>JASXTE010000007.1:24145000-24745000 GCA_030280995.1 Hemileia vastatrix | reverse complement strand
AAGGCATATGATAGAATGATGAAAATCCTGGACAAGTCAGTTAAATATTGGGATGATTGTTTAGCGCATAGGTTAAGGAAGCCATTGAACCCGGGATATTTGGTTTTGGTTTATAATAGAAGTTTAGAAAGCCAATGGGGGAAGATTTTTTCTGACAGATGGAACAATCCTTATAGGATCAGAAAGCAGATAACTGGGGGGTCTTACTTACTGGAGGAACTGGATGGTACTGAATGGAAGCAGCATGTGGCGGCAGATCAGATCAAAAGGTTCTACCCAAGAGGTGTTCCAGTGATACAAGATGACCTCCGGAATTAGGAAAAACTACCAGAATGACCTCCGGGAAGAGGGTAAACTAATAATTTATGTTAAGCTTTGTTTTTCTAAGAGAACTCACAGGAGGCTTTGACACAGTTGTGACGGATAGAGGGCGCTAACTGGAAGTTAGGTGCACCAAGGCTGAACAGGCAACTGGCGTAAGCGCTCAGATGAGGGCACAGAGGAAAATGAAATATTATATTTTCATCATTCAAGGGCACATGACAAGATAGGCAATTGGATTAAAGGAGGCGCATACCATGTAAATGTAAAAGATTCTGGGAATTTAGCCATTGGATTAACTAACCAGGAGTGGAATAATGATTTATAGATGGGACGCTCTACAGTTCAATTCTTATTTACATTGTTTATTTTTGTATTGCAGTAAAGGCGGTAAAGTTTTATGTTTTTTTTAGGGTTTACAGTCTTTTAAAGAAAGTAGAGGGAGAAAAGTTAGGCACTCTAAATTTAGAAGACAGGTAGTATGGATGACAGGTGTATTAAAATAGCGCCGTGTCTAAAGTGATTATTTATAGGCATAGCATGAAAAATATATGAAGACTATGTACAGGAATAATGGACAGAGAAGGCTCATATGGAGGGCGCTAGTGGACTATTCAGTATCGGGATGGAAGCTACTAGGATATCCTTTCCAGTCTTCGGGCATGACGAAACGAGGAGGGTTGGCTGGGAATCCAAGAATAATTGATGAACTGATCTCGTTCATTAGTTGACCTATCATTTCTATATGGTTGTAGCGGGCTTCAAATTCAGCGTCAGAAAAATCTGGTGCTTAATAATAGGATAGAGACATAGCGTCATATATATGACAAAGTCTGGAAAACATTTGCATGGAATGGAAGAAAGGAAAAGGGATAGGAACCCATCCCAGAGAGATGGATTCATTGAAGCCTGAAAAAAGAGTCAGCGGGTAAAGGAAGCGTAAGTATAATAAAGGGTACTTACTTGCTAATAAATTTTGTGGGCGCGCTGATGGCAAAGAAATGGTAATTGCATCAGGAGCAGCTGTAGTGGAGCCTGAGTGCATGGAAGCATTAGAGCTCGGAGTGGAAGAAGGTGCAGTGCTAGGCTGGATAGATATCTCGCATCTGGGAAAAGTAGGAAGCAATGGCAACTCATAAGGAATGTTGTTATTGAAGGAAGAATTGGGTCCATCAGGACTAGTAGTTGTAATTATGGGGGCGCTACTGGTGGAACTAGGAGGAAAGCAAATATAGCCGGTAGGCTGAGGAGTATTATTGTTCAGAGAGATATTGCAAGTTTTGTGGTATCTAAAGCAGTTATCGCAGGCAGGTCTAAAGGAGGCATACTCCCGAGGTCTAGAAAATGTACAATGAAAGTTGCGGTGTTTACAAAATGAGCATGCTTGATCTTTGGGAACTGTGCAATATTGATTCATGTTGTTTGGATGAAGGAAAGCCGGGTTATTAGATGGGCTATTTATATGTTAATAATGGCATTATGGAAGAAAGGTCAGTTGCCCAATAAACTGACATGAGCGCTGAATGGTTTCTAAGATGGATGGGAAGAATCTTTGTCAAAGAAAATAAAATGAGGGACCTACAGAAAGGTGAATTTGTCGCAGTCAAGGGAAAGTCATACGCTAAGAAGATCTGAAGATTTCAAGGGAACGCATGCATATATGACGCAGGGGATGTATTTGCTGCTATAGGGAGTAGCGCCAATCTCAGATTTAATTTGTGTTTATTGTTTCACTTTTCATCAGCACTTAGTAGTAAGGTGCGCTGTTTGGAAAAAAGGATGACATTTTTTGAAGGAAACTCATCTCGCAGATGTTGGGTTCTCACAAGGGACTTAGGGTCAAGCAGAATTAAGGAGAAAGAAATATTATTATTACATTTTTTTTTTACAAAACTATATACAATTTTTAAGGAATATATAACAAAGATCTTATTATTTGGCGTCATCGTAGATAGGGACACAGAAAGCCCAGTCGTAAACAGCCTCTTGAATGTTTTGCTGCAAGGTGGTGACTAGCTGTTCTCTTTTCTTGTACTCAGCAGGAGTATAGACTGGGACCGCCTCGAGAAATTTTTTGATGGTGACTATCATATTGTTCATACAACGCATGGTCGCATTGTATGGTGTGCAGGCAATGGGCTCTGCGAATTCCCAGTTTTTAGCCATGGCGGGCTCTTCTTCTTCTTTGTCGGCTTGCCAATCATCCAGGATGATAGCTTCGAAGACTGGTTGAAGGGTGGTCCAGTCGGGAGTCAGTGAGCCCGGAGGGCACTCAGGAATCGGATTGGTATCCCAGACGGGATCTTCTTCCAAGGCAGGAAGGAAAAGGGGAGCATTAGGCGGCGGAGGCAATGCAGCATAAGGAGTGGCTGGCGCATTCTAAGAGAGAAAAGAGTTTATGTTAGCGTTTTTTAAAAAAAAAAAAGAGAAAAAGAGAACTTACTGTACTCTCCTCTGAAAAGAGAGAATTTGGAACGGAGGCAATGCTACTAGGTGTAGGTGCACAATGATTAACCTTGGCTCCCTTGTTTCCAGGTGGAGTTGAAGAGGTGGGCACAGGGCGCTTGATGGCCAACTGACTCATCATATTAGAGGTGGAGGCATTGGGATCCAGGCACGCAACAGTGGGTGGCCCATTGTAACTACATTTCTTCTTGCGTTGCTTACAGTAATAGCATGACTAAACAAAAAAAAAGAGATTAGCAACAAGAAAAAAGGAAGGAGAAGAAGAAAAGAAAAAAAAGACTTACAGTAAAGAAAATGTTGCCACAGCGGGCTTTTGAGAAATGACAGGGAGTTATGCCATTCTCAATGCAGCGGGTGCATCTTGTCCCACCCATCAGCATAGTAACTGGCGTCGCAGGTGGAGCAGCAGCAGGCTGGATAAGCACAAACTGCCAGATAGCGTCCACAATGTTGGCGGCATTTTCAGTATTAATGGTAGTATTTCTAGTATTCATTGAAGGAGAAAAATTGATAAAGGTAACAAAAAAAGAAGTGAGGATTGTCACGAATAAGAGAAGATGGAAGAAGATGGAGGAAGAAGACGCTGCGAGGCGCAGGATATTTATAGGCTCGTGGGGACAGTTGCAAGTAGAGGGAGGATTTGGTATGCACCTTGCAGGTATTTTGATTTTGGACCAATAAGCTTGCATAGTCCAGGAAGAACAAAGGGGATTCATAGCGCAGTAGGAAGTGCTAAACTGTAATGCGTGTTTGTGTGTTTCAAGGACAAAGGGAAATAGAAGTGAGGAAGAGGATTCAGGGTCTGTGCGCTCAGATTTCGCAGAAGGATGTGCGGCATAGTGGGGAATTGTGTGTTATTGATTTAGGACTGCAAGCGCTGAACAATATGGACTTGTATTTTCCAATAATCGTGTATTACGCACTAAGGAAGGCATTATGGCTTAAGGAAAGGCTCAAGTGAAAAGTATAATGCACCGCAGCTAGTGTGGTAACTTACCAAAACAGGTGATAAGGAAGATTAACTAGTTGAAAATCAAAGCGACTAAGATCAGCGTTAGAAGGCGTCAAACTTGGAAGTAGCGCTGAAACAAACAAAGGTACACTCAGGGGCGCCCATGTAAAGCTGTCAAGCATGAGTAAAACAAGTTAATACTAGTGTTAGTAAGGATAGGGTATGATTTAGTCGCTGTAGCTGTTACAAGCGGTGTAGGTGGTCTACTAATAGATTAGTTACTGTTTTACTAATGTAGCGCTAGAGTCAGCGCTGGAGATCCACTAATGAACTGTGTTTAGAGCGCTGGAAAAATATAAAGAGGGTATCACATCTAGTAAAAAAGGGAGAACGAATTGACCAGTAGTTATTTAACATACAAGTAGTTAATAATTGTTGAGTCAAAGATAATAGATTTTCTGCAATCATTTATTTGAGAATATATAGATTCAGTAGGATTAACTATTATTAGAGTTATTTTATTGCTATAATAAGTCATATTCAAAGAGAGCGCTTCAAGAGGGAGTAGCTGTGGATATTAGGGCTTGTTAAGAATAGAAATATATGGATAGTAATACTTGTTTTTCCAATCTTTTAAACTCAGTTCTAAACTTATTAACTTTCTAATCACAAATTAGTGTTACACATTATTGCGCTGTCTTTAAAAATAAGAGTGGCAGGCGCTTCTTTTTAGAAATTGAAAAGAAGAACCAACCCATCTCGCATTGTGTCTACTGCTTAGTGCTTTAGAACTCTCTACAGTGTAATTATGTGTTTTAAGGGTTTTAGTAGTTGTAGGTGATTTTTCTAAGTAGTTTGGGTATTTTTGGTGGTTTACTGGCTTCAGGGTGGTCAGGCCGCTTCAGGCAGGCTTCCCAGTGATGGGAAGACCGCTTGCCTCAGTGCTGAAGGGCTGGGAAACGCTTCTAGGGAGGTTTTATGCAATTTGGTGGTCAGGAATTCCGGATTCGCAGGTGTGCATGGGCTCTTGATTAGTAGTCTGTGTGTATATAGTGATGAAGACAGTTTGGGGCAACCTTAATTATCATTCAACCATCTGGCTGTGATATCCTTGTTCCTCACTCATTTTTCACTGTTTGTTGGCCACAATTTGGCTGTTTTTTTTGCAAGTAAGTTCTTCATTTAACTTAGCTTAGCAACTGTTTTCTCTGTTATAGTGTTGCAAGCTATAGCAAGTATCATTGCTGTCTCTGGTGTGGATTTGCAACCTACAACAAGTATCATTGCTTTCTCAGGTGTGGACATTAGTCTGCATTTCAGTTCTTTGGTGTGGTAGTCTGTCTGGAGACTACTTTCTTGACTGGTCAAGAAGTCAAGTGTGTTTGGAAAGGGGAATTTGTGGTAACAGGAACAAATTTACTTTAACAGGTAAATCTCACTCTATTTTTCTAAAGGAACAGGGGTTTTTCTTCTGTTTTTACTCCAAATCCCTTGGTCAAGGCCTATAGCTAGTACTATAGGATTGTCTACACCAGCACAACCAGGACACCAATCCCTAAACTTTGGTACATCCTTTTTCTTCCACTGAATCTTATGAGAATCCAGTTAACTAAGAAAAACACTGTTTTTAAAATTTGAGCCATCCCAAACAACAGTCCCATCTTCATCAAAAAAAACATCCTGATTGCCAGAATCAAGATCAGAACCAGCCAGTTTAACCTCTGACGGAGGAGAGAACAATATTTCAGTTTAGCATCATGAGGGAGGTGAGATAAATCTTCAGCACCCGTTTTGCTGGCCCTAACCACTGGGAAATCTTCATCAAATTCTTTAGAGTCTGAATCTTTATCTGTGGGTGGTCTCCTTGATAATTCATCTGGCATTTTAAAATTTTTACCTGGCTTGTGCACCAGTTCAAAAGAAAAATGCTGAATAAATGCTGCCTACCTAGTTATTGGAGCATTTTGAAGACTGGGTGTGTTGATCATTTGAGCCAGAGATTTAGCATCCACCTGCAGCTCAAAATGCTACCCCCACAAAACAGTTTTTAGCTTCTTCAAACTTTTTGTCACACCACAAAACTCCATCTTGGGCTGAGAATATCTAGATTCAACCTCATTAAAAACCACAGACTCATACTTTACTGGTCTGACCTTCCCAGCTTTATCTTCCTGAGAGAAAAAAGCACCAGCAGCAATATAACTTGAGTCCACCTCCAGATAAATTCTTCCAGCTCCAACACCATAATCCAAATTGTGAAGAATAATATCTTCACCCACCACCTTCTTCAACTTCTGAAAAGCCTCTTCACACTCTTCAGTCCATTCCCACTGTGCATCTTTCCTGGTAAGCCTCCTTAAAGGTGAAGCCAACAAAGAAAAATCTTTAATGAAAATCCTTACATACACACAAACTGCTAAAAATTCCCTGACTTCAGTAGTATTTTTAGGCCTTGGCAATTACTGAATTTTATTAACCTTTTTCTTTGCCATAATCCTTCATTCTTTACATACCACATGACCCAAAATTTCCAGAGCAGGAACACAACAACAAAACTTTGACCCAGAAATGGTCAAACCAGCCTCTTCAATCCTAAACAATACTCTCTCTAGAGTAATTTAATATTTCCAAAAAAATCTCTTTATACTTGGGTTCTCCTTCAGCACCTCATTTCCATAATCAGTGGAGGGACCTTTAATTCCACTTTCATCAATAAAAATACCAGCATGAGTAGGAACCTCATCCTGTAAAATCCAAGCCATTAGTGCTTGATATAATTCTACTGAATTAGTTGCTCCTTGAGGCAAGCTAGTGAGCTAAAATCTTCCCAGAGGAGTCTCAAACGTTGTGAGTGGAGGTGAATCAGTGTGAAGTTCCCTTTCATCATAACCACCCATAATATCACCCAAGCCATATCACACCCTACCAGCAAAGGCTTTCACAAAGTCTTCTGCACTTGGTGGTATCCCCGCATCCTTGATGGTGACTCTATTCAAGTCTCTAACATCATGCAGCACCCTCAACTTCCAATTCTGCTTCTCAACACAGGAAACCGGACTTGAGTAACTAGATGTTGATTGTTCATACAATCTTGTGCTGACTCTTTCCCTTACAATCTCCACAAAATCATCCCAGTTCGCAAATGTAATTGGAATAGGTTTGATTTTCCAATGTTAATGGAAAACCACAGGAATAAAGTAAGGTTTCCCATAAGAGTGTTTCAAAACACCCCTTTCCTCTTTAACAAATGCCACCGCTTTCTCCCTCAGAACAATAATGTGCAACAAAAACTTCTTTTCCTCCACATATAACCAACCATCAGGCCCAAAATTAACAACCTTCAACCTTTCCATTGTCACTCTAGCAGTTTCCACAGGATAAGGAGGATTCTTCACCAGAGGAGTACAGTACGGATCTCTTGACAAAGGATGTCAGCCAGTCTGCTAGACTTACCCAGTAAAATAAATAATTATTTACTGGATGAAGCCATGTCTTTTTATTTCTTATATATTATTAATTATAATATATTTACTTCAAACATACTTGTAATAAATTAACTAGTTACAAAAAAGTAAAGTTAGTAAATAATTAAATTTAATAATAAATATCCTTTATATTTTTATTTGTATTTTTATTTCTAAAACACTGTGCTCAATGACAGGTTAAGAGAAATAAATACTTAATATTAAAATAAATATTAATATAGAAATAAAAATAAATATGTACAAAAAATTCAAATTACTTATTTAAAATTGACACTTACTTTAATTTCAAATAAAAACAATTTCTTTCTGCAATATTCTGTAAATACAGGTTTTGAACATGTTCTTTCTAGAACACTCTTATTATTTGAAATTTTCTTCTTGGAAATTTCTTTCTTCTTCTCTCATACTCCTGTATTAAGAGTTTTAAATCTGTGCTTTGTCTCTCATTTGCCTATAAAAGGCCTCCCCTTTTTGTTGTTTTGATTCATTACTTACTTTTTTTATTATACCACTAGTACAACAAATAACTATTACTATCATTTATTGTTTTAGTCTTTACTACCACATAAATCTAATCATTAATAATAATAATAATTATAAAACTTTTACCTCTTTAAATTGAGTAAATAAAATTAAAAGGAAATTATATGTACTTTGACTTTGAAACCACAAAAATCCACCTTTTCACACTTTTGGACCTCCGTAATAATCTTCTAGACCATTAGGACCCATCGACACTTTGGAGCCTTTCTGAATTTTTGACGGCGCATTGATATCTGAGGCCGGCAACTGAGGGACCATCAAAATCAAGGTTCTTGTAGGGATGGGTGGACAACAAAAATCACAAACATCATCAACCATGTGACTTAATTTTTTGCTGTGAACAAGAATTGAACCGCGCACCAAATTTTAGGTTCATATATTGGCAATAGTCATATATATTTGTGGTAATTATATTGACTACTATTCATGGGTCACTTTGCACTTTTCATAGTCTACGTATATCATTTTACTCAGCACTCTGTAAGTGGTATTAACTTGCTCATTTTACAGGGGGAGGTGCCTGGTAATAATATATTTTTTTCCTAGTTGACCAAGATAGAGCTATATTGTTCTTAGTCCTAGGAGTGATATAAAAAATTAAATTAATTATATTATATTTTCTTTTATTTCAGTTGACCTTTGTCCTGATAAATTAAAATAATATATTATTGTTTCAGTTGACAAATTGTCCTGGAAATAAATTAGTATTAAAAATTAACTAAGATTGATTATATTAAAATTATTTTGGTTTACAATAAGTCCTGATAATTAGATTATTTCAGTTGACATCAAGTCCTGGTAATTAAAATTATTTTCAGTTGACATTAAGTCCTGGTAATTAAAATTTTTTCAGTAGATTTTAATCCTGATAATTATCAAAATTTATATTACTAATTAAAAATTTATTTTATTATATTAGTTGATTTATTTTAATCCTTGTTATAAAATTATCATAAATTAATAAAAATGTGATTATTATTTCAGTTGATTTTTGTCCTGAAACACATTATACTTTAAATTATTCAAGTTGATTGAAAAATCCTGATAATTAATTATATAGTAGAATTTTTCTTTCTCTTATTTTCTTTAAATAAAGCAAAAATAATAACTAATTAATTCTTAATATTTCTTTCACTCAGTTCAGGTTAATTTAAACTATAACTGATCAAGGCGCTTCTGCTGGCTGTGATGAGGAAGTGTACTTAATTGATTAAGATGAAGCTTCTTCTGTAAGTTCTCCTTTGAATACAAAATTGGCTCAAATTAATCAATTACTGGACCAATCAGGATGTAGAAATTCAGGAGGTGGAAATATTAGTTGATAAAACTGCTCAGGACCAAAAGCCTTCTATCAACCCCCCAGAAGAGCTTCCAAAAGGCTTCAAAATAAAAAAGATGCCCTTAACTCAGAAAGTCAAAAATATCTCCACTCACATCAAGGAATTGAGGACAGAAAACCTCAAGCTGAGGTCAAAAACATATTCTCTAGAAGAAAATGTAAGAAAGATAGAGTCCTTCCTTCAAGAGAAGAGGAGACCTCCTTCCCCCCAGGGACCTTCCACAATTGGCACCCCAGAAACAAGAAAAGGTGGAAGTGTCAAAGTGGCAGTGGGATTATCTGTCCCAGAAATAGCAACCTCAAATGCCTCAGGCAGGTCCATCAAGAACCAATCAGTTCAACCCCACACCTCCTCACCCTTATCAAGGAGGAAGAAAGAGAAAAAACAACCACATTCAATTCTTTTCCAAGCTTTGGTAAGCCTCTCTATTGAATCTCAAGTACCATTTTTTGTTTCTGATTCAGTTCCTTCAGGTAATTCTGGAAGAGGAGATGAAACTGTGAGACCAGTAGAGGCTGATAGTAGTAGACAAATTGCTAAATATTCTAATGTATATAATCCTTTGGTTTTGATTGCTTCTTCAATGATAAATCCTGACATGGCTGTTATTGATGAGACACTTGATCCTGTGTTTTATGAGAGTCTGGAAAGTTATTCTGTTTCCCTATTGAGAAATACTCCAGATGTGGCAAAAATTAATGAAGAATATTTGAGGGATATTATTGCTAAACAAAATCATATTATTAAAAACATGCAATTGACTCAGAAATTTAATAGTTTGTTAACTGAACAGGGTTACCAATCATTGAGGAGTGAATTTCAGAGAGTTTCTGATGATTAATTTAATTACAAAGTAACTCATGAAAAGAAAGTTCCTTTATGGCAAAATATCAAAAATGATTTGTCTACATTACAAGATACTGTGTCCATCTGTTGTCAGGAGCTAGAGGGACATAAATTGAGCTTAAAAAGATTGAGTGACCATTATTCATCTTTTCAAAATAAGAACCAGTTATCTTTTGCAACCATCAATGAGAGTTTATCTAGTCTTCCAAGAGTGAAAACCAGATTAACAACCATTGAAGAGAAATTGAATTCATTGTTTCATGATCAAATTTTTCTGACATTTCTTTGAAAGAACATATGGTGCAGGATACCCCAAGTTTACCTGTTCCTAGTTCATCCAAAGTGAAATTAGTTCCAGAAATGCCTGTTGAAATCACTTATTTTCCATCAAAAATTGATGATGTACCAGGATCTTCCACAGAAAGATTAAAAAATGAAATTACTGCCCAATTGGGGAAATTAAAGCTCCTTCTTACTCAGAGAAATGCTTTTAATAAGGAGACTACATCAATTCAAAAGAACTGGCCAAAACTTGGCCAGTATCCAACATTTGATGGGGACTCTTCCTCTGATTGGCAGCAATTCATTTGCAGAATTGATAACTTAAAAATTCTCAAAAACTCCCAGATGAGGAAATTGTGTCTAAATTAATTTCTTTATTTACCAATGTAGCACTAATGTGGTATGAATCTGTTCTCTTGGATAAGAATGACTACTCATAGGAAGATTGGAAAAAATTAATTAAAGCACAATTTGGTGGCATCAAGTTTAGGATAGCTCAACAAAGGAAGTATGAAGAAACTAGATGTTGCTCTTCTACTGATAAACCTATTGAGTTCCTAATGAAACTTTTAAAAATATTGAGGGCAATGGACCCAAATATGGAGTTTGAGTTATGGAAGGACAGGATCCTCTATAAATTACCCATGTCTTTGAGAGAATTGATAGTTTCTAGGACTGAGTTCTCCAGAGAACCTTCTTCTTTCATTTATACTTGTAATGAGATCCTTCTAAAAAAGAAGTATTATGCAAGAAAATTCATTCCTAGAACCCCTTTGGAGAAACCCTCCAATTACCAACAGAAACCTCTGGAAAAGGTTGGTAAGCCTTCTGCCCCTGTTGCACCTAAAAAGTATGCAACAAACACTTTCTTTGGAAGAAAGGCCATGTTTGTGACAAGAAGATAAATCTTGTTGAAAAAACTGAGTATCATGCTGATGACACAATAGCACTGGATGATACCTCAAGTGATTGTGCCAGCAATATTTCATATGAATCTCAGCAGGAAGTTTTGATGCTGGAAGAGAATATTCATTATTTAAATACTATTAATATTGAGAATAATGATTTATCTACAGTAGAGGATTCTGAGATCATAAAAACCCTTGAGGATAGCTCTATTGTTGTTGCCACTCTCAAGGCACCAGTCTTGATCAATGGAACTAACATTGAGGTTGTTTTGGATTCTGGAGATGGAGGAAGTGTAGTATCTGAAAAAGCACTTACTTCAGTAAACCAAGATTGTAAATCAAAACTTATGCCTATCATTTCTGAAAATTGGAGAGTTTATGGCTCTGTTTTGTCCCCCATTGCTAAATACAAAGCCACAGTGTTTTTCAAATATAACCATGATTTTGTAAGAGCTATATGTGATTTTTTGTCATGAAAAATGATAATTTTAGCAGTTGGTTTATTGTAGAAAATGATATTTTAACCAAGTATGGCATGAAATTGGATCCTTCAAACCAATGCTTCACAATGGGGATGAATGGGAAGAGAAAATTTAAGATTTCCTCCCCCAAAAAATTATTAAAACCAGAATTGAACACATGTAATTCTGTAGTTCAATATAAAGGAAGATCTACAAAAGAAATGCCTGCCCTTGTTTCTGAAATTGACAATGCTTCATTTGAAGAACAACTTTCTGGTGAAGAAAAAGATTCCATCATTAAATTGATAAAATCTTTTCCTATGGCCTTTGCTCATGGGTCACATGTATTAGGATTAGCTGAACAAGAAAGGAAACTTTCATTATCTTTCCCGTTAACTGAAATACCACCTAGTTTAAAGAAGAAGCCTTATCCTGCTTCTCCCACAAAGAGAAAAGATATTGAAGACAATATCTCTACCATTTTAAAATTGAATATTATTGAAAAGGTAGTTGAAACACCTAAATATTGTGTTATCTCACCTGTCCTAATTTCTTATGAGAAAGATAAAGCCAGGTTATGTGGTTATTATAGAGAATTAAACACTTATACTGTTTATGATATCTATCCTTTACCCAGAATTAGCTCTATACATGCTACCCTAAAAGGTGCTAAATATATCAGCTGTTTGGATGGTAACAAGGGATATCACCAGGTACCTTTTGAGAATAATTCTGAGAACTTCCTGATGATTGCTACTAATATGGGTATTTATAAGTATGTTAGGATGCCATTTGGCCCTAAAAATGCCCCTTCAGCTTTTCAAAAAGTTATGGATAACACATTCCATCAAGAAATAATTGAAGTATGGTTGATGGTTTATATTGATGATATCATTATATTCTCTAAAACATTTGAGGACCATCTTAACCACCTGTGTAAAGTGTTATATAAGATGGATAGGATAAATATGACACTTGCTTTGAAGAAATGTAAATTTGGTTTTCATTCTTTAAAAGTACTTGGTCATGTTTTTTGAGGGTTACAGATATGTGTTGACCAAAACAAAGTGGCAGCCATAAAACAGGTGAAGGCTTCTACCAAAGTTAGAGAGCTCCAGAGTTTTTTTGGAATTTTTGGATACTATAGAAATTATATTAAAAATTACCAAGTCATAGCCTTACCCCTTACCCAATTGACTAGAAAAGATGTTGCTTTTGTCTGGAATAGTTAAAGACAAAAAGATTTTGACACTATGAAACACTGTTTGATGTCAGCACAAATTCTTGCTTTACCTGACTTTAATCAACCATTTTTTTTATACACTGATGCCAGTTTTATTGGTCTTGGTTCTGCCCTCCATCAGAAAGAAGTGATAAATGATAAAGTTTCAGAAGTAGTAATTTGTTATATTTCAAGAACCTTGAGAAATAGTGAATTGAAATATGGTGCCACTCAACTTGAGTGTTTAGAAGTAGTGTGGGCTCTAGAGAAGCTATATTATTACCTGGATGACCAGAGATTTGAACTTTTCACTGAATGCAGTGCATTTAAATCCCTTTTAAACTTGAAAACACCTTACAGACATATGTTCAGATGGCAGTTAGCTGTTCAAGAGTACAGAGGAAGAATGACAATAATTCATAGGGCTGGTATTACTCACTCAAATGTGGATATTTAATCAAGGTTACCTTTACCAAATAATGACTCAAATCCTTCATATGATCCTGAGGATGAAATTATTCATATTCATGGGATATATCTGGTTGATATGGAGGAAGAGCTATTACTGCTTATTCTGGATTCATATAATAAGGACATTTACTTAATAAAGTTATGCACTATATTAGATGGTAGAAAGAATTCTTCAATACACCACACAATATGGGGGGCGGACTTGCTAGCGAGTCCGCAACCTTGGACCCAAACTCACCACAGATTGAACACACATTGAGCTATTGATAAAGGAACCATACAATCAGGGATGAACACCACTCAGAAGAACAGTTATAGGTGGGTGTTCAAGTAGAGTTCAGTATGAGTTCAGTCTTAGTTCCATCTGAGTTCAGGTTGATGACTTGCTAGCAAGTCCACCCCCTATATTGCGTAGTGATACAAGCATTAATTAAATTCCTTCCACCAAAGTACCAGAAGGCTTTGAAAAATGTAAATTTTCAATTGATGAGGGATATCTATATTATAGAAGAAATTTGAGTAATGTTATTGTTATTCCTCCTTCTATGAAAGAGATCATCTTGAAAATTTTTAATGATGACATATTGGCTGGACATTTTGATCTTGAAAAAACAATGATCAGAATTAAAAACACTGCTTTGTGGGTTAATATGTCTCAAGACACCAAATTATATGTTGAATCTTGTGATTCTTGCCAAAAATCAAAAAGTTTGACTGGTAAAAGAGCTGGATTAATGCAACATATTGAACCTCCTGATTCACCATGGCAGATAATAAACATGGAATTTGTAACAGTATTACCCATCCCTGGGAAAGACAGTTATAACTCTTGTTGGGTTATTGTGGACAGATTCACTAAAATGTGTAAATTTATCCCTACTCACAAGGTTGTTTTCACTAAAGAATTTGCATTCTTATGGTGGTCTCATATGTTTAATACTGCTGGTTTTCCTAAAGCCATAATCTCTGACAGAGACCCTAAATTTACTTCTGAATTTTGGATGTCTCTAATGGATGTTTTTGGTTGTGATCTGAAACTTTCTACTGCCCATCACCCCCAAACTGATGGATTAGCTGAAAGAATGATTCAGACTTTGGAGGACATGATAAGAAGGTATTGTGCCTTTGGCCTTGAGTATAAATACAATGACAGATTCACTCATGATTGGTTTACCTTACTTCCTGGGTTGGAATTTGCTTATAATAGCACTGTTCATTCTGTTACTCAAAGAAAGCTATTTGAGCTCTGGCTTGGATATGTTCCAAATACTCCTACCCAAATTCTCAATAATAAAATACCTAAATTGGATTTACATCCTGGTGTAAAATCTTTTCTTCAAATGCAACAACTTTGCAGAAGTCATTCCCAAAAATTATTGAAAAATCCTTTGAATATGAGAAGAAGAGATGGGACAAATCCCATAAAGAATAAACTTTTAAAAAGGGTGATGAAGTATTGATTTCTACAGTCTACTTCAATTTACAAGGTAGCAACAAACTAAAAGACCCATTTGTGGGTCCATTTGTTGTCAGAAGAATGATTGGTGATAATGCAGTTGAAGTTATTTTGTATTCTCCTTATCAAAGAAAACATCCTGTTTTTCTAATATCTCTTTTAAAACCTTACACATCTAATAGTGATTTATTTCCCAAAAGGAGGGGAAGACCAAGAAAGACCCCTAATGAAATCACTGAGACAGCAGAAATTGATAAGATTCTAAATGACAGAATAGTTACTGCTGAAAAAGGTACTGAATACTTATTGAGATTCAAAAATAAATCTTCTGAATATGATTCTTAGTTACCTGGGAAGAAGATATCTAATCTTCCTACTCTATTAAAGAAATATAAAAATAAAAAATCATAGCATTTTTTTATTGTTTTTTTAGAGTGAGGGAGTGTCATCCAGGCTGCTAGACTTACCCAGTTAAATAATTAATTATTTACTGGATGAAGCCATGCATTTTTAATTCTTATATATTATTAATTATAATATATTTACTTTAAACTTACTTGTAATAAATTAACTAGTTACAAAAAAGTAAAGTTAGTAAATAATTAAATTTAATAATAAATATCCTTTATATTTTTATTTGTATTTTAATTTTAATCTTATAATTTTTTTTCTAAAACACTGTGCTCAATGACAGGTTAAGAGAAATAAATACTTAATATTAAAATAAATATTAATATTGAAATAAAATTTAAAATTGAAACAAAAGTAAATATATACAAGAAATTCAAATTACTTATTTAAAATTGACACTTACTGTAATTTTCAATAAAAACATTTTAGTTCTGCAATATTCTGTAAATACAGGTTTTGAACACGTTCTTTCTAGAACACTCTTATTATTTGAATTTTTTTCTTGGAACTTTCTTTCTTCTTCTCTCATACTTCTGTATTTAGAATTTTAAATCTGTGCTTTGTCTCTCATTTGCCTATAAAAGGCCTCCCCTTTTTTTGTTTTAATTCATTACTTACTTATTTTATTATACCACTATTACAACAAATAACAATTACTATCATTTATTGTTTTAAACCTTACTACCATGTAAATCTAATCATTAATAATAATTATAATTATAAAACTTTTACCTCTTTAAATTGAATAAATAAAATTAAAAGGAAATTATAAGTATTTTGACTTTGAGACCACAAAAATCCACCTTTTCACACTGTTCGACCTCTGAAATAATCTTCTAGACCATCAGGACCCATTGACAAAGGAGGTTTCAGCCAGGCTACTAGACTTACCCGGTAAAATAATTAATTATTTTACTGAGTTGAAGCCACGCCCCTTCTTCTTACTAACAATTAATTATTTATTTACTTAAGTATTACTTACAACTAACTAGTTAAGTACATTAAGTAGTATAAATAATGTAAAAAATTGTCCCCTACATTTTTACTTCCTAACACCGTGCTCAATAGTATAAGTTTGATTGGGAATAAAAATTTATAATAAAATTATAATAAGAAAAAAAACCTTAAGATTATTATATTACTTCATTGAGAGATCTGGAATCCTGTGAAATTAAAATAATTAATTAAATTGTGATGTAATTAGTTGTGACAAGGAACTCATACTTTATTACTAATAAAATTGATGCCCTTGTTGACGTATTAATTAATTAATTTTCTTACGTCATATATGTACTCCTTTTAGTCACCTACTTTCTCACATTCTTACAGTAGATGGTGTAAATTCTGTGTCTTTTATTCCCTCATTTTTTGCCTATAAAAGGCCCCTTACTTTTGTGCTTTTCAGGAAATTCCTTCATTACTTACTTTATTATTACATTTAAAATACAAACATTTATTTCTATATTTTATAACATTAGTATTTACAACAGTGTAATTCTAATCTATAATTTATATTAATATTTAAAAAAACTACCTCTTATATTTGAGTAAACCAATCAAATTGATTAAGAAATATGTACCTTACTTTTGAGAGTCCATTAAAACCTTAAAAATCCTCGTATAACCTTGAATAAAACTTCTAGACCAAAAGGACCCCTTGACAATTGGAGGCCTTCCCAAATTATTGACGGGGCATCGTGATTTGAAGGCGTAAATCAAAGGGACCATCGGTATTCGAGTACCTGTAAGGACAAGAGAGAGACAAAAATGACAAATGTCATACATCATATGACAAAATTTTTTGCTGCGAACGGGAATTGAACTGTGCTCCAAAAATTAGGTTCATATATTGACTAAATGTTGTATATATTGTGGTAATTATTGATATTACTATTTGTGGGTCACTTTGCACTCTTCATTTACTATGTATTTCCTTTTACTCAGCACTCTGTAAGTGGCATTAATTTGCTCATTTTACAGGGGGAGGTGTCTGGTAATTTGTAATTAAATTTTTTATTATATTTTTTATTATTATTTTTCATAGTTGACAATAATATAGCAATTGTTCTTAGTCCTAGAAGTAATAATAAAATTAAATTTTAATAATTAATTATTATAATTTTCAGTTGACTTTTTGTCCTGATAATTTAAATTTTATTTGTTCCAGTTGAAAAATTGTCCTGACAATAAATTTTTTTTTAATTAATAAAAATTCATATTTAATTATTTCAGTTGACAGTGGGTCCTGTCAGTTAATTAATCAGTTGATTTAAATCCTGATAATACAATAAAAAAATTTTAATTAATAAAAATTAATATTTAATTATTTCAGTTGACATTAAGTCCTGGTTGTTAATTAATTAGTTGATTTAAATCCTGAAAATAATTATCTTAAAATTATTAATAAAAATTTTAATTTATTTCTTCAGTTGATTATTTTATAATCCTGGTTTTAAATTATTTTAAATTAATTTATTAATGATTATTTAGTTGATTTTTATCCTAAAAAAATGTTTATTATTATTTTTTTTTTATTTCTGTTAAATTAAAAATAAAGACTAATTCATCTTATTGTCTCTCTTCTTCATTTCAGTTAAATCTTAAAAAAATGACTGATCAAAGTGGTTCTGCTGCACGTGAAGAGGAAATAGACTTAATTTATTATGATGAGCCTACTTCTGTAAGTTCTCCTTTAACAAGAAGAATTTCTCAGATTAATAAATCCTTACCCCAAACAGGATGTGGAGATGGAAGAAGTGGAAATCCTAGTAGACACAACTCAGGATCAGAAGCCTGTAATAAACCCAACAGAAGAACTTCCAAAAGGATTCAGTATAAAAAATATGCCATTGCCTCAACAGGTAAAGAATCTGTCAACTCACATAAAGGAGCTAAGGACAGAAAACTTGAAAGTAAGGGGAAGGGTAGATGCTTTGGAAGAAAAGGTGAGAAAGATAGATACCTTTCTTCAAGAGAAGAAGAAACCTCTTCCCCCCAGGAATCATCAACCATAGGCTACCCAGTCCCAAGAGAAAGTGGAAGTGTCCAAGTGGAAGTGGGATTGTTTAAACATTCAGTGGGACAACCTATCTCAAAATCAGCATCAGTTACCTCAGGCAGGTCCGTCAAGACCCAGCCAGGTCAACCCCACACCTCCTCACCCCTATCAAGGAGGCAAAAGAAGAAGAAACCCCAATATGGTCATACCCAGCAAGCCCTGGTAAGCCCCTCTATTGATTCTCAAGTGCCATTTCTTGTAGCTGATTCTGTTCCTTCAGGTAAATCTGAGAGGGAAGAAGAAACCTTGAGACCAGTAGAGGCTGGTAGCAGTAGACAAATAACTCATGTATCTTATCCATTACTTTTAATTGCTACCTCAATGATTAACCCTGATATGGCTGTAATTGATGAAAATCTTGACCCTGAGTTTTATGAGAGTCTGGAAAGTTACTCAGTTTCCTTATTGAGAAACACTCCAGATGTAGCAAAGATTAATGATGAGTACTTGAGAGATATTATTGCAAAACAGAATCATATTATGAACAATATGCAATTAACTCAGAGGTTTAATGGTTTATTAACTGAGCAAGGGTATCAATCCTTAAGGAGTGAATTTCAGAAAGTCTCTGATGATTTGTTTAATTATAAGGCAACTCATGAAAAGAAGGTTGCCTTGTAGCAAAATATCAAAAATGATTTTTCCAAATTAAAAGACACTGTATCTATCTGTTGTGAAGAGCTAGAGATAGACAAGATGAATCTGAAGAGATTGAATTACCATTATTCATCTTTTCAAAATAAAAATCAGTTATCTTTTGCAACTATCAATGAGAGTTTATCTAGTCTTCCAAGAATGAAAACAAGACTAAGAACCATTGAAGAGAAATTGAACTCATTGTTGAATGACCAGAAATATTCTGACATTTCTTTAAAGGAACATATAGTACAGGATGCTCAAATATTACCTGTGGCTAGTACATCTAAAGTAAAAATAGTTCCAGAAATACCTGTTTATACCACTGAGTTTCCATCAAAAATTGATGATGCACCAGGAATTTTAACAGAAGGATTTAACAATGTGATTACAGCCCAATCGGAGAAGTTACAGCTGCTTCTTACTCAGAAACAAGCTAGTACTAAGGAGACTCCTTCAAATCAAAAGAATTGGCCAAAACTTTACCAATATCCAACATTTGATGGTGATTCTTCCTCTGATTGGCAACAATTTATTTGCAGAATTGATAACTTGAAAAACTCTTACAAACTCCCAGATGAGGAATTTGTGTCTAAGTTAATTTCTTTATTTACCAATGTAGCCCTTATGTGGTATGAATCTGTCCTATTAGATGGGAATAATTACTCATGGGAAGATTGGAAGAAATTAATTAAAGCAAAATTTGGGGGCTCCAAGTTTAGGATGGCTCAACAAAGGCAGTATGAGGAAACTAAATATAGTTCTTCTACTGATAAACCTATTGAGCTCTTAATGAAACTTGTTAAAATCTTAAGAGCTATGGACCCCAAAATGGAGTTTGAGTTATGGAAGGACAGGATCCTTTATAAATTACCAATGTCTTTGAGAGACTTGATAGTGGCTAGGACTGAGTTCACCAGAGAACCTTCTTCTTTCATCAATACTTGTAATGAGATTCTTCTAAACAACAATTATGATGCCAGAAGATTTATTCCTAGAACCACTTGGGAAAAACCCTCAACTTTTCAACAGAAACCTCTGGAAAAGGTTGGGAAGCCTTCTACCCCTGTTGCACCTAAAAATTATGCAACAAACACTTGTTTCAAGTGCAACAAACCTTGGCAGAAGGGCCATGTTTGTGACAAGAAGATAAATCTTGTAGAACAAACAGAGGAGCATGCTGATGAAACAGTAGCACTGAATGATACTTCAAGTGATTTTGCCAGCAATATTTCTTATGAATCTCAACAAGAAATCTTGATGCTGGAAGAGGATATCCATTATTTAAATACTATTGATATTGATAATGATGATTTATTTACAGTTGAAGATGCTGAGATCATAAAGAACATTGAGGATAGCTCAATTGTTATTGTCCCTCTCAAGGCACCAGTCTTGATCAATGGAACCAGCATTGAAGTTGTTCTGGATTCTGGAGCTGGAGGTAGTGTAGTATCTGAAAGAGCACTTTCTTCAGTGGATCAAGACTATAAATCAAAACTGATGCCTATCATTTCTGAAAATTGGAGAGGGTATGGCTCTGTTTTTTCCCCCATTGGTAAATACAAAGCCACAATGTTTTTTAAATATAACCATGGTTTTGCAAGATCTATTTATGATTTTGTTGTCATGAAAAATGATAACTTGAGAAATTGGTTTATTGTAGGGAATCATATTTTAACCAATTATGGCATAAAATTTGATCCTTCAAACCAATTTTTCACAATGGGGATGAATGGGAAGAGAAAATTTAAGATTTCCTCCCCTAAAAAATTATTGAAACCAGAATTGAACACATGTAGTTTTGTAGTTCATTATAAAGGAAGATCTACAAAAGAGATGCATGCCCTTATGTCTGAAATTGACAATGCCTCTTTTGGAGAACAACTTTCTGGTGAGAATAAAGATTCCATCATTAACTTGATAAAGTCTTTTCCTATGCCCTTTGCTCATGGGTCACATGAACTGGGATTAGTTAACGAGGAAATGAAACTTTCATTTTCTTGTCCATTAACTGATATACCACCTAGTTTAAAAAAGAAGCCTTATCCTGCTTCTCCCACAAAGAGAAAAGATATTGAAGACAATTTTTCTGCCCTTTTGAAAATGAATATTATTGAAAAGGTAGTTGAAACACCAAAATATTTTGTTATCTCACCTGTCCTAATTTCTTATGAGAAAGATAAAGCCAGGTTATGTGGTGATTATAGAGCACTAAATACTTATACTGTTGATGATATCTACCCTTTACCTAGAATTAGCTCTATACATGCTACTTTAAAGGGTGCTAAATATATCAGCTGTTTGGATGTTAACAAGGGATATCACCAGGTACCTGTTGAGAAAAATTCTCAGAATTTTCTGATGATTGCTACTCATATTGGTATTTATAAGTATATTAGGATGCCTTTTGGCCCTAAAAATGCCCCTTCAGTTTTCCAAAAAGTCATGGATAACACATTCCATCAAGAGATAATTGAAGGATGGCTGATGGTTTATATTGATGATATCATTATATTCTCAAAAACATTTGAGGACCATCTTAACCACCTGTGTAAAGTGTTCCAGAAAATGGATGAAATAAATATGACACTTGCTTTGAAGAAATGTAAATTTTGTTTCAATTCTTTAAAAGTTCTTGGTCATGTTGTTTCTGGCTTACAGATATGTGTTGACCAAAACAAAGTGGCAGCCATACAACAGTTGAAGGCTCCTACTACAGTAAGAGAGCTCCAGAGTTTTTTGGGAATGTGTGGATACTATAGACAGTATATTAAAAATTACCAAGTCATAGCTTTACCCCTTACCCAACTAACTAGAAAGGATGTTGCTTTTGTCTGGAATAGTGAAAGACAAAGAGCCTTTGACACTATGAAACACTGTTTGATGTCAGCACCAATTCTTGCTTTACCTGACTTTAATCAGCCATTTGTTTTGTACACTGATGCCAGTTTCATTGGTCTTGGTGCTGCCCTCCATCAAAAAAAGTGATAAATGATAAAGTTTCAGAATTAGTAATTTGTTATATTTTAAGAACATTGAGAAATAGTGAATTGAAATATGGTGATACTCAATTGGAACGTTTAGCTGTAGTTTGGGCTCTAGAAAAGCTACATTATTACCTAGATGACCAGAAATTTGAACTTGTCACTTACTGCAGTGCAGTTAAATCCCTTTTAAACTTGAAAACACCAAACAGACATATGTTCAGATGGCAGTTGGCTGTTCAAGAATACAGAGGGAGAATGACAATTATTCATAGGTCTGGTATTGTTCACTCAAATGTGGATATGTTATCAAGGTTACCTTTACCAAATAATGACTCTAATCCTTCTTATGATCCTGAGGATGAAATTATTCATATACATGGGATATTAGTGGTTGATATGGAGGAAGAGCTATTACAGCTTATTCTGGATGCATATGATAAGGACACTGACTTGAAAAAGTTATGCACCATATTAAATGATCCAAAGAATGCTTTAATACAAGCATTAATTAAAACCCTTCCACCAAAGTACCAGAAGGCTTTGAAAAAGGTAAATTTTCAATTGATGAAGGATATATATACTATAGGAGGAAGTTGAGTAATGTTATTGTTATTCCTCCTTCTATGAGAGAAATCATCTTGAAAATTTGTCATGATGGCATATTAGCTGGACATTTTGATCTTGAAAAAACAATGATCAGAATTAAGAACACTGCTTTGTGGGTTAATATGTCTGAAGACACCAAATTATATGTTGAATCTTGTGATTCTTGCCAAAAATCAAAAAGATTAACTGGTAAAAGAGCAGGATTAATGCAACATATTGAGCCTCCTGATGCACCATGTCAGATAATAAACATGGATTTTGTAACAGTATTACCTATTGCTGGAAAAGACAGTTATAACTCTTGTTGGGTTATTGTGGACAGATTCACTAAAATGTGTAAATTTATCCCTACCCACAAGGATGTTTCCACTAAAGAATTAGCTTTCTTATGGTGGTCTCATATGTTTAATACTACTGGTTTTCCTAAATCCATAATCTCTGACAGAGACCCTTAATTTACTTCTGAATTTTGGATGTCTCTGATGGATGTTTGTGGTTGTGATATGAAACTTTCTACTGCCCATCATCCACAGACTGATGGCTTAGCTGAAAGAATGATTCAGACTTTGGAGGACATGATAAGAAGGTATTGTGCCTTTGGCCTTGAGTATAAAGATAATGACAGATTCACTCATGATTGGGTTACCTTACTTCCTGGGTTGGAATTTGCTTATAATAGCACTGTTCATTCTGTTACTCAAAGAAAGCCTTTTGAGCTCTGGCTTGGATATGTTCCAAATACTCCTACCCAAATTCTCAATAACAAAATACCTAAATTGGATATACATCCTGGTGTAAAATCTTTTCTTCAAAGGCAACAACTGTGCAGAAATTATGCTCAACAATGTATTGAAAAATCATTTGAATATGAGAAGAAGAGATGGGACAAATCCCATAAAGAATACACTTTTAAAAAGGGTGATGAAGTGTTGATTTCTACAGTCCACTTCAATTTACAAGGTAATAACAAATTGAAAGATCCATTTGCTGGTCCATTTGTTGTCGGAAGAATGATTGGAGATAATGCAGTTGAGGTTATTCTGTATTCTCCATATGACAGAAAACATCCTGTTTTTCCAATATCTCTTCTGATACCTTACACATCCAATAGTGATTTATTTCCAAAAAGGAGGGGAAGACCAAAGAAAACCCCAAATGAAATCACTGAAACAGCAGAAATTGAAAAAATTCTAAATGACAGAATAGTCACTGCTGAAAAAGGTACAGAATACTTATTGAGATTCAAGAATAAATCATCTGAATATGATTCTTGGATACCTGGGAAGGAGATATCTAATCTTCCTACTCTACTAAAAAAGTATAAAAAGAAAAAATCATAGCATTTTTTTATTGTTTTTTTTAGAGTGAGGAAGTGTCAGCCAGGCTACTAGACTTACCTGGTAAAATAATTAATTATTTTACTGAGTTGAAGCCACACCCCTTCTTCTTACTAACAATTAATTATTTATTTACTTAAGTATTACTTACAACTAACTAGTTAAGTACATTAAGTAGTATAAATAATGTAAAAAATTGTCCCCTACATTTTTACTCCCTAACACCGTGCTCAATAGTATAAGTTTGATTGGGAATAAAAATTTATAATAAAATTATAATAAGAAAAAAAACCTTAAGATTATTATATTACTTCATTGAGAGATCTGGAATCCCATGAAATTAATATAATTAATTAAATTGTGATGTAATCAATTGTGACAAGGAACTCATACTTTATTACTATTGAAATTGATGCCCTTGTTGATGTATTAATTAATTAACTTTCTTATGTCATATATGTACTCCTTTTAGTCACCTAATTTCTCACATTCTTACAGTAGATGGTGTAAATTCCGTGTCTTTTATTCCCTCATGTTTTGCCTATAAAAGGCCCCTTACTTTTGTGCTTTTCAGGACACTCCTTCATTACTTACTTTATTATTACATTTACAATACAAACATTTATTTCTATATTTTATAACATTAGTATTTACAAAAGCATAATTCTAATCTATAATTTATATTAATATTTAAAAAAACTACCTCTTATATTTGAGTAAACCAATCAAATTGATTAAGAAATATGTACCTTACTTTTGAGAGTCCATTAAAACCCTAAAAATCCTCATATAACCTCGAATAAAACTTCTAGACCAAAAGGACCCCTTGACAGGAGGTCTCTTCCAAGGAGGATTCAAACCTAAAGGCATAGGCTCATTGACAGGCCTAATCTTCTGCACTAACTTCTTATACTTTGCGGCTCCACCATCAACTTGAGGGATCTTTAGGACATCTTCACCACCAGACCTGGAACAGAAATCAAGGGTTTCTATCGGCGGGTCATCTAGACAAAGGAGAAGAAGAAGGAAAAACAAAGAGGAGGAGGAGGAAAATACAGAAAAGGCTTTCAAGAGTAATTGAGTTAATGAAGAGGAATACAACAACACTTTCTGAGAAATGACACAACAGTAGATTTAATTGATATCTAATATATTTAAATTAATAAGTTATATTTTAATGAGCAGAAATCAAGTATTATTATTAATAGACTTATTGCAACCTTAGTATTATATAAAAATTAGATTAGAACTGTAGTACTAATAAAATTAATAATAATGGTATTATATTTAAAAATATAATTAAGTTGTGAGTGTAATAAGTGATGATCTACCAGAGAGGTTTACAAAGCCCTTTTATAGGCAAGAGGACCTTCTGGAGTGTTCCAATAGTATTTACAAATGAGTAAGATAATGTGAAACAAATGATTAAAAGAATATAATTAAAAACATACAAAATAAATCTGTGAGTAAGCAACTACCTTTTCCCATCATAAAGTTTTAAAAAAAGAATAGAATTAATTTAACGAATAACTATGTGAGTATGAAAATTGAGAACTGTGAGAAAGAAATCTAAAACAATTAATACAAATAGCTGAAAAGGTTTAATTAAAACAAAAGGAATTATTTTCACGCTTTTAATAAATCTTAATTCAGTATAAGAAAATTTAATTTAATCATTTTAACTATTTCAAGTAATTTAATTATTAAATTAATTGAAACAACTAATTAATTTAATAAAATAACTTATTTAGAATGAGAAATTAAATTTATCATATCAAATAAATATTTTAATTAATTTAGTAATTTTAGTCACACAATTAAGGATCAAGGAAGCGCCCAATATTTATGGATAGTATTATGTGATAAGTTGTATTCAGTTATATAAATTTTATTATTGAAATTGTAATTACAGTGTAAGTTAAATTTACACTTATAATATAAATTTAAATAATTAATTTATTTACTTAGAAATACATACAAAGTGTGCCATGATATTATAGAATATAATATTTTTTTATGTAATAAAACTTATTTAATAAAATTAAGTATAGTAATTATTTTGTTAATTCATAAAATATTTATAATTTTATTTTAATAATTTATTGCAATTACACAATGTTATTCCTTTATATGATTGCAATAATTTATTATATAAATTACTGGGCTCCTGAGATAGCCTGGCTGACAGTTTCCCCATTACTCACATGTGTGGCCAAGGTAATGTTTTTGAAAGGTGTAGAAGAAACCCTAGCAGTGCACAATTGGGAGGACTAACTTTTACTCCCCAATCTCACCACTCCAAAACTTTTCCGCAATCCCACATATTCATCTTCACTTCCATCTTCTAAATCTTCAAATCTTGATTCATACTCTGAATCACATCTTCTAAAATTGTGCAGTTCATCCTCATGCGGGAGGTCCAAAACTTGATCTTGAAGATCTTCTTTCTTCAAGATTTTTTGCAGTTTAACCTCTTGGTGGAAGCCCATAAGTTGATCTTGATGATCTTCACAAAAATAATTTTTGTCTTCTTTCTTGATTATCTTCAGATTTTTTTCTTGGTTTTCTTCAATTATCTTGATATTTTTATCTTTTTTCTTGAGTTTTCTTCTTTCCTACAAAAAAAACCAAAGGTTTACCCAATGCTCATGGACGTGACCAAGGTAATATTTTTGAAAGGTGTAGGAGAAACCCTAGCAGTGCACTATTGGAAGGACTTACTTTTAGACCCCAATCTCACCACTCCACAGCTTTTACCCATATCTTTCAATAAAGATATATAACCCATCTTCTTTTTTGAACTTGAATTAAAATTAATTGAAAATATTGAGAGAGAACAGACACTTGATAAAAAACTTGAAGAATACTTTCAGAGAAGAGAAACATTAAAAAGAGAAAGTTGAAAATCCACTTGGTATATCTCCAAGGGGGCTGACCTACTACAACCTGGGATTTCCTCACCTTGGGGAGAGGTTGTAGCACTTGGGCAATCAGCCCTCATCACTCTAAAAAATACAGACTCTTACTAGAGCCTGAGCCACACTCCAAAAAACCAGAGGAGGCACCCACTTCTCTTCTTCTCCTACAACAATCCATGCACTGGCCCATTGAAGACAAACCAGACCTGGTCTCCCAACCATCCTCTCCAGGAGATGACAACCTCATGTGTAGTCTCCTTTCATCTTCACCAGTCAACTCCAAACTGATTCCCATATCAAACTGATAACCAATTCTTTCCTGGAAATCCATTAATAATGGCCCACCCAAAACAGCTATTACATTACCTTTAGCAATGTAAAAATGAACCTTCCCTGAGGCTCCACCAACATACAGCTTCACAAACTCAGAGGTTCCCATCAACTCAGTGACATGGCCACCAAGACCTCTTAAATTCCTACCAATTCCTGTCTTGATGGGGAGGCCCAAATGAGTAGCCTCAAAAAAAGAAATCAGGTTAATCTGAGAGCATGCCTAATAAAAATATGTGCGAAAAGAATATGTTAGAAAAATAAGTGTAAGAAAAATATTTTGCAACCATTGGAAATTTTGTTTTTATTTTTTTTTTCTCCAAAAAAATAATTTTTTATTTCATTTTTTATTTTTTTCTGTTTTTCACAATTTTTTTTTGAAAAAAAAAAATTCTCATGGTCCCAAATGATTTTTCTTACACTTACTTTTCTCGCACTTATTTTTCTTGCACTTACTTTTCTGACCTTATGTCCCTCCCTAAAATATCCCCAACTCGCGCTGGATATCCCCATCAGGGATATCTTACTTGGTGCGTAGTGTAAATATATTAGAAATTATCGGGAAATATAATATTGGACATGACATAAAAAGATAATTGTGCTGATCCTTGTAAATAGTTAAATAGTGTTGTTTGACAGATTATTGTAATTATTGAATTGAATCTTATTTTTCTAAATTCTTCTTATCGACTTCGACAAAACTGTGCGAAGTACACACATTAAGCTTATTTGACCATTCCTTAATTCCAACAGTGTCATCCTCTTCGGATGTCTCTGTATACGCAAGCCAGATACAGCTATTTGGGAAAACCTTGCTCTTTTTTTTCCCTCATCCTATTGGCGCAGCGATAATGTTTTAGTTGGAACAGTAACAAAAAGGATATTTTCATTACTATTGTGGTCACGCAGACTATATACACTACTGCGGCGTAGTCGAGACCTAACACCCGCCCCTCCGACAAGACGCTCATTCTAGTATATATGAAACTATTTACAATTTATATGATGTTATTATGGTAGCTATTAGGAATATAACAGAAAATAGACAAAACGATGATAAAGTAGTTATAATTTTGTTATTTGATACCTAAGTTTCCACATCCCTTGTCATGTAACTGTTTGCTTAGTGGTTTCGTCATTATATCCGCTAGTTGTTCAGATGTAGGTACCCATGATATTGTAGCTTTTCTTTTATGTAGTTGTTCATTGACAAAAAAGAATTCCCTGTCGCTGTGCCTGGTCCTCTTGTTTGAGCTTTCATCGTTTGATACCTTTATAGATGCTTGATTATCACATTTTAAGTGAAACGGGCCTGTGAAATTAATCAAATCATTGAGTAAATTTTGAATCCACAAGCCCATTCTAGTGGCACCCCCAAGGGCCATGTATTCTGCATGGCATGTTGAGGAAGCAACAGATGGCATGCGTTTTGAGGACCAGAATATTAAGGAACCTTGCATGTTGATAATCATGCCTCCAGTTGATCTTGAAAATTCCCCGCCCCAGTTTGCATCTGAGTAGACGTCTAGGTTGATAGTATGTGAGGTTGATTGTGGATATAAGTGTAGTTTCTTTGTGGCTGTATATTGTAAATAACCAAGTAAGTGTCTCAACGCTCTCCAGTGTTCGTTAGTGGGGTTTTTTGAGTGTCTAGCCAATTGATTTACAGAGAAACTGAGGTCAGGACGAGTTGCTGTGGTTAGATAAGTCAAGGAACCAATAATTGACAGATAATCTCCTGGATTAATAGCTGGGTGGTTTGGTGGGGGTGTGGAAAGGTCTATATTGGTCGGCAGTGGTTGATGGTGACATACTCCTGTTATATGATGAGTTGTTAAAATTCTGTCTATCAAATTTTCTTGACTAAGTCGAAATCCTTTTTCATTCCTTTCTATCTTGATACCTACTATTGCATCCAGTCTATCTTGCCATTTGATGATGAGAGTTTGGCTTAAATCTCTTTCAAGTTGTTTCAAAACCTCATTGTTGTTGCCAGTTACAATTCCATCGTCAACATGAACCCAAAGCATAGCCTTTGTGTTGTTATTCTTCAGAAAATAAACGCTATTGTCGTAGGATGACATTTCATAGCCCAGGTTTTTTAGCTGCTGTCCAAAGTGTTGCCACCAGCAACGTGCTGCCTGACATGTTCCATAAAGAGCTTTGAGCAATTTGAAAACTTTTCCATCTTTTTTCTCAAAGCCAGGAGGGTCCTTTACCCATACTTCTTCATCTATTGGACTATGAAGGTATGCTGCTGTGACATCAAAAGCATGGACTGGCCAGTTATACATAGCTGCAATGGTGAGGATGATTCTTTGGGCTGTAAATGAGGCAGTTGGAGCAAAAGTGGAAGAATAATCTATACCCTTTACTTGTTTAAAACCTTTTGCCACGTATCGAGCCTTCAGCTTTGTGTTTCCTGTTGATGCATCTTTCTTTTCTGCAAAAACCCATCTAGCATCTAGTATTCTGGCCCCTTCAGGTGGTTCTTTTCTCTCCCAGACCTTCATGTTTGTTAAGTTATCTATTTCTTGTTGACAAGCTTTTCTCCATTCATCACCCTTCTCGGACCGTAAGGCTTCTTTGAATGTTTTAGGTAACTGAGTTGCAAAGTATTCACAATTAATTTGGATGTCTTCTACCAGACGATCTTGCTCAATCATTTGTTCTTCCAGATCAAAATTTCCTAGTATAAGATTGCTGCAGGTTAGAGTGTTTGCACTGTTCATTACAAAATCGAGGGACATCTTATTTTCACTTTTTGTTTCACATTCTTTGAAGCTGGCCCACGCAGATGTTAAGAATTTCTTTTCTATCGGATCCCAAAAAATCCAGCCTTTCATACCAGCTGGGAAACCTACAGTGTAGCATCTTCTTGCTCGGACATCTAGCTTTTTTCTCTTCTCTTCAGGTATGTGTACATAAGCTACTTCACCAAATTTCCTAAGAATATCTAATTGCGGTTTAGTGTTGAAGAGTGCTTCATAAGGTGTAATTGAGTTGCAAATAGTGTTGGGTATTCTGTTTAGGAGATATGAAGCCCATTTGAAAGCAAAAGACCAGAAGGTTTTTCCAAGACGACTGTCAAATAGTATAGTTCTTCCCATTTCTGTAAGAGTACGATTAAATCTTTCAATATTTCCATTTTGTTGATGAAAATATGGTAGAGATTTTTCATGAATTATTCCGTTTTTTGTTGTGAACATGTCCATTAGTTTATTGTTGAATTCTCCTCCATTGTCTGATCTAATTATTTTGACCTTCTGATTTGTCTGTTTCTCCAATCTTGTTATGATGTTGATGACCGTATTTGTTGATTCAGATTTGTTTTTGATGACATGACACTCACTGTATGTTGTAGCTAAATCTCTGAAGGTTAAAGCATATAAACCACCGTCAACTGATTCCTCTTCTATTGGGCCGATTAAGTCCATAGTTACTATTTCAAGTTTGTCAACTTTTCTACCAGTTGACTCAAGAAAACATTGTCTTCTACTTTTGCACATTTGACAAGAATCACATATAATATTTCCATTAGGCAGTTTGTCAGGTAATCCATGAACCATTTTCTCTTTGCACATCTTTCTTATTTGTCTCAGACTTGCATGGCCAAGTAAGCAGTGCCAAGTATAGAGGATTTCTTCATCTTTGTTTCTTTTTCTTAATTCAGGATACTTAGTTGGGATCTCAAGACTAAATATTGCTGGTTGTATAGGTAGAACATTTGATTCATTTCTAGTAAGATCAGAATGTGATAATATAGTAGTTACATCAGAAGATACATTTAAATTATTATGATGCATTGGACTGTTAAATGTCCATTTCCTGTTGATGAACATGGCTGACAGAATTGGAAAGCCGTGATAGCTGATTAGAAAGTCATTGAAGTTAACGCATGAAAAGTTAGCACCACTCTTGATTAGGGATGCTGGTGAGATTAGCGTACCTCTAGCATCTTTACAGTAGTATACTGGTCTAATATTGATGATTTCCCCATTGAGACCATGGAAGCGTATCGTCCCTTTGCCTGTGATGAGAGGAGAGGAACCATTAGTGGCCACTTTCAAAGCAATGGGATTTTTTAGAGGGAGGAAATCAACCAACTCATTCAGATTTCCAGAAAGATGATGAGTTGCACCTGTGTCAAAAATAGGGTTCGCCGAATATGCTTCGTTGTCTGATAGTTGCATTCTAGCAAAAGCAGCTGCAGATGCTTCTGGGGAGTCATCAGTGAGTTCTACAATTTGTGCCGAAGCAGATTTCGCTTGAGGTGGTTGTGAGGTGTTGTGACGGTTTGTTTGTCTTTGAGGATAAATTGGGCGGTAAGAATCCATTTTTTGTTGTATAGGCCTCTGGTGGATGGGTAGATTTGGTTTGGGTGGAGGATTGTTATTAGGGACAATTGTTGGTTGTATGATAGAGGGCGGTACCACCATTGGATAGTGTGTGCTGTAGCCCGCTTGCCTGTTTTGTAAAAAGGAATTGTAATTGGTGCGGTTGTTGAGAGTTCTTTTAGGACAGTTGGCTTGCAGATGACCTGATGAGTTACAGATATAGCAGTTTCCTGAAGATCTTTGAGTAGCAGCATTAGATTCATAGACATTCTGATTAGTAGTATTAGATTCATAGACATTAACAGAACCAGAACCAGAATCAGAGAGAGGTAGCTTAGTAGAAACAGAAGCAGAAGATTCATTTGCAGTGACAGTAGTGTTAGTAGTGGTGGTATTCAGAAGTTTATCATCGTGTTTAAGTCTTTCCCAAGTGGTACAAAAAATTTTGTTGAGAACTGCAACAGTGATTGATTTATCAGATTTGCATAGTTGTTCTGTTTCTTTGAGAACTTCTGAGCTAAACCGTGGATTGTCTTGAATGATGCGTTGACAGAGGCAGCCTAAGATGTCCTTTTCACTGAGTCCTTGAGCCCATAAGCAAGCACACGCATCTCGAAATTCATTCATTAACTCTATGGGATTGTCGCATTCTTTAGAACGAAGATCGATTACTCTTTCTATGGCATTCAGTTGAGCCGCTCTGGAAACTGTGTTGAAGACACTTTTGATATGGCGAAAAGCAGTCGTGCTTGGTGTAACATCGATAATTTGAGATTTCATCTCTGGTCCAACAGAATTGATCAGTATTGCTCTACCTATTCGCTCTTTGATGGAAGTTTTTGAGGCCCCTTTACGCTCTAGAAAGTTGGTTTCTCCAGTGAAGTCGCTGATGACGCCTCGTAGTTCTCTATGCCACTCGCGGAAATTTGAACCATCGTCTTTTAGAGTATGTCGCCAGTCTTTCAATAGCATCCTTGCCTTAACAATGCTGTCTCGAATGTATGAGTCTTCTTGAATTCGGAGTAGTACACGTGGATTGGGCGCATCATCCATATCAGACGTCGCATCTTCTTCATGGATTTGAGTTTCATTTTCGTTTGTGGTATAGTCTTGAGGTGGTCGTTGTGGATAACTGGGTGTTGGTCGAGAGGTTGGTGTATCATATTCTTGAGGAGTCGGTTGTTGGTTGGATGGCATCATCGAAGTGTCAAGTATTAAAGTAGTAATGAGATGAAAAGAGAATGAAGAGAAAAAGGAGGAAGAAAAAGAAGAAAAGAAATTTAAGAGAGAGAAAAAAAAGAAAAAAGGAGAAAAAAAAAGATAACGAGAATATTTATTATAATAAGAAGAGAAGAAAGAAAAGAAGAATAGAAAAAAGAAAAGGAAAAAGAAGATAGGGAACGAGTACTGGGTGAAAGGGCGGGTTTATATGTATTTTTTTTTTTTTTTTTTTTTTTTTTTTTTTTTTTTTTTTTTTTTTTTATTAGTCGATTATATTTCACTTTCGGAGAGATAGGGCCACTATCTCGCTTTGATGCTTGGCGAGAGCAACAACCTAATCGCTTATAGGATCGAGGTAAATATTAGTGTTTTTTTTTTTTTTTTTTTTTTTTTTTTTTTTTTTTTTTTTTTTAAAGTTTTTAGAGAAAGGAAAAGGAGGTAAAAGAAGCGATAAGAGAGAAAAGAAAAGCGAGAAGAGAGAGAGGAACAAAGAAGCTTGTAAAAGAGAACAATTGGCGAGGTGCGAACGGAAAAGAAGAAAAAGAAAAGAAGAAAAAAAATAAAGGAAACGATTGCCGAGGGGAGGAAAGAACGATTGCCGAGAAGACGATTGTCGAGAAAACGATTGCCGAGAGGAGGAAAAAAAAATCCAAAGAGGAGAAAAAGGGGTTGACGAGACCGTTATTTAGTCGTTTTTAAGAAAAAAGGAGACTAGGCAAGATAGGAGAAGAAAGGAATAAAGGAAAAAAGGCGAGACTAGGCACAAGAGCCCATAACCTATTGGCGCAGCGATAATGTTTTAGTTGGAACAGTAACAAAAAGGATATTTTCATTACTATTGTGGTCACGCAGACTATATACACTACTGCGGCGTAGTCGAGACCTAACACATCCCCCGCCAAAAGCGGCTTAAACTCATGTTTTTGGCGGGGAGTAGAAGGCAAAAAGACAGCAAGCTTTTCCCAAATAGCTTTAATGTTAGAAGAGCAAGTACCAACTAGAGTCTCACCTAGTGACACTTGTGACAATGTGGCGACTGCCGGGTGACAGGCTAGTGAGGCAAAAAAACATGAAAAATGCTGGGTAAGTTGACTGAAAATCTTGAAAGCTGCACCAACCTTCTTCCATGTAGCTGTATCTTCAGCTGAAACTAGAACTGTAAGGAGATAAAAGGACCATCCAAATGGCTTTTACCCCTCAGTTAACTATTTCTCACTGCGGGTAACGTATACTTTTTGTTCGCACTACATTTTTCCTCCTCATTAATTGACTTTACTACAACTTCTTTTAGGTGACTTGCCATTCCTTGAGATTACTTTGCGCTCTTGCTCACTTGGATTATTTGCTTTACCTAAAAGGTCCTACGTATTGCTACAGCCATATTGGCAACTCTTGGTGCAGCAAGCCAACAAAAGGGCGAGTTAGGCACAGCATTTTCGACTGACAGAAACTGACATATCTGACATTTATTACAGATCTGTCAGTGTTTGGCAACCAGTCTACGATCAATCCATACCACCATGCTGCCAAAATGTCAGATATGTCAGTCTCTGTCAGTCAAAAATGCTGTGCCTAACTCGCCCTTTTGTTGGCTTGCTGCACCAAGAGTTGCCAATATGGCTGTATCTGACAGTGCTCACTAACCAGTTGTAAAAATCATGCATAGGGTTCAATGACCATCGATATCAGTTGTTACTGGAGGAGTTTAGTGAACCGAGGAATGAATATTAACTAAAATTTCATTAATTTTATGCACACCGAACGACTTTACCGACTCCGGGTGAGATGCTGTAAGATTGTTTCAACAATAGGGTGCAATGGGGGGAGCTGTTGCCGCTTAAAGGCAAAATGTAGTTTTATTAATTTATGTAGCAAATTTTGTGAAATCGGTTGCTATCCAGATTTCTGATAAAAACTAATCTCGCAAGTAGTTCAGTATACTTGACCATTTTTTAAAAAATCAGAAATGAAAACAAGCTGCATATATCTTTTTGGATATTCTTTCCAGGTACTGATTACTGTTATTGCTTTCGTCAAGGCAAGGCTAAGTAACTATCAGCCCAGCGCAACAAACTTTCAGCGGGGTGACTTTAATGTTCATTTTCCAAATCTGTGTTTGTTCCAGGCGTTTTCAACTCCATTTTGCTTCTCTAATTTCCTGCTGATATTTTTCTAACAGATTCTGAAAATGGCGCCTACTGTCGCAAAAACAAAAAAATGTATTATGGAAGTCTGTTTAATTGCGTGGTGGTCAAGTACGATCCTGTAAATGCTGTTACAATGGCGATTGAATTTCCAGGTGTTACCAACAACACAGAATTTCATGTTTCAGGAATTGAGGATGATTCTAAACATGAATTGGTGTGGGTTTTGGCAAACGCAGCACCAGGTTTCACGACAGGGGGAAAGTAAGTTCTCATCTCTCAACGTTCAATAAGGGGTGTCAGAGTTAGCAAATCAGCACTTAATTTAAGTGCTGGTTTCAACCCAAATCGGCCATTAGATACCAATATCTAGTTTTTGAAATAAATGGGCTAATTTAGATATTATGAAACCAAATTTTCTTGTGAAGGAGTGGTTTGATTAAAAACAGTATGTCATTTCAGTTTTGAAATACACAAGTGTTGGTGCCACTGTGATTTGCAAATAGAAAATTAATTAAGTGGTGATTTGTTCATAAGTATTTGCTGATTTGGCAACTTTGACACCCCCTTATATTCCGAATCACACAAAATCATTCAAGTACTAATAAATTTTTAAAAAGAAACCTTTCGGGGCATAATTTTATTTTTTCGGTTAACATAAATAATGATTCAGTTTCCCAGAAAATTCCCCTCGATGACGTGCTTGATTCTATCGCCAAACTGAATGGGGGTGTTAAGATTGGTGGCTTCCAAGACCAAGTAAGCAACATTTAAGCTGGGATCATTTCTTAGCGTAAAAAATAGCTTATATTAAATTTTACCACAGGTCGTAACTTCTACCGGATTTGTCTACGTTATCGTAACTTTTGGTAGGTTAAAAGCATATTGATATTTCGTTTTTCTATTAAAAGACCCTGAAGTTACAATTTTTCTTCAGGTACCGCAATTGTGAGGATTGATCCGAAGTCTCACCAGGTAACCCCCGCATACTATCAAAAATTTCAAAACCCGCCACCTTCGCCCCCTACAATTGGCTTTAGTGGAGTTGAGATCACTCAACAAGATTTATTAATTCTTTGGAACTTCGGAGCTCAACGCCTTCAAGTATGTATGAACTTATGAACTTGTGAGACTTATATTAACTGAAAATTAACCTCTCTGGTAGACTTTTGATACAAAAGAAGATAATCCTCACTTGGTCGACGTGAAAATTGAAGGATTGTCCCCAGACTTGGCTGTTCTTATTCGGGGTGACGCAATATTTGCCCCTAGCCGCTGGAACAAGCGCTGCCTTGTTCTTGCTGATGCTCATAAAAATAGTATTCACGTATATTGTTTTTATGATTTCTAAAAATTCAATTTTCGTAATGTTTCACCTAAAAATTCTTAATTATTTTAGCCTTTTACTAGCAACGACAACTGGAAAACCGCCGCTTATCATGGAGCAATACATAAGAAGGAAATAGCTCCAGACGCCACGGTAACTTATATTTATGAGATAGAAAAATTCATTTATGTTGGATTGGAGGTGAGATATCAATTAAATTTTGTGAAATCTTATCACTCTAAGTGTCTCAAAACTTAGTCAGTAAAAGCCATAAAGCTAATTCAGAGTAAATTGTAGTATTTTTCAGATAAGGAACCAAGAAATCGCACGAGCTTTCCTCAAATTGATATCACGGCTGATTTAGAGAAAGCTTGTTTTCACCAATGAATTAACATTTAAAAAAACTCAAGAAATTCAAGATTCAAATATAAAGACATTTTTACAAGACTCGTACAATAGTCCACAAAATTCAGATATAAAAGATGACCCATTATGTCAAGATCAGATTGATGCTGAAAAAGAAAAAAAATCCAAAAGAGAGCACAGAAAATCAAGATTCAGTAATTAGACAATGGAATGAAATTTCAATAGATTGTCTTGTAAAATCAAATATTGTAGTTTATTGAATACCAATCCATCATTATATCATTTTTAAACAGTTTAACTTGTGGCAGGGGTAAAAAAGTGTGCTCTACAGCTTTTTTACATACCTAGTTGGGCTTTTTATTGTGATTTTTGTCGATACCATTGAATGATTTTGTAGACAATTCTATAGTACTATCTGTTGGAGTTTGCCGAGAGAGTTGGAGATAAACCTCAGAGACAACCCACTTTCCACTTAAAGTACTAAGAGGGATTGATTTACAGCAGCGAATTACAGTTCTGCTTATCTAACCCTTTTTTAAAAACTCTTCACAGCTCGAAAACCAAGAAAGTAGTCACTTGACATACTACTCAACACAAGAAAATGGAATGTAGAGTTATTCTACACCAGCAGTCCAAAAACTGATTTCGCTTCTTGCACCAGAGATAGTAGAAATATTTGATTCAGAATGAAAAGTTACACCACAATCACAAGAGTTAAGATCCAAATAAGAATTAGCCTTTGAAAGCAACAGCAAATATGGTCAAAAAAAGTTGATATATAGACACAGGCACCACAAAACACTGGGGTGGGGGGATCTAAGTCCACAACCCAATTGAATAAGTCCAATTTAGTTCAGTTATGAACTTGTTAGAAAGTTCCTCCTAGTTTTTTGTGGTGAATGTGAAATACATGAGAATTATAGGGAAGTCAGTTTTTCCTGCTCCAGACTAACCTTGCAGTAATCTCTGCAGTAATTATCATCACATATAATCTAGGTGTGAACTTAAAGCGATCCATTCTATTATAACTTGAATTTATTGCTTCTTTATACCTGAAATATGCAAGAAGGGAATAAGGTGGAGGACATCTTTTATGGGTAATATTTCAAAACATATTTTTTTAGAATAATAAAATAATATGATCAAAAAATCAAGGTATCATAAAGTGATCAGATTATTATACATAGAAAATTCTAAGGTTTAAATAATCATTAGAGTGGGTTTATCATATTAGTAGAAATTCAGTAATTATTGATAAGTTATTAATAGTCTTATTAGGGGTCTCAAGCATGGCAAATCAGCCATTAGAAATCCTATTTTTATCAAGAAATAAAATAGGTAATAAAATTCAAATCATAATGTTTTTTATTCCTTAATATATTTCTTTAAATGAATTTAAATTGAGGGGAGATATATTTTTTCATGACTTAAAATGAATTAATGTATTTCAAAATTTTCTATGTTTTAGACCCCCTATTATGATTTTATATTAGGGGGTCTCACACCTTACCAAATATGCCACATAAACACACCACAAAAAAGGTACCAAACCCACCATCAATAAGTGAAATACACCTGCTTTGGACAGGTGTATTTCAGCAGCGTACATGTCCCCAAAATAATCTTTTTTTGGGCCAAACAAGTCATCAAAATACTTCCCTTCTACATCATTATTAGTCAGCACTAAGTACAGAGATGCCCACACTAAGTACAAAAGTGCCAGCATATAGATTTTTTCCACTTAATCCTAAAGGCTTATTCATGCAAATAAGATATTTGACTTACCAGCACTAAATGAATACCTTTATCATACACTTACCCTTCATCTTCATCACTGTTCACTAACATAACATGTCACTTTCAGTCTGCCATCAACTGGAGATTACAGCTACAGCTCTAGATCTTGATCTAATGGTTGATTCTGATACTGATTCCAATGCTGAACTACCCCCACCAATAGAATCTAGCAGTAATTCATCATCTTAAACCAGTGCTATGCATGCTAAAATACTACACATCACACTTTCTCATTTTAAAGGCCTAGCTTAACTAATTTACAATTTTGTGCAATGAAATTTTCAGTTCCATTTGTTTGGTTCAGCTCCCTGACTTAAAATTGCATAGCATTTCTAAGATTCAGTATCACTAAGATATCCCATCTTCTCTTCATCTATCACTTCTATCCCACATTGTTGGTTCTGATACTTCTCACTTCACAACTCTCAAGGTAAGACACTTTCTCATTTTTTGTAATTTAATTGCTGATTGAAATGTCTTTTTTTTGTCTCTTTTTTTTTTGTTATTTTTTATCATTTTTTTATTTGAATAACTGATTAATATGTTCTTTTTTCTTTTTTCCTTTTTTCTTGGTTATCCCTCTTTTTTATTCTTGATTTACTGACTTTTTAGTGATTTTTTGGTGCTTTATGGCCATTTTTAATTTTTTTCTCTCTTTCTGCATTTTATTTGCTAAATCACCTCAGAATCATTTGGAAACCATTCAAAAATGTTTTCTGAGCATTTTACATGTGTTTTTATGTTTTTTTTTGGAAACCTTTGGTCTTTTTTTCTGCCAAAACAGTTTGGAGCCATTTTTCAAGCATTTCCGAGAGATTTTTAGGTTTTTTTTTGGCTGTTTTAGCTCCTTTTTTTCACTAAAACCAATTTAAAACATTTGGAAACCTTTTTGAAGTGTTTTAAAAGCATTTTAAAGTGATTTTATGTGATTTTTTGCACTTTTCTGGAGTTTTTTGGGCCCTTTTAATTTCAGAACTTTTTGCCACTTTCCTAAGAACCTTTGAAAAAAATTTTTAGAGACTTTTGGGAAAATTTGGGACACATTTTTGGGAACTTTTGACCCATTATTTTTGGAACTTTTGGCACATTTCTGGGAAATTTGGGAGTACTTTTTTTGGAGACTTTTTGATGCTTTTTTGGAACTTTTGGAAACTTTTCTGAAACCTTTTTTTAAATTTTTAATGACTTTTGAACTATTTCAAGGATGTTTTTTCAAACTAGGTGAAGCTGAAGATGATTCTTACTATGGATCTAATATTAAAAAAAATGAGCAGGATACAAAAAAAAGACATACACATTTAACTGAGGCATTATTTACAAAATGGGTAAGGGCATGCTTGAGAAAAGAGACATCTGAACGGGATTTGTTACCATCAGAGAAGGTAGGAGACGGGGTATGTCAGCCAGGCTATACCAGGAGCCCAGTAAATGATATTTTAACTTATTGGACCTGAAAGAGTGCGTAAAGAATTGCATTTGATGTATATAAATTAATATTTTATTGCATAACAAAATTATATAAGTATCTTATTAAATATAAGTGCTATATTAATTTTATTGTTATATAAATTATCTATACATTTAAATTAAGCATAATATATTTTATATTCTAAAAATAATGGCGCATTTTTATGTATTTAATAATTATAAATTAATATTTAATTAATTACAAACATATATTATAATTATATGTGTAACATTGACTTACAATGTAATTAAATTAATTATTTAAATTTATATATTAAATAAAAACCTTTCTTATATTATTAAACAATAATATTGGGCGCTTTTTTTGACCCTTAATTGTGTCAGGAAAATTATTAAATAAATTATGATACTTATTTAATAACATAGTATTTAAATCCCCACTTTAAATTACAAATATCATTAAATTAGTCATTTGTTTCATTTAAACTAGTATTGAATTAATTACATAGTTAAAACAATTAATTAAAATTGCTTTATACTGGATTGGATTGATTACATGGATTTTTTGTGTGAACATATTTCTATTTGTTTTAATTAAACCCTTTACATCTCACTGTAATATCTGTTTTGGGTTATGTTACTCACTGTTCTCATGTTTCAGATTTACTTAGTTACTTATTATTTCAACTAATTGTTTTGGGAACTTATGGTGGGAAAACTGGTTGATTATTCACAGGTTTAGTTTATTGTTTCATGTTTTTCTCTCAATCTCTATGTTTTAGTATATTCTTTTAATTTCTTGTTTCATTTCTTTAATCTTTTGTAATTACTAATTTATGACGCTTCAGAGGGTCCCTTGCCTATAAAAGGCTTTGGATTATCCTCTGTAGCTGGATCATCACTTATTATACACTCAACATAAATTCACTTTTAAATATTATACATTTATTTCATTTTTATTAGCATTATAAGTCTAAGTTAAAAGTAAATAAATTATTCTACGGTTGCTCTAAGTCTATTAATAATAGTAGTTTTTGCCACGCATTGGAAATAACTCTTACTCAAACAAATATATTATAATTTAATAAATCTCACTATTGTGTCAAGTCCCCAGTAATACTCGTTGCCTTTTCTTTTGAAAAAAATTAAAATACTTTACTAGTTTATTTCTTGGTCCTTTATACACCTTTTCCTCTATCTCCTCCTCCTCCTCTTCTCCTTCTTCTAGACAACCGGCTAATAGGGTAGTTGAAAATGTAGCAAGAATATTGGTCCATGGAAAGTTTTATATGACTAATCACCAGAATCCTGGGAATTCTACCATTGAATTCTAAATTGGAAAAGATAGTCAGTTTGGGAATATTGATCAGCTTTTTAGTTCAAATGACAATAATAAATAAGTCTATCTAATTTTTACTCCATTTAAAGAGCTAATACCAGAAGATACAAAAAAGGATTCCAATGAGGGGTTTCCACAAGTGCATTTCCATTTAGTAAGAGTAGAAAAAGCAACACAAATTGTGAATAATCAAGATTAAATTATTGGACATTACCCCACTTTACAGCACCAAAGGGGAATGTTTGGAATAAGGTATGATGTTATCACTGCTGTAAGACTCCAGACACTAGTAAGTAAAAAATTAAACAACATAGACATTTTATTTTTGTTAATACATTTGAAATTATTTAGGATTGGTAAGAATTTGGAGAATTTGGAATGTTTGTAATAGATTTTTGGAACAGCTAGATGCAAGATTAATAAATAAAACGTTTTGATATTTCACCTAAATGTTTAAGCAAACAATAACAAGGGCATTATTTAAGGTTTAGAAACCCTGCTATTAATGAGTGAAATTTTTTTGTAAATTTAATTCCAACTAAAAGGAATTCAATGTGCTATACAAAGTCTACCTATACTTGAAAAATATTATAAATAGCTCAGAACCAGGTTTGAAAAATCTAATGACCATATTTTACAAGCCAATAAAACCAAATTTTCAACAATTTTTTTTGCTTGAATATTTTATTCATTAAATTCACAATTAAAATGTATAACTAATTTCTCTTTAATATTATCTTGCCTATATTTTGAAATTTAACATTTTTATTTTTATTTTTTAAAAAGCACATAATGTCTAATACCAATGATAAAATGAATGTTGATACTCCATTAGCAAGTAAATATAGAGGTCAAAATAATCCTCCTCCCCAAAATCCTAGAGCAGGTGATTCAGGTCCTGCTCCCCCTGAAAATACTAAAGAAAATCCAGGTAAACCCTAACCTCCTCCTCAGTCTTCATCAGATCCACAAATTTGATCAACTGATTGCTCTTCTAATATCACAAATGCAGATGGTTGATCCGCACCTTTTAATCTGCAGCAGGAAAGAGAAAATGTAGAGAATGATGGTGCTAGTATGTTGTTGAATCAGTTTCTTGGAAACAGTGGGGAATCCATTTCTACTAACCCAGCAGCCAGTACCAGTGGACCTGGTGAGTAAAATTTTTCAACATTCTTTTATGTTTTATAATAGGCTTACCAATTTTTATATTCAAAAAGTTGCAGTTAATCCCTCTCTTATAATTTGAGCTACTGATAAGCGCAGAATACTTGATTCTGAGTCACTTAAAAATGACCAAAACTTGCAAAATGTTAGAAGCATAGCTACAAGGTGTGATGTACCAAGGAGCTCAGATTCTATTAACTGATATATCTATCACTTTTTGAAGTTCTGTCTTGGTGGACCCATTAATGTATCTCACTTTCCTATAAGCCCAAAAAATGAAGAACCTACAGATTAGAAGAGTTGGCATGATTACAAGCAATTGAAAATTGAAACAGCATTAAAAAAGGTTTTAAATGCACTGCAGGCAACTTCAGCTGCTGATTGTCAATTTATTTTAACAAAAACTGCCATATTCTTACATCCCAAAATTCATCTACCAGATTTTATTTCAACACCTGAGCCCCAAGGACTAAAGGGAGGAGCTTCTGTACCAATCTCTGTAAAAAAATTGGAAAGAGAGCTTCAAGAGAAAGTATTTTATTGAATTGCTTTTGATTAGAACTGTCAAACTTTCTCATAGTCACAATGGAATCAAGTAATGGGGAGTGTAGTATCAGACCATTGTACTAAGTGGCTCTCACTATTGAAAAATAATGATTCAGAAAAATTCAGGTTTACACCAATCATTGTCGAGAAATGGGTGGTCAAAAAGGGAAATGAGATTCAAAAGGTGGCTGGTAAAAACAGTGAGGTGATTGAGGCAAGTAGAAAGGGAATGAGATTGAGAGCACAGATAAAGCGTTATCAAACAAAAGTATTTATTCAAAGCACAATAAATAAAGAAAGTATTTTACTAATTTTATTTTATTTTATATTTCAAAAAAATGCTACAACATGGCAAGAGAAAAGTGCATTGATCAGCCAGTATTTGTAGCACTTTTTCATGATACAAGTCTCATGTCTGGTTTAGAAGAAGCCCCACCCCATCCAGAAGAGAAATGTCCTATATGAGTAGTTCCTGGATGGAGAAATACAATACTTGATAAAATTTTAGATAAAATGTACAACTTGACTAACAGGATGGCTATTTGAAATGTTGAAATGGCTACAATGAAGAAACTTTATGATAACTCAAATAAAAAGACAGCTTCAACAAATGGTATCTTGAATGTGCCCAAATTCATGCCAAAAAACTGCCATTCACCTGGATATTCAGCCAATTTATCACCTAATGAGAGGGAGTTACTTAAGGTTCAAGAAGATATAGATTTTTCAAAATTTAATGAAGCACAAGATTAAACAGCAGAACCTTAAATTTTTTACCCCACTGGTAGCCATGTATATAGAGTGTTAGTAATCTTTTTTTTAAATAATATTATTATTATTTTTAAGAAAAATTCCAATTGATGTATAAGATAAGAGAGAGAAAAAGAATTTACAATGATGAAAATATTATGGATGGAAAAATAGATATATATTTTTGTAAAACTTTAAGACATGATAAATTTTTTGATTAAATAAATGTCAAATTTTGTTTATGCACAATATATGAACTTGAAATAAATTAAATTGAATCTCTTCTCAGATATTTATGAAAAGATGAAATTAAAACCTAAAACAAGATTAGAATTAGACTCTGAATTTCAATTCAACATACCTGTTTTTAAATAATTATAATGGCTTTTTTATTGGCTAAATTTCACCAATTATTAGTTTAAGAATGCACATGTGAAAACATTTATTAAAGGGAACACCATCCCTGAAAAAAAAGAAACATAATTAAAGGCACTCAATAATCTATTACCATAGTTAATAAACAAAATATATACAAAAAATTAAAGCACCCAACCCATGGGAATTCATGTTCAAAAGGATTGTAAGAAAAAATAATTTTTATAATTTCACTTATTGCAACAATAATTGAAAATTATTAATCATTAAAAACAAAACAATCATCAATTTATATTTGGTTTTCATGCCTTAATAAAATAAAAGAGGATTTAATAACATGTAATTGATAAAAATACTTCAGTATAATTTAAGTATTGTGCTGTGTGTCCAGTACATGTTTGGCCAAACTTGTGCTGTGTGTCCAGTACATGTTTGGCCAAACTTGTGCTGGACACTTTGGCCAAGACCAGGGACTAAAAATTGCAAGGAAAACCAAAAATCAACAGGCCACACAATGAAGATAATTGATTCCAAGAAAATATTTTTGTTATAAGTGTCCAGCAAAAGTTTGGCCAAACTTGTGCTGGAAAATTTTCAAATTTGGAGTTGGTTGGGTGGATATATATTTAAGATTAATGAGGTTTTCCTTATAAAAGTGTCCAGCACAAGTTTGACCAAACTTGTGCTGGACACTTTGATCATGGACAGTAACTTATTACTTTAATAAAATTTAAAGAAAATAGGCTAGAACATGAAGATATTTGATTTCATCAAATTTTTTTTTTGGTAAAAGTGTCCAGCACAAGTTTGGAAGAACTTGTGCTGGACACTTTTCCAATTTTAAGATGGTAGGGTGGATATATATTAAAATTAAATGAGGTTTTCCTTATAAAAGTGTCCAGAAAAAGTTTGGCTGAACTCATTCTGGACACGTTGGTTAAGACCAGTGACTAAAAATTTCAAGGAAAACCAAAAATCAATAGGCTATAAAAAGAATTTAATTGATGGTATCAATTTCTTTTTGGTAAATGTTTCCAGAACAAGTTTGGCCAAACTTGTGCTGGAAACTTTTCAAATATGAAGTTGGTAAGGTTCATTTTTATTTAAGAGAAGTGAGATGTTTCTCATAAAAGTGTCCAGTACAAGTACGGCCAAACTTGTGCTGGACACATTTATCAAAAAAAATTTTGATGCTATCAATTAAATTCATTTTATAGCCTATTGATTTTTGTTTTCCTTGCAATTTTTAGTCACTGGTCTTGGTCAAAGAGTCCAGCACAAGTTTGGCAAAACTTGTGCTGGACACCTTTATGTTGAACACCTCACTTATCTTAAATAAAAACGCACCTTACCAACTTCATATTGGAAAAGTGTCTAGCAAAAGTTCTGCCAAACTCATTATGGACACATTTTCCAAGACCAGTGACTAACAATTGCAAGGAAAACCAATAGAAATAGCCCATATAATGAAGATAATTGATGGCATCAAATTATTTTTTGGTAAAAGTGTCCAGCACAAATTTGGCTGAACTTGTGCTGGGCACTTTTATAATTTGAAGTTGGTAAGGTGTATGTTTTTTTAAGAGAAGTGAGGTGTTCCTCATAAAAGTGTCCAGCACAAGTTTGGCCAAACTTTTGCTGGACACTTTTACCAAAAAAAAAATGGATGCCATCAAATATCTTCATGTTATAGCCTATTTTTTTTTAATTTCCTTGAAGTAATAAGTTACTGTCCATGACCAAAGTGCCAGCACAAGTTTGGCCGAACCTGTGCTGGACACTTTTATGAGGAAAACCTCAATTCTCTTAAAATTACATGCACCTTACCAACTTCATATTGGAAAAGTGTCCAGAAAAATTTTGGCCAAACTTTTGCTGGACACTTTTATTAAAAAAAATTATGATGCCATCAATTTTCTTCATTATGTGGGCTATTTTTTTGGTTTTTCTCGCAAGTTTTAGTCACTTGTCTTGGCCAAAGTCTCCAGAAAAAGTTTTTCCAAACTTGTGCTGTTACCTTTTCCAATATGAAGTTGGTAAGGTGCATTTTTATTTAAGAGAAGTGAGGTGTTCCTGATAAAAGTGTCCAGTGCAAGTTCAGCCAAACTTGTGCTGGACACATTGACCAGGACCAGTGACTAAAAGTTGCAATGAAAACAAAAAAAATAGCCCATAAAATAAAGATAATTGATGCCATAAAAATGTTTTTTGGGTAAAAGGGTCCAGCACAAGTTCAGCCAAACTTGTACTAGACACTTTTATGAAGAACACCTCACTTCTCTTAAATAAACATGCACCTTACCAAAATAAATTTTGATGCCATCAATTAACTTTATTTTATAGCCTATTGAATTTTGGTTTTCCTTGAAATTTTTAGTAACTGGTCTTGGTCAAAGCTTCCAGCACAAGTTTGGCCAAACTTGTGCTGGACAATTTTATAAGGAACACCTCATTTAACTTAAATATATATCCACCCTACCATCTTCAAATTGGAAAAGTTCCCAGCACAAGTTTGGCCAAAATTTTGCTGGACACTTTTACTCAAAAAAGTTTGATGGAATCTATTTCCTACATATTCCTTACCATTGTCTTTTGGTAAAGAGAAAACTTTTAGATATTTGTAGGTAATTTTGAGTATATTATGAGTAGTTTATATGTCCATTTTAAGGTAAATAAGTACAATATTTTTTGCAATTACTAATAATTTATTTCCATCAATATTTATAAGATATTTGTTATACTTTTTATAATTCCTATTCCCAATATTCTTATTTGATTTGATTATTTTTTGTCCTGATTTAAAGGTTTTTACTATTTTATCAACCAAGTTCTACATCAATGTAAAAAATACCCTGATTAATCCTGCTTTATTTTTTTGACTGTTCTTATTCAATAATAGCTCAAGTTTTAAACATATATCCATTATCTATTTTCTTTGTTAACTTAGCTATCTCAGTGGAACAATTTCATTAATTACTTTTGAATGAGGTTTACAGTACAGAACCTTGTACAAATCTGTAAATACTTTTAAATAATTGTGACTTTGGTACTTGGTTATTGGAATTTAAAGGAAATAATTTTAATTACTTCTATACTTTATCCATATGTTAAGATTCTTAAGTGTTTCTATTTCTGATTTATTATATAAATTTAACTTTAACTAAGTTTAGATTAGGTTTTTGCTGTGGGGTGCCAGTGCAGGCTAAACAAGCTCCTATCATAGAAAAAATTAATTTTTTTTAATAATTTTATATAATATTATTTGGTGTTAACTTTTTTTATCCGCTTTTTTTAAATTATCTTTTCCTTTGTTTTCGTCCCCCTTTTTATATATCACAAAAATATTTTTAAATTTACAATAATAGATCCCTTTTTCATATTGCATAATGTTGATATTTACAAATTAATTTAAATATTTAAATTAGTTAAATTTACATTCTCAAATATTTACCCTTTGCAATTTTCAAATATCAAATTGTAAATTTCCTTTTTTTGTCATACTTTTAATCCCCCAATTTTTATGTCTAGTTACTTCCCTTTCACTATTAACCCCATTATTATCATCAGAATATTTTCCAATATGCTCACTAGCTTGATCCTATTGTAAAAGATCCCCTATCAAAAACCTGCTTTTGGTAATATATAAACCCTCTTGTTTTGTACCACATTTCTCAATTTTACTACTATTATCTTTTGGTTATCACATTTATCTGTGTTAGTAAAGATTGAAAATCCCAATAGTAATATATAATTTTTATCTCTTTATTACCTTGATATAAGAATTTTTTATTTGATTCAAGTAATAAGTCATTAAAATGCCTCATGATAAACAGAAACCTCTTTTATGTAAGATCAATTACTTTATCTCTTGTATCTTATTACACTAACCTCTTTTTTCCATTAATATATTTGATATATTAGCGCCAAGTAGTTTTTTGAAAAAATATCATCAGCATCCTTGATTTGAATACTTCAAACTCAAGAAACAACCACCTCTAAGCATTTCTCCGAACCCCCCTTCTCTTTCCAGAAAAAGGACCAAAATTCCCAATCTCAATATGGCAAGATACTTGAATTGGCTAAATGCAAAACTGAAGAACTAATTTCAACTCTTAGCCAGAAGCCTTTGCCATCTGATATTTCAAATGCCTACAACAATGTGCTTAAATAAATTAATGACATATAAAAATTTAAGCAATTATTTTATATTAACTTCTTTAAACTTAGTTGGATAGATTATTGACCCTTTTTCTTTGAAACTTATTCAAATTCAGCTTTTGAAAAAGGTATCATTCCTCCCAATGATGTCATTATCATCAAAAACAATGATGATAATGAATGAGCTGATGCTGTAGGCCATGCATCAACATCTTGAGAGTGAGATAAGACTATTCTTCAATGTTCAAAAAGAATGAGACTTTCTACAGGCTCTAGTTTTGTCAGTGCTACTAAAACTCCTCCTGCCAAGGATTCCTCTTACACAACATCTCAAAAATCTAAACAAACTAGCCAAAATGTGTCCAAAATGTATGTTGATTCTTTCATGAGTAATATAGCGATCCATTTTATACTAGTCTTTAAAGATATCTCCAAATTGTTTACTTTTTTATTTATGGTTTCTTATCTTTTTCTTATCTTTTAATCCAGCTCTAAAAACCACAATCACTTCAAAGCTTCAACTAATAGCAAATCTTGCTCTAATGAAGAAGAAGTAGAAGAAGAAGATGATGATAAAATTTGAAAGTATGAAGCTTCTCTAACTCAAAAAGATGATGAAGCTACTTCTGCTTATGAGGTTGAGAAAACACCCAATGAAGAAATCGATGCACCTAGCCAGCCACACAAAAATCCTTCAAGTTTGAAGAAACAGCTTCTAGTTGCTGTATCTTCAAAATCTAAAATCAAAATTCTGAAAATCCTACAGTCTCTATCATCATTGATAAAAATTGTTGATTATTCCCTTCATTACACTCCAACAATGATTGGAAACTCAAAATTACAGAAGTGAATAGCTGAAATTCTTCCATTTTTTGAAGGGAGAATCAATGGTCACAAGCTACTTAGGGCATGACCAGAAATTTATCAGTTATTAAAAATCCGTTTGTCTGTTTCTCTTGAAAATCCACAAGGAATTTTTCAAAAATTAAATTTTCTATGGAAGAAATCTGCTCATGACAAAATGATTACAAAAATTAATGAACTCTGTATGTATCACTTACTAGAAGTTTGTTTATTCATTTTATCATAACTAAATGTTATGTAATTTTTTTAGCTTTGGATTTTCTCAATGTTGAAATTTCACAGATCTGGGTGGTCAATAATTTGAGCTTTGAAAATTTGGAAAATTTTTGTAACACTGAAGAACAAAACTCAAATAAACTTTCTCCTTTTAAGAAGACTGATCACCCTGAATCATCAATGATACACATGCTATCAAGACTAGTTAGCCCAAGTGCTCACTAGAGCTCTTTGTGGTCCTCCCTTGTCACATCATCTCTTTATTTTGCTTCTCAAGATTTTACCCTTCCTGCTGAAGAATCCAAATTCAATCCAGATTTTCCTATAAAACATGGCCTACATATTCTAGCCCGCCTTACACATCTGAAGAGCAAAGTTCCCAATATTTTCAACAGCTCAACATCACAGTTAATTGCTGAAAATTTTTCACTGACTCCTCTGTGCCAATTTAGAAACATAATAATTGATATCATGATTTCAATAAATATTCTCAAATATAGAGAAGATTTTGAAAATTTATCTCAAGCTCAAAGCAAGAAATGTCAACGTTCAAGGAATAAAAAAAATGACAAATATTCAGAAATTTGATGAGTTTCATAATAATTATATTCAGAAGATGAATCAAGAATATGCACACCATTGATATCAATCACTTACTTTTTACTTGGTTGATGGTTTTTGTGGTTTGTTTCTTTCCTCACAGGACCACTGTCTTGAGTCAGCTTCAGACTTTTTAGAATTCATAACACAACTCAGCATCTATAGAAAATACAGTTAAAATAATAATCCAGGTGGTAAAAAAATATGGAAATAACTTAATTTTTATATCTTTAATAGGGGGTATCAAAGTTAAGCGATCCACAATCAAATTAATTGCAGATAAAAATCCTTATACCTCAATTATCTTCGGCAATTGTTTTTTCTAATAATTGGGTTATTAGACATTTTATGTGTCAAATTTGACCTCTTATCTGAAATTTTTCTACTAAATTTTTCATAACAACATCTTGGCCTACTTTCATTCATAACCACATCTTTGACTACTCTCTGGATATGCCTTCTGCTTTGCTGCGCACTCCCATTCTCATCTCATCCTGTCTATTCTCTCCATTCAGAACACCTCCCCATCTCATCTACTTTTTTTTGCTCTTTTTCATCTTCAATTATCTTAACATGCCCTGTCATCATAGATAATCTCAAAGGCAGCATTCCCCCAGTTTTTCTTCAAATTGCACTACTCCCTCTATCACCCACTTAGCTGAGAAATCAAAGACCGTTCAATTAAAAAAAGATGATAATCTCATTCTTATCAATTGGCTGAAAACAAAATCTAACTATGATTCTTGTTTTGGCACCAAAAATGCAACTAAAGTAGGATGGCCCCCAGCATCAAAAGATAATGGTTATCTTCTAATGGCCAATGAATTACAGAATAAGACCAAGGGGAAGATAGATATTTTACCTAAACACATCACAAAATATGGGGGGCAGACTTGCTAGCAAGTCTGAAACCTTGGACCCAAATTCACCACAGATTGAACACACATTGAGCTATTGACAAAGGAACTAAACAATCAGGGATGAACACCACTCAGCAGAAAAGTTTTAGGTGGGTGTTCAAGCAGAGTTGAGTATGGGTTTAATATGAGTTCAGGTTGGGGACTTGCTAGTGAGTCCACCCCCTAAATTTCGTAGTGACAGATTTCTGAATGCTTCAAGAATTATTGAGCCAAATACAAGAAGTCAAAGACTCTTTAATCTTCTATTGGTTTTGGTATTTCTGACCTCAATATCAGTAAGGGCATCAAATCCATAGACGATAAACTTGATTCTTTATGTCCTTACTTTAAAGAGATGGATGCTATTTTTGGAGAGAAAGCTGATATTATTCCTGCAAACATGTTGGATGGTGAAGATGCTATCTCCAAAAATGATGTCAAAAGAAATATTTTTCATTCTTCTTCTACTCAAGCCTACCCTCATTTAACTTCCACAAATCAAGATATATTTTCAATAGATCCTTATGGCAATATAAACCAACCTGATATAACTCAAGTATATTTTTTTTTCTTTTATCTTACCAATTATTTTTTTTATTTACATTTTCTTATTTCTGAATATGCTGAAGAACAAATGCAGGAGCCACAATCAATGAGTCAGATGCCAGCGAAAATGATGAGGAGGAAAATGTGACCTTGAAAAAAAAGTGAAGGGCTTCAAGTAGTCTAAATTTCAACTCTCAAAGAAGAAGAAAAAGTGATACTTCAACTCACACCCCTTTTTCTTCTATTGAAAAATTTTTGGAGAATTGTGATGCTAGTAAGTGATACCAAACCTCTTAATACTTTACTCTTCTTTTCTTCTTCTTTTTGTTAATATTTCTTATCACTCTAGAGAAAGTGGAAGTTGCTAAAGAGACTCTAAAGTTTGAAAAGCAAAAAAGCAAGCTCTCTTTAAGGAAGAATGACAGGGTACATGATTTTGAAGAGAAGAAGTTTGAACTCTCTTTACAAAAGGATGATAAGACACATATCTTGGAGGAGAGGAAGTACAAACTCTCTTTACAGAAGAATGATAGGGTACAAGACTTGGAGGAGAATAAATTCAAGTTATCTATAAGTATTGAAAAATAAAAGAAAGAGGAGAAAACACTCAAGCATCAAAAACTCATGGAACAGATGAAATATGAGCTTGATTGTGAAGAAAATTCCAAAAAGAAAGATTTCTTGATAGAATGTGTTAAATCTAATAAATTTGTTGAGGAAATTGAATTTTTAAAGAAACTGTTTGATGACTAGTTTGTTTTATTTCTCTCACACTTCAACTGTTCATAATTAATTGTACATAAAATTTTATCTTAATTTCCTGTATTTCTTTACTCTATCCATCATTAGTTGAATTTTCATATTTTAATGTTATAAATTCTTTTTTAAATAAAATTTTCAATAAATTTTAATGTTAAAAATTCTTTATTAGTTGAAATTTTCAAGTCTCATTTGAAAATTTCACAATCCCACCCCTGCATTTGATTGAACTAAGAGGAGGGTATCACCAAAATTCTTTCAAGTAAAGAATTTTGCAAGTCTTATATGAAATTTTGGCAATACTCCCCCCTGCATTTTATTGAAGTAAGGGATGGGTATCACCTAAAATTTCAAGTCAATTTTTTTTTTAATTCTCATATAAAAATTTGTCAATAACCCCCCCTGTATTTTATTGAATTAAGGGAAGGGTATCACCAAATTTTAAATTCAAATCTAAAGCAATTTGATGGTTTTTTTTGAAAAGCTTGAATACATAATTTTTTAAATTTATTTTCCGAGAAAATATTAAATGATCCTAAAGAATTCCATCATTTCAGATCTTCTTCCATTTGCTCCGGTTTCAAATTTTTCCATAAAGAATAATTTCCTAAAATATATGAAAAAATTAAAAATTACCTATAATAAAAAAATATTTACATACCAAAAGAAACTCCTTGATCATATCCTGGTTGCCAACCAAAACCTTTCATGACACCAAAAATCATATTTTTTTTTATAAGGGTTGTCAAACCAAAGCCATCTGATAGAGAGTAGAAATTTAATCAGAAAGCTGGCAAAAAACTTCATCCATTTACCCATTAAATGAATGAACTTCAAAGATTAATTGAGGTTTTTATCTGTTATTTAAAAATGCAAAAATGAGATCTATACTGCTTTCTGTAAGGTTTTTGATGTTTTTGTAAAAAAAAATTTTCTTAAGATTTGATATTGAAGTCTTATAGAATTTGAGATATTCCAAATGTCCAAAGAATGTTTTGCAAAATATCTTCATCCTAATCAATTTTCTATTTTAATAAAATTTCTTCTTTGAATTTCTTGATTCTTTAGCTGGTTCCATGATTTTCTGATTTTTATTTCTGGTAAGGAAAGCTCAGATTGATTGGGAGAAGGAATAGAATTGAAGGACATTAAAGAGATAGAAGAAAGTAAAGAATAAGAATAAGAAGTTGAATATATTTGATGGTTATTCTTGGAGCTTTCAAGATTTGAAGACAAGGAAGAAAGAGAGGATAAAGATGATTCAGAAGAAATTTATGATAATGAAGATGAGCAAGTTAAATTTTCCATAGTAACATCCTGGAAAAAAAAAATTTATAAAACAAAAAAAATAAAAATAAAATAAATATATTGAAAAAAACCTAAAAATAAAAAATTATCAGTAAAATAATTAAAAAGTAAAAAAAAATTTTTGGTAAAAAAAAAAAACAAAAAAAAAATTGCAAAAAAATCAGTTAAAAATTTTGAAAAAAAAAATTCAAAATAAAAACCTGAATTGTGATTGAAGTACCAGGTAATATCCTAGAAAAAAAATTTCAAAAAAAAAGAAAAAAAATGTAAAATAAATTGCAAAAAAATAAAAATAAAAATAAATTCTGAATGGTTTTTGAAATACCAGATAAAGTTCTTGAAACAACAAACAAATTCACCAAAAAGAAAAAAAAAAAGAGTAAATAAAAAAAAATTAAAATAAATTCAGTAAATTTAATTGAAAAAAAAAAATTACTTACCTGCTATTGGAAATACCACTTGATGTCATTCAATCGAATTTATTAAAATAAAATTTAAAAAAAATTAAATTCAGTAAATTTCAGAATAATTAATTATTTGCAAAAACAAACACAAATAAAAAAAATAAATTACCTGATTTATTTTGGAAACAGGGGGAAATTTCCAGAAACTAAGGGAATAAAAAAAAATTCTGTAAAAAAAATTAAAAAGCAGAAGTTAGTCTTTTTTTTCTTGCTTCGAAATTCCCCCCAAAAATTCCCCCCCTTTACCCCCTCAATTCCTCTCTTTAACCCTTCCTTGTCCACTTCAACCCCCCTTTAACCCCTCCTTACCTGCCTCAAAAACCCCCTTTAACCCCTCCTTACCTGCCTCAACCCCCCTTTACCCCCCTTTACCCCCTCCTTGCCCACCTCAACCCCCCCTTGACCCCCTACTTGGCCCCCCTAAGCCCCCTCTTTACCCCCTCAAACCCCCTACACCTATCTTATCAAATTGTTACCGATTTGATAAGTTAGTGAACAATGGCTAACAATTGTTAACTAACTTATTGAATTGTTAGCAATTCAATAAGTTAATGAGCAATCATCAGCAATTGTTCATTAACTTATTAAATTGATAGCAATTTGATAAGTAGGTACGGGGGTGTGTGTGGAGGGGTTTGAGGGGGGTTTGATGTGGGATTGAGGGGGTAAAGGGGGGGGCTTGAGGGGGCCAAGGAGGGGGTAAAGGGAGGTGAAGGGGGGTAAAGGGGGGGTTGAGGTGGGCAAAGAGGGATTGAAGGGGGGAGTTGAGGTGGCCAAGAAGGGTAGAAAGGGGGGTATGGAGGCAGACAAGGAGGGGGGAAAGGGGGATGATGGAGGTGGTAAAGGGGGGGACCTGAGGTGGCCAAGAAGAGGAGAAAGGAGGGCGTGGAGACAGACAAGGAAAGCAGAAAGGGGGATGATGGAGAGTGAAATACAAGATAAAAAAGATAAAACAAAAAAAAAATTAGTCTAATCTTGAAAACCAAAAAAAGCACTTACAGAACAAAAAAAAGAAAAAAAATAAATTATTAGCAAGTAAAAAAATCAAAAAAAAGAAAAAAAAAGACTTACCTGGAGAGAAGAGATGAGAAAATAGAGGAATTGAAAATAATTGATGGATGTTTGAGGAGGGGAGGAAATGGATATGAGGGATGAATGAAAAAATTAAACAGTGAAAAATTATGCAATTGCAGAAAATATGCAATTTCATGTTGAGCTGATGAAATGAAAAAATGAGACATCCAAAAAAGGGAATTGACAGAAAATTCAAAATTTTAGTTATACAAAAAAATAACCAACACAAGTGAATAAAACATGGAACATTAAAATAACACAAGTGAAAAAAACAAGGAAGTTGAAAATTGGGAGAGTAAGAAAAAATTATTTAAAAGAGTGGTGAAGAGAAATTTTGGAGAGTAATAGACATAATGACAGAACGTTGTGGTCTTCCAAAATTGGCAGAGGCCTTTGTTAGTCTGTTTGGCGTTGTTTTTGTATGTCTTAATTGGTATTGGTTGAATAATTACATGCTATTTTAGTTTTATTCAGTAAATATCAAGACTATGGGTATGTGGCTACTACCATTGGATAGCCCATGTTTTTCTATATATTTTATGTCTTTATGACATTTTTCATATTCTAAGTTTTAAGGGGTCATTCCCTCTTTTTCATTTCTAAAAGATAGCTGTTTAATTTTGTTTTTCATGTTTTACAGGCTAACCTTAAGTCTTAGGGTTAAGTGCTTAGTAACATTATGTAGAGCTAATTTGGCTCTATATTTTATGTCAAAATGTTTTCATAGCTTAATTTTGTGTTTTAAGGGTTTTAATAGTCATAGTGAATTTTTCTAAGTATTTTGGGTTTAATTGGATGTTTTTAGTGGTTTTCTGGCTTCAGGGAGGTCCGGCCACCTCTAGGTGGGTCTCCCAACATTGGGAAGATGGCCCCCCTTGGTTATAGAAGGCTGGGAAGCGTTTCTAGAGGGCTTTTATTCAATTTTTCTATCAAAAGCACCAGATATGTTGCTGTGCATGGATTTTTTAGAGGGTGGTCTGTATGTACATACTGAAGAAGACAGTTTGGGGAAACTTTAATTATCATACAACCATCCGGAAGTGATATCATTGTTTCTCACTCAGTTTTCACTGTTTTTTGGCCACAATTGGCTGTGTTTGTTGCATGGTTAGTTCTTCATTTAACTCAACTTTGGCAACAGGTTCTCTGGTGTAGCTCTGCAACCTGCATCAAGTATTATTTCTGTTTTCTGTGCAACAAGTGCACAGTGTTTTGCTTTTTCCAATGTGGATCTTTCTGCATTTCAGGTTTCTGGCTCTTTGGTTCCCAGTGGTCTGCTATTGGCTACTTTCTTGAATTGTTAAGCAGTCAAGAAGTGTGTTGGAAGGGGTATAGTAACAGTCTCTAATTTGCTGTAGCAAATAAATCTCACCTGGTATTTCTCAAAGGGAAAAGGGTTTTTCTCTCCAGTTCTACTCCGATTCCCTTTGTCAAGGCCTATAGCTAGTACTATAGGATTGTCTACATTTCTGGTGCCCAACGTGGGGTGAGGATTTGTGAGATTTTTGGACTTCTGGTACTTTTGGACTCTCTTCTGTGGTTGGAGATTAGTTTTCTTGAATCTATTGGACCATGGCTTCTGGACCCTCTGTCTCTAGTGGTGGAAGTGGCACTCTTGGTGCTGCAGAGGATGGTAATCCTCCTGTTTCTGTTAGGCCTCTTCCAGGATCAAGTCCTGGGAGGGGCCTATGTTTATGGGGGAGGATGTGAAGCTGTTTCTGGAGCTGTTTGAGGCTTCTGGGAATGTAGATGGTACTTCTCACTTTGACATGGTGAGGCAAGTCATCTTCTACATTGGTGACAGGGCTCTGGTGAAGGAGGTTGCTGCTATGAAGGGTTATAGGAGGAAAGATTGGAACAATTTGTGTCTGCAGATGACAGAAAGGTAGATATTCAGGTACTCTATGGTGGATCTCAAGATGATTGCAAGTGAATGGCAATATTATGGAGTTTTGGACAGCCTCCATACTTATAGGAAGTTTCTGGCTCAGTTGGAGCAAGTGGTGGATTATTTGGTGGATATTCAGGAGTTGGAGAGTACTGAATTTGCAAGTGATATTTTCTGTTCTGATCTGCTCTTGCCAGGAATGTCAGAATTAATGTGCTGAAGGAGTTGGCAAGGAAGGATAAGATGAAGAACCTTCCTAATGGGAATCAGAAATTGCCTGCTCTTTCTGTGGTGAAGGAGTTTGTGGAGGGTCATTTGAAACTGATGGAAGTGAATTCTTTTCAGGAAGCTAGCACTAAGTATGTTAGCAAAGTCAGTGAAGCTTTTGCTGAAGATGTGGAGGAATCTAGGAAGAAGGAGATTGTGAATAAGGAATAGGCTCCTGAGAAGCCTAAAGAATTTGACCCTGTAGTGGAGCAGTTGGCTGATCTGACAAAAAACCTACATATTTTTGTTCAGGAGGCTCAGAAGGCCAATAAGGCTCCTTCTCAGACTAGAGATTTTGTTAGGAGGGCTGGTAGGAGTGATCCTTGGGTCTTCTCTTATTGAAGCAGGAAGGGCCACAAGTCCAATGATTGTTGGGCACTGAATAGGGATTTGTCTGAAGGGAAAAGAGGAATTTGATGCGAATTTTTTAAAGTTCTCAGATGCTTCTTTTGTGAAGCCTAATGATGGTCAGGCTCCAGTTGACGTGGTGAGGAGGAGACATAATGTCCACTCAAGGAGGGCAAGGTTTGAAAAGTTACCTAATAAGGCTTCTTCTCCTGGTAAAGGTGGAGATGATGGCAAGAGCAAGGGCAAGGAGGCTAAAGTAGTCTCATTTACATCTTCCTTTTCTGGTTTGGAGTTGTATTCTTGTAGTGGAAAGTAAAGTGGGGAATACTTGGCTGGTGTTCATGATGTGGAAGCAGGAAAGTTGGGAAGGACTAAGAGCAGCTCTCAAGCCCAACCAAAGCCTAAGGCTTCAAAGGTGGATCCAAAGATGAGTGTAGCTAGGAAGAATTACAGCAAAGAGGAGCTGCATAAAATGCAGAAGGGTATGGCAGATATGGGCCCCCCTAGTTTTGAAGCATTGGACATGATTGGTGAGCCAATGCCTATGGATTCTGATTCTGACTCTGAGGAGGATGTCCCTTGGCTTCACTGCCAAAGCCTGCTGGAGTTAGAGGCTCTGGTGGGGGTTCTGGTTTTGTTCCTGTTGATGGAAAATCTTTTGGTAGTTCTGGTCCTCAAGAATCTTCTAGGACCAAGGTAGTGAAGCAAAGAGCTAACTTTGAGACGCCAGTTGTTTCTGGTAAAGTTAATTTTATGGACTCTGTCCTGGAAAGGATGTATCAGGGTCATGTTTCCCTTACTTATGGGGAGTTGTATGCTATCATTCCTGGGTTGGCTGATAGGCAGAAAAAGTTGTTGACGAGGAGAAAGGTTTCTTCTGGGGAGGTAGAAGACATTTGTGATTTTGCTGAAAAATTTGGTGAGGGGTTGGAAACTCATTTTTCTGCACCTCTGGGTTATGTCAATGTCACTCTGAATGGCAGGGAGGCTAAGGCATTGGTGGATTCAGGTTCCCAGATTAACCTGATTTCTTTGTTTGAGGCAACTCATCTGGGCCTCCCCATCAAGACAGGTATGGGTGGAAATTTAAGAGGGATTGGTGGCCATGTCACTGAATTGGTTGGGAAATCTGAGTTCATGAAGTTGGATGTTGGTAGAGCCTCAGGGAAGGCTCATTTTTACATTGCTAAAGGTAATGTAAAAGCAGTTTTAGGCAGGCCATTCTTGATGGATTTTCAGGCAAGAATTGGTTATAAATTTGATTTGGGAATCAGCTTGGAGTCGACTGGTGAAGACGAAAGGAGGATTCACATGAGGTTATCATCTCCTGGAGAGGATGGTTGAGAGACCAGGCCTGGTTTGTCTTCAATGTGCCAGTGCATGGATTGTTGTAGGAGAAGAAAAGAAGTGGGTGCCTCCTCTGGTTTTTTGGAGTGTGGCTCAGGCTCTAGTGAGAGTCTGTCTTTTTGAGAGTGAAAAGGACTGATCACCCTAGTGCCACAACCTCTCCCCAAGATGAGGGAATCCCAGTTTGTAGTAGGTCAGCTCCCTTTGAGATATACCAAGTGGATTTTCAACTTTGTCTTTTTAATGTTTCTCTTTTCTGCAAGTATTCTTCAAGTTTTCTATCAAGTATCTGTTCACTCTCAAGATTCTCAATTATTTTAAATTCAACTTCAAAAAAGAAGATTGATTATATATCTTTATTGAAAGATATGCGGAAAAGCTGTGGAGTGGTAATATTAGGGTCTAAAAGTAAGTCCTCCTAATTGTGAACCTCTAGAGTTTCTTCCAAAAATCCTTTCAAAAACATTACCTTGGCCATGTCTGTGAGCATTGGGGAAACCCCTGGTTATTTTTGTAGGATAGAAGAAAACTTAAGAAAAGAAAAGAAAAATTTCAAGATAACTGAAGATAATCAAGAAATAAGAGAAGAACAATTTTTGAGAAGATCATCAAGATAAATTTTTGATCCTCCAGAATGAGGTTAATCTGCACAATTTTAGAAGATGTGATTCAGAAGATGAATCAAGATTTGAAGATTTAGAAGATGGAAGTGAGGATGAAGATGTAGAATTGTGGAAAAGTTTTGAAGTGGTAATATTTGGGAATAAAAGTAAGTCTTCCCAATTGTGAACCAATAGGGTTTCTTCTACACCTTTCAAAAACATTACCTTGGCCACACATGTGAGCAATGGGGAAACCCTTGATTTTTGTTCCAGGTCTGGTGGTGAAGACGTTCAGAAGATCCCTTAAGTTGACAGTGGAGATACAAAGTATAAGAAGGTAGCGCAGAAGATTAGGCCTTTCAATGAGCCTATTCCTGTAGGTTTGAATCCTCCTTTGAAGAGACCTCCTTATTCAAGAGATCCATACTTTACTCCTCTGGTGAAGAATCCTCCTGATTTTGTGGAAACTTCTTGGGTGACTGTGGAAAGGTTGAAAGTTGTTAATTTTGGTCCTGATGGTTGGTTTTCTGATGAGTAAAAGAAGTTGTTGATGCACGTTATTGTGCTGAGGGAGAAAGCAGTGGCATTTGTTAAAGAGGAAAGGGGTGTGTTGAAGCACTCTTATGGCAAACCTTACTTGATTCCTGTGTTTTTTCATGAACCTTGGCAAATCAAACCTATTCCAATTCCAGCTGCTATCAGGGATGATTTTATGGAGATTGTTAGGGAAAGAGTCAGGACTGGATTATACAAACAATCAACATCTAGTTACTCAAGTCAAGTTTTATGTCTAAAGAAGCAGAATGGGAAGCTGAGGATGGTGCATGATCTTAGAGCCTTGATTAGAGTCACTATCAAGGATGCTGGTATTCCGCCAAGTGCGGAGATATTTGTGGAACCTTTTTCTGGAAGGGTGTGTTATGGTTTGGGTGATATTATGGGTGTTTATGATAAAAGGGAACTTCACACAGATTAGTGGCCACTTAAAATGTTTGAGACTCCTCTGTAAAGATTTCAGCTCACTTAGTTGCCTCAAGGAGCAACTAATTCAGTAGCAGTATATCAAGCACAAATGGCTTGGATTTTACAGGATGAGGTTCCTACTCATGCTGGTATTTTTATTGATAAAGGTGGAATTAAAGGAAAATCCACTGATTATGGAATGAAGGGCTGAAGGAAATCCAGGTATAAGGAGGTTTGTTTGGGAGTATTCAATTACTCTAGAAAGAGTAATGTTTAGGATTAAAGAGGCTGGTTTGACCAATTCTTGGTCAAAGTTTTGTTGTTGTGTTTCTGCTCTGGATATTCTGGGTCATGTGGTATGTAAAGAGGAAAGGATTATGACAAAGAAAAAAGTTAATAAAATTCTGTTATGGCCAAGGCCTATACATACTACTAAAGTCAGGTGATTTTTAGGGGTTTGCGTGTATTTCAGAATTTTTATTAAAGATTTTTCTTTTTTGGCTTCACCTTTGAGGAGGATGACCATGAAAGATGCAGAGTGGGTATAGACTGAAGAATGTGAAGAGGCTTTTCAGAAGCTGAAGAAGGTGGTAGGTGAAGATATTATTCTTCACAATTTGGATTATGGTATGGAAGCTGGAAAAATTTATTTGGCAGTGGACTCAAGTTGTATTGCTGCTGGCGTTGTTTTGTCTCAGGAAGATCAAACTGGGAGGGTCAGGCCAGTAATTTATGAGTCCATGGTATTTAATGAGGTTGAATCTAGATATTCTCAACCTAATTTGGAATTGTTTGGTGTAGCAAATATTTTGAAGAAGCTTCAAACTGTTTTGTGGGGGCAGAATTTTGAGCTGAATGTGGATGCAAAATCTCTGGTTCAAATGATCAACACATCTAGTCTTCCAAATGCTCCAATGACTAGGTGGGTGGCATTCATTCAGCATATTTATTTTGACCTGGTACACAATCCTAAAAAAACATTTACAATGCCAGATGGATTTTCAAGGAGGCAACCCACAGATGAAGATTCAGACTCTGAAGAATTTGATGAAGATGTCCCAGTGGTTAGGGCCAGCACAAAGGGTGCTGAAAAATTTTCTCACCTACCCCATGAGGCTAAACTGGAAGATTGTTCTTGCCTCCCCCAAGAGTTGAAACTGGCTGGTTCTTATCTTGATCCAGGTGATCAGGGTGTTTTTTTTGATGAAGATGGGGCTGTTGTTTGGGATGGCTCAAATTTAGAAAATAGTATTTTTTTTAGTGAACAGGATTCTCTTAAGATTCAGTGGAAGGAAAAAGATGTACCAAAGTTTAGGAATTGGTTTCCTAGTTGGGGTGGTCAAGTAGCCCATGTTCACACTAGTGATTTTGATGATAGGGTTGTACCCTTGGATGTTTTGTTGTTATATTTTGAAGATAAGACCTGGGGTCAGACTGGGTTTTATTTTACTATGGATAAATATCTGTTAACCTTGGAGAGGCCAAATATTTGTGATGATATTTGGGTGGCAATCAAGAAGAAAAGTCCTGGCTTATATGTGTCAGGTAGGAGGTTGATGAGGAGGAGACATCCAAATCCTCAAGTAGTGGTGATTCAGAAGAAGGGTCAAGAGTTGGTGTTGAAGTCTTTGAATGAAGACCTTGGTCATAGAGGCTTTGGAGAGACTTATAGAAGAGTAGCGGTCAGATTTTGGTGGCCAGGTATGAAGTTGGCTGTGCAGGGTTGGGTTCAATCTTGTGAAGAATGTCAAATAAGAAGTCACTTGAAACCTAAAGAGGTTGGCTGTACTACTGGTGAATCAACTGTGTTTGTAAGAGTCATTTTGGATGCTGTTGATCTCAAGAGGGAAGGTATAAATACTTGATTGTTGCCAAGGATGATTTTTCTGGTTGGGTTGAGGCAGTGCCTCTGGTTAATTTGACTGCCAAAAATGTGGCAGAATTTTTAAAGAAGGAAAAGGTGTTTAGATATGGGTTGATGAAGCTGGTTACTGTTGATGGTGGGCCTGAGTTTGAGGCTGAATTTAAAGAAGCTGTGGAAAGTATTGGCTCTAAAGTCAGGGTGGCTACACCTTATTATCCTGAAGATGAAGGCATGGTTGAAAGAGGGCATCAAGTTATCAAGAATTTTTTGGTGAAGATGTTTGGAGATAGTGCTGAAAAGTGGAGGCATTATTTACCCTTGGTGTTATTTGCTGATAGGGTCACTGTGAAAAGGTCAACTGGCTATTCACCTTATTAGTTAATGTTTAGGAAGAAAGCTGTTCTACCAGTGGATTTGGAAGCCGTCTTTTATCATGGAATTGATTGGGACAATTTATGCTCAATAGAAGATTTTCTCTGTGCCAGAATGCAAAAGTTAGAGTGTAGAGAGGAATGTCAAGAGAAGGCATACTCTAGAATGATGAAGATCAGAAATCAGTCAGTCAGATACTGGGCCAAGAAGTTGGCTCATAGACTCAGGAATCCCTTGAAACCTGGTTGTTTGGTTTTGGGGTTTAATAGAAGTTTGGAGTGTCAGTGGGGAAAAATGTTTGCTGACAGATGGAATAGACCTTACAGAGTCAGATCTCAGGTGTCTGTAGGTTCTTATGTTTTGGAAGAGTTAGATGATGCAGTCTTAAATAAGAGAGTGGCTTCTGGTCAGTTGAAGAGATTTTATCCAAGAGGCACTAGAAGTGAAGAAGTTTGACTCTGCAATCAGGATAAACTATGGACAATTCTTTAATTTTGGATTTTGGTGATACTTTGCATCTGTTTTGTTGGAAACTTTTTGTTAGAAGGTACTCATGGGTGGGGCTTCTAGATTTGATCTTGGAAAGTGTGGGGGTAACTGATGGGCTGGCTGCTCTATCAACAGTTACCCCAGATTGTCTGTTTCCAACCTCTTCTCTTAATTTTTTGAACCCTAGTATTGGTTTCTCTTCACAGGATTTAGTCCTCTATGACTTTAAACTGGAAGTTTTTTTGGTTTTCAAGTGCTGGACTCTTCACGTTTATTGGTTTTGGTTTATTGTGTTGGATGTTGTGTTTTGTTAGAAGGTACCCAGGGGGGTCTTGGAGATTTTATGTTAGCAAGTGTGGGGGTAACTGATGAGCTTGCTGCTCTGTAGAACAGTTACCCCATAATGTCTGTTTTAAGTATTTTGTTTGTCCTAGTTGAATCCTAGTTCTGGTTTTTGTTATTCAAGTTTCTAGTCCACTGTGACTTTAAGTTGGCATGGACTGGCTTCATTATCTTTGGTGTATTTTGTTTTGTGGATCACTGGTAGTCTCCAATCATTTTTACTTATTGGAGGGAGCCCACCCAGTGATCATTTCCTTGGACTGGAATTTCTATGGGCCCCTATTTTTTTTCTTTTACTTTCTTTGATTTTTGTTTCTATGGTTGTGTTAGATAGAAGTTTTAGATTATTTCTTTTTTCTAGTTTTTCTTTTAATTTTTTATAGGGGTTATTAGGATATAAAGAGGGAAAAATCACAAATTATATTATATGGTTTCACCACATCAGGGACAACTGGATGTGGGCTAGCATTTGTGGGGAAAGGCTCATCAATTGGCCAGGCAATGCTAATTTCTTTTTTATCCTTATCTCATTTTTTATTATTTACTTTAAATTCTATTCATTTCATCTTTTCTTTGTTGATATTATTTTTCTTAATTTATTTTTTCTCAATTCATTTAAAATTTATTTAATTGTGTATCCACATCAAGGTGCACATTGATGTGGGTAAGGTATCAGGGGATCAGCTCATCAATGGGCTGGAGGATACCATTTGTAATAATTTATTTTCATTTCATCTTATTAATATTGATTTCATTATAATTTCTCCACTCTCATATTTTGTTGGGCAATTTTTTTTAATTATTTTCAAGTTTTTTTTAGTATATTAGTAGTTTAGCTAATAATCAATAAAAATAAAAAAAATAAAATAAAAATAAAAATAAAAATAAAAATAAAAATAAAAATAAAAATAAAAATAAAAATAAAAATAAAAATAAAAATAAAAATAAAAATAAAAATAAAAATAAAAATAAAAATAAAAATAAAAATAAAAATAAAAATAAAAATAAAAATAAAAATAAAAATAAAAATAAAAATAAAAATAAAAATAAAAATAAAAATAAAAATAAAAATAAAAATAAAAATAAAAATAAAAATAAAAATAAAAATAAAAATAAAAATAAAAATAAAAATAAAAATAAAAATAAAAATAAAAATAAAAATAAAAATAAAAATAAAAATAAAAATAAAAATAAAAATAAAAATAAAAATAAAAATAAAATAGAAATAAAAATAAAAATAAAACAAATTTTTTTATATATATCTGCTAATTATAATTGTTCTCTCTATTTAGTTAATTATTAATTTCTTTTTTCTTATTATTTAATAGCGGGAAGAAGAAGCCTCCAGCAGTCGGTCTGGATTATGTTGTTGTTTTTGCTTTTTGTTAGGATTGGAGGAAGAACTGTGTTCTTTGTGGTTTAGGAAGCTGGAAAGAGTATATGGATTGTAATGGTGAGGAACTGGATTAGTAGGTAATTTTTGGGAAGAAGAAGAAGAGGCTGGGATGGAGTGTTGGAATGTGTGCTTGATTATTCTAGACATCTTCCGGTGGTCATCAAGAATCTGTTTCCTCAGATTCTTTTAAAATTCATTCAATGGACCATAAAGAGCAAAGGCTTTAAGCATGTTTGAGCACATCATACTTAGGTGTTGTTTCATATTGGCCTAATCCAGTGTCAATGTGGTTTCTAGAGGTTGGCCAATCCCAATTGCAGTTTCAGGATGCAGGGATCCAACTAAACAGAAGAATTGGATCAGTAATAGTTTTCTGTTGAAGAAATTGGATTTATTAATTTGGTACTTACAGATTGGTAGCTTGTCAAATTAGTAAGCATCTGGAATCTGGACTGTTGAAGGATGTTGAATGGATGTAGTAGGAGGATCAACCAGATGGAGGTATGGATTTTCATAGTCATCTTCTGAATTGGGTTGAGAATATGAACTAGAAGAAGGACATTCCTGTGGCCTGGTTGGAGCAGCAGGGCTGTTGTGGTTGTTTTTGATATTGCTGCTTGGCTCAGTTTGGTTGGATACTGGTGGTGGAGTAACAGGTTGGTTGTAGGATGGACCAGGAGAAGGTGACCTGGAAGCTGATTGGGATCTTCTAGATTAAGATCTGGAAGAAATAAATTTGTCAGATGAGTAATTGGCTGGCAGAGGAGAGTTCTAGTTAATTCTTCTTGCTTGAGAGGGAGATTTTTGCATGGGAGCAGTGTTTCGTGCTCTGGTGTCTTCTTGAGGTACTCTGGCAGGTCTTCTAGAAGTTTTGAAATTCTTCGCATTTTTTGAAGATGAAACTGTTGTGTGAATTGCTCTGAGAGCACTAGGAGGTTGATGCATGGTGTTATTTTTCAGCCAGGCTACTAGACTTACCCGGTAAAATAATTAATTATTTTACTGAGATGAAGCCACACCTTTTTTAAATTCTTATTAATAATTAATTATTTAATATTTACTTATGTATTACTTACAACTAACTAGCTAAATATATTAAGTAATGTAAATAATTAATTTAAGTAAGTGTCCCATACATTGTTACTCCCTAAACACCATGCTCAATAATACAGTTGAGTGGGAATAAAAATTAATAATGAAATTATAATAATAACCTTAAAATTATCAAATTACTTCACTGAGAGATTTGGATTTACGTGAAATCAATATATTTAACTCAAAGGTGTTGTATTAGTTGTGACAGTCCAAGGGAACTCATACTTTATGACAAATGAAAATGATGCCCTTGTTGACATACCAATTAATTTATCTTTTATTATTTCATATATATTGTCGGCTGGTCATCTAGAAGAAGGTGAAAAAAAAGAAGATAGAAGGGGAAATAAAAAGGACTGAAATAAAGAAATATATGAAAAATTCAAAGACTTTTAATAAAGATGGACGGGGATCAATGTGGTTAATAAAGTAAGTACGGTTTTATTCTCTCTGTTCAATTATCAACTATTAATACTAAAATATTCTTATCACAACCTTTAATATTTTATTTTATTACTTAAATAGGCAGACGCACAGCTTAAATAGTTGTAAATAAAATTGAATTTTATAGTGTAATTAAAAAATATTTTGAGTAGTAAGTGATGAGCATAATTGAGATAACACAAGGCCTTTTATAGGAGAAGGGACCAATGAGACGCTACCACTGAGTATATACAAAATAATAATAGGATGAAACAAAAAGATAAAAGAAAATAATTGAAACATAACAATGGAGAGAAAAAGATGAAACAAGTAATTAAAATCCCAATTAAGAAAACAATTTTCACACCGCCATTTCCCAAATCATTTAAGTAATATAGTGAGTAATTAAACAATCTCTGAGACATGAGAACCATGTGAAAAAGTAATCAAATCAAATATAACAATATTTTTTATAGATTTTTTAAGTGAAGCAAATGGAATGTTTTGACGCAACAAAATATTGTTATCAATTTTTGTGTTAGTCTGTAGAAAATTAATAAATTGTTTTGACTATGTAATAACTAGTTAAAACAAGTAATTAATTTTTCTACTGAACCAAATTTAGAATTTTAAATTTATTATAATTATTAAAATGCATTTAATATTCATCACAAATAAGGGTCAAAAAACAATGTCAATAATTATGGATAATTTTGAATATGAAAAGGGTTCAATTATATATTTAAATTTAAAAATTAATGTAATTACAATATAAGATAATTTAATAAGATATAATTATATTATTAACATGTAATTAATTAATTATTCATTAAATACACATAACACCTCTTTATATGAAATATAATAATTATTTTACTGTATACTTAATTTATATGATAATAAAATTAGTATAAAATTTATTTTAATCATAAAATAATATTTTAATATAATTTATTATGTAATATAAATTTAATATATATAAATAAGCTGCAATTATTATGTTTTTTATTAACTCCAATAAAATTGTATGTTTATTACTTGGCTCCTGGGACAGCCTGACTGACACTCCCTCACTCCAAAAAAAAACAATAAAAAAAATGCTATGATTTTTTCTTTTTATACTTTTTTAATAGAGTAGGAAGGTTTGAAATTTCTTTACCAGGTATCCATGCATCATATTCAGATGACTTATTTTTAAATCTCAATAAATACTCAGTACCTCTTTCAGAAGTGATAATTCTATTATTGATAATTTTATCAATTTCTGCAGTTTCTGTGACTTCCTGAGGGTTTTTCTTAGGTCTACCCCTTCTTTTTGGAAATAAGTCACTGTTGGAAGTATAAGGTTTTAACAGGGAAATGGGGAAAACAGGATGTTTTCTATCATATGGAGAGTATAACACAACTTTAACTGCATTATCTCCAATCATTTTTTTCACAACAAAATGGCCCACAAAAGGATCTTTTAATTTGTTGTTACCCTTTAAACTGAAGTGGACAGTAGATATCAACACTTAATCACCCTCTTTAAATGTGTGTTCTAAATGGGATTTATCCCATCTTTTCTTCTCATATTCAAATGCTTTATCAATACAAGATTGAGCATGTTTTCTGCACAGTTGTTGCATTTGAACAAAAGATTTGACACCAGGATGTAATTCCAATTTAGGCAATTTACTATTGAGTATTTGAGCAGGAGTATGAGGGACATAACCTAGCCAAAGCTCAAAAGGTTTCTTTTGAGTAACAGAGTGAACAGTGCTATTATAAGCAAATTCAAGACCAGGCAATAAGGTGACCCAGTCATGAGTAAATCTGTCATTTTCTTTATGTTCCAATCCAAAGGCACAATAACTTCTAATCATATCCTCTAGAGTTTGGATCATTATTTCAGCTAGACCATCAGTTTGGGGATGGTGAGCAATAGATCATTTTAATTCAAAACCACATATATCCATTAGAGACATCCAGAATTCAGATGTAAATTTTGGATCTCTGTCAGATATAATGGCTCTAGGGAATCCAACTATATTGAACATATTACACCACCATAAGAAAGCCAAGTCTTTGGTGAAGACATCCTTATGGGTCGGAACAAATTTGCACATTTTAGTAAATCTATCCACTATTACCCAACAAGAATTATAATTTTCTTTACCTGAAATAGGAAGACCAGTGACAAAATCCATATTAATGATTTGCCAGGGAGCATCAGGTGCTACAATTTGCTGTAATAACCCTGCTCTCTTACCAGTCATTCTTTTGGTTTTCTGGCATGAATCACAAGATTCAACATATAATTTTGAATCTTCAGACATATTAGCCCACCAAGCAGTGTTTTTGAGTCTAATAAATGTCTTCTCAAGATCAAAATGACCAGCTAATATGTCATCATGACAAAGTTTGAGAATAATTTCTTTCATAGAAGGAGAAATTACACTTACATTAGTAAGCTTTCTTCTATAATAAATATATCCATCTTCAATAGAAAACTTTCCCTTAATTAAAGCATTCTGATATTTAGCAGGAAGAGTTTTAATCAATGCCTGAATAGAAGCATTTTTAGGATCATTTAAGATAGTAACTAATTTATTTAAATCAGAATCCTTATCGTATGAATCCAGAATTAATTGTAATAAATCCTCTTCCATATCAACTATAAATATACCATGGATATGAACAGTATCATCTTCAGGTACATAAGCAGGATTTTAGTCATTATTTGGCAGAGGAAATCTGGACAGCAAATCAACATTAGAGTGAAAATTTTCAGCCCTATGGATAATTGTCATCCGTCCTCTGTATTCTTGAACAGCAAGTTGCCACCTGAACATATGTCTGTTAGGTGTTTTCAGGTTTAAGAGGGACTTCACAGAACTACAGTCAGTTACCAATTAAAACATTTGTTTATCTAGATAGTAATGAAGCTTCTCAAGAGCCCAAACAACTGCTAAGCACTCTAACTTAGTGGCTTCATATTTCAATTCACTATTTCTCAAGGTTCTTGAAATTTAACAAATTACAACCTCTAGGGATTTATCATTTATAATTTGTTTCTGGTGAAGGGCAGCACCCAGACCAACAAAGCTAGCATCTGTGTATAGGACAAAAGGTTTGTTGAAATCTGGAAGAGCCAATATAGGGGCTGTCATTAAGCAACTTTTAAATGTATCAAAAGCTTTTTGACAGTCATTATTCCAGAGAAAGGCAACATCTTTTCTGGTCAGTTTTGTAAGAGGCAAGGCTATGACCTGATAATTTTTAATATATTGTCTATAATAGCCACACATACCCAAAAAACTTTGGATTTCTCTTACAGAAGTTGGTGCTTTCACATTTTGAATGGCAGCAACTTTGTTTTGGTCTACACAAATTTGTAAGCCTGACACAACATGGCCAAGGACTTTCAAGGATTGAAAACCAAATTCACACTTTTTTAAGGAAAAGGTCATATTGATTTCATCCATTTTTTGGAAAACTCTATTTAAGTGAATCATATGTTCACCAAAAGTTTTAGAAAAAATTATAATGTCATCAATATAAACCATGAGCCACCCTTCAATTATTTCTTGATGGAAAGTGTAATCCATGACTTTTTGAGAAACTGAAGGAGCATTTTTAGGGCCAAATGGCATCCTAACATACTTATATATTCCCATATGAGTAGCAATTAGTAAAAAATTTTGTGAATTTTTCTCAACAGGAATTTGATGATAACCTTTATTGCCATCCAGACAACTAATAAATTTTGCACCCTGTAAGGTAGCATGAATTGAATAAATTCTGGGCAAAGGATAAATATCATCCACAGTATAAGTGTTTAATTCTCTGTAATCTCCACATAATCTAGCCTTATCTTTTTCATAAAAAATCAAGACTGGGGATATGACACAATATTTTGGGGTGACATCCACTTTCTTAATAATATTCATTTTTAATAAGGTAGAAATATTATCCTCAATATCCTTTCTTTTTGTTAGAGAAGCAAGATATGGTTTTTTCTTAAGACTAGGAGGAATATCACTTAAGTTAAAGGATAAAATAATTTTCATTTCATCCTTAACAACTCCTAGGACATGAGAACCATGAGCAAAAGCCATAGGGAAAGAGGTAATTGAGGCAATAATAGAATCATTTTGTTCACTAGTTACCTGATCACCAAAAGAAGCAGTATTTATTTCATTTATTAAATCATCCATTTCAATTGTTGTTCTGCCTTTACACTGGATTAGTGAGTTACAAGACTTTAACAAGTGCCCAGAAGGTTTTCTAGAGGAGGAAATTTTGAATTTCCTTTTGCCATTCAATCCCAAGGTGAAGCAATTATTTGCTGGGTCCAATTTCACACCAAACATGGTTAAAATATCATTACCCATAATAAACCAATTGCTTAAATTATCATTTTGCATGACAACAAATTCACAAATAGCTCTGACAAAACCACCATTATATTTGAAGAATACAGAGGTTTTGTATTTTCCAATAGGAATTAAGGTAGAACCATACCCTCTCCATTTTTCAGAAGTTATAGGTAATAATTTACTCAAATAATCCTTATCTACTGAAGCTAAAGCCTTTTCAGACACTACACTTCCTCCAACACCAGAGTCAAGAACTACATCAAAATTTTTACCATTAATGATAACAGGTGCTTTCAAGGGGGATATGGCTATAGAATTGTTAGTAATATCTTTAATAATTTCAGCATTTTCCACTGAAGATAAATCCAATACACATTCTTCAGATATATTATCTAAATAATGGGCATCCTGTTCTAACATTAAAACATCTTTAACAGAGTCATTGCCATAGGAGATATTATTTTCAAAATCACTAGAAGAATTATTGACATCAATTTCAGCTTCATCAGTGTCTTCATTTTGTTCAACAAGATGAATTTTCTTGTCACAAACATGACCCTTTTGCCATGGTTTGTTACATTTATAACAAGTATTTGTTGCATATTTTTTAGGTGCAACTGGGGCAGAGGGTTTACCAGATTTTTCTGGGAGTTTTGTAGAAGGTTTACTCTGATCATTATAAGATTTACCAAGTTAATTCTTTGGTTCATATCTATGGTTGAGTAGTACCTCATTACAGATATTAATGAAAGAAGAATTTTCCCTTACATGCTCAGCTCTAGCCAGAATCAAATCTCTAAGAGAATTTGGTAATTTATACAAGATTTTATCTCTCCAAACATCATAATCCATCTTTAGATCAATTGCTCTTAGGATTTGTGTTACTTTCATAAGAAAAACAATAGGATTTTCAACAGAGGAGGATACATATCTAGTATTCTCATACAGTCTTTGCTGAGCTAACCTGAATTTTGAACCACCAAACTGATTCTCAATCAAGGATTTCCAATCATTCCATGTATAATGATTGTTATCTAAAAGGACAGATTCATACCACATCAAGGCTACATTGGAAAATAAAGAAATTAGCTTAGAAACAATTTCCTCATCAGGTAGTTTATAAGATCTCTTTAAATTATCAATTCTTTGGATAAAGTGTTGCCAATCAGAGGAAGAATCACCATCAAAAGTAGGATATTGGTCCAACTTAGGCCAATTTTTCTTACTACTGGGATGGTTCATTTTTTGGTTTGAATTATTCATCACTAATAATTCCTGAAGTTTAGCCAGGTGTTCAGAAATTTCATTATTTACAGAAACAGCTGGTGCATGACCATCACAAGATTTTTTGCTAGTAGCAAAAGATTTTACAGACTCATTGTCAGTTTGTTTAATGGTTGAAATATGAGGAAGAAAGGAGGAACTCTGCTCAGGTTCTTTTTCTTTATTTTTATGCAGCTTATGGACAGCATTCACATTTATACCATTATTGATGGTTAAGGTTGAGAATTTTTCCTGCAGGTCAGACACATAGTTTCTTATCCTTGGAATTTCAGACATCTGGTCATTTACTTTTGCAAGAGATAAAACATTTCTGTCCTCAGAAACGGTGTGTTTGGCACTCAGTGCATGGAAATCATTCTTTAGATTTTTAAACTCATTTTGTAGAGATTTTATTTCACTTCTTAATGAATAATTTTCTTCAATAAGGGGTTTCAATTCACTCAAGGTTTTATGTAGATGATATTTTTATCTGAGATAGCTCTATGGTCACTCCTTATTTGTTTTTGTTGGCTAAGAACAATATTCAAGGTTTCTTTGATTTTAAAATAAGCTGTATCCTGTACAGAAGAGCTTACTTTACATTGCAAGTGCAAATTATATAATCTATCATTCTCATGGATTAACACATCTCTCAAATGTTTGTCTTTCACAACATTAAAATCAAGGGTATCTTTCAATATTTCTTAAGAAGTTTTCTCAATTAAGGTATAGACTTCAGGGGAAACAGAATCATTCTTAATTGCAAGAGAAGGATTAATTAAAGAAGTAGAAGTCAAATTTAAAGGTTCATCAAATGATAATTTGCTAATTACATTAATAGGGCTACTAGTTACATGAAACCGTCTTTTAACAGGTTTAACTGTTCTCTAACCATTCTCAATAATATTACCTGCAGAAGAAGACTTATTAGAAAACATTCCCAAGTGACTATCAACCAAATTACTTACCATGGCAGAGGAGGAAACTTCCCCTGAGATTGAGTTTGGGATTGGGCTTGGGCCTTCTTTCTCCTGCCTTGTTGGTAAGGATGAGGAGGAGGATGGAAATTGGGTGTTCTGGATGGGCCAGGCTGATGATGAGGAGGATGTTGCACATTCTGCTGGTAGTGACTCATTAGATAATCCCATTTCCATTTCTCTACTTCCAGAGTACTTTGATTTTGGGTGGAGGAGCTGGGGGGCTGTGAAGGTTGAGCCTGAAACTGAGGCTATTGGGAGGCAACTGAGGATGGGCCTGGGCCTGATTTTGGTTCCTGAGTTCCTGAACTTGATCCCACAAGGTGTCTACTTTTGCCTTGTATTTCATGTTTTCTGTCTTCAGTTCTTTTATGTTACTGGAAAGATTGCTGATTTGCTGGGGCAAAGGAAGTTTTTATATTTTGAATCCTTTTGGAAGACCTTCTTGAGGTACTGGAGGTTTTACTTCCTTCTGTTGTGCTGGGGGAAGGGGGTTTGATTTGTTTACTTCTCCTGTCATTTCCACATCCTGAATTATGTGAATTTTTCTTGTTAGCATAAGATTTTTTATGTTCAACTTTAGAAGAACTCACAGTATCAGCATCATAATCAATTTCAATTTCATCCACTTGCATGTTATCCATTTTCTCAGCCAATTTGTTGGACATAATAGTGGGAAGATTAATTAATTTCTTAAAAAAAAATTAATAAAATTCAGTTAATAATTTACTCAAAATATTAAAAAAAAGTTTTTATTAATTAAATTATATAAAAATAAAATTTTTTTAATATATAAAGTAATATTTATAAAAAATAATTAATAATGTGGACTGCAAAAGAAAATTGGGAATAAACAATTAAGTTATTTTCAACCAATTAATTAAATTACCAAAATTAAATATGGAAATATATGGGACTAAGTACAAAGTACTATTTAAGTCAACTAAAATTAAACAAAAATTAATAATAAAAAAAAATAATTTAATAATTCAATTTTTATTAATAATAATGTTAATTTCTTCTAGGACTAAGAGGAATTAAACATTCTATAATGGTCAACTAGGAAAAAAAAATTTAATAAATATACACTTACACTCAGTGACTCAGCACAAGGCCACAATCACTTTTATTGCAGTAAAAAATCTAGTATAAGAGTTGATAGGAGCAAAGGTTGACTTACAGTAGTGATTGTTGAATCACCCACAAAAATATATAACCTTTAAGGATATATAAACCTAAAAGTTAGATCCCCGGTTCAATTCACGTCTGCGTAAAAAGTTCTACTTTTCGCGCAAGGTTGTCCGTGCGTTATGATGTTCGTCGAAAAAGTCGTAAAAGTCGATCGTCGATTATTCGAAAGGGTCCCCAATTGTCAGACCGTCGTCTAGAAGAAGGTGAAAAAAAAGAAGATAGAAGGGGAAATAAAAAGGACTGAAATAAAGAAATATATAAAAAATTTAAAGATTTTAATAAAGATGGACAGGGATCAATGTGGTTAATAAAGTAAGTACGGTTTTATTCTCTCTGTTCAATTATCAACTATTAATACTAATATATTCTTATCACAACCTTCAATATTTTATTTTATTACTTAAACAGGCAGGCGTGCAGTTTAAATAGTTGTAAATAAAATTGAATTTTATAGTGTAATTAAAAAATATGTTGAGTAGTAAGTGATGAGCATAAATGAGATAACACAAGGCCTTTTATAGGCAAAGGGACCAATGAGACGCTACCACTGAGTATATACAAAATAATAATAGGATGAAACAAAAAGATAAAAGAAAATAATTGAAACATAACAATGGAGAGAAAAAGATGAAACAAGTAATTAAAATCCCAATTAAGAAAACAATTTTCACGCCACCATTTCCCAAATCATTTAAGTAATAAAATGAGTAATTAAACAATCTCTGAGACATGAGAACCATGTGAAAAAGTAATCAAATCAAGTATAACAATATTTTTTATAGATTTTTTAAGTGAAGCAAATGGAATGTTTTGATGCAACAAAATATTGTAATCAATTTTTGTGTTAGTCTGTAGAAAATTAATAAATTGTTTTGACTATTTAATAACTAGTTGAAACAAGTAATTAATTTTTCTACTGAACCAAATTTAGAATTTTAAATTTATTATAATTATTATAATGCATTTAATATTCATCACAAATAAGGGTCAAAAAACATTGTCAATAATTATGGATAATTTTGAATTTGAAAAGGGTTCAATTATATATTTAAATTTAAAAGTTAATGTAATTACAATATAAGATAATTTAATAAGATATAATTATATTATTAACATGTAATTAATTAATTATTCATTAAATACACATAACACCTCTTTATATGGAATTTAATAATTATTTTACTGTATACTTAATTTATATGATAATAAAATTAGTATAAAATTTATTTTAATCATAAAATAATATTTTAATATAATTTATTATGTAATATAAATTTAATATATATAAACAAGCTGCAATTATTATGTTATTTATTAACTCCAATAAAATTGTATGTTTATTACTTGGCTCCTGGGACAGCCTGGCTGACATATATAGTCTTTCTTATTCATTTCTTTCTCTCACCCTGGTATTAGGTGTTGTAAATTCTGTGTCTTTATTTCCAGCATTTTTGCCTATAAAAAGCCCTCACTTTTTGTACTTTTCAGATCATTCCTTACTTACTCACTTTATTACAACTACTTACAATCTACTTTATTGTTATCTATTATTGTTTTGGTATTTACATTAATCTGTGATTCTAAACCCTTAATTATAATGGTAATCTATATTTTTTACCTCTTATTATTGAGTAAATAATCTTTAAAGATAAGAAAAATACGTACCCAAGTTTGAATCCTTTAAAAACCATTGTTGCCGCCCTTGGACCTTCCTGGAAAACCTTCTAGACTTGAAAGACCCCTTGACAGTTGGGAAAATTTCCGAATAGTCGAAGGCACATCGTTACTTTAGGCCGGAGACTGTGGGGACCATCGCCATTCGAGGTACCTATAAGGATGAGTTAATGACACAAACAACGAATGTCATAAATCATGTGACCAAAATTTTTGGTGCGAACGGGAATCAAACTGCGCTCCAAAACTTAGGTTCATATATTTACTAAAGTCTTATATTTTGTGGTAATTATTGAAATTACTAGTTGTGGGTCACTTTGCACTCTTCATTCTCTATGTATTTCCTTTTACTCAGCACTCTGTAAGTGGCATTAATTTGCTCATTTTACAGGGGGAGGTGTCTAGTAAATTGAAATTAATTTTTTATTATTATTTATTTTAATTTTCCTAGTTGACAAAGATAGAGCAATTTTTTTCTTAGTCCTAGAAGTAATAAAATTATATTTTAAAAAAATTAATTATTATAATTTTCAGTTGACTTTTGTCCCGATAAATTAAATTTTATTTTTTCCAGTTGACAAATTGTCCTGAAAATAATTTTTTTTAAAAATTCATATTTAATTATTTCAGTAGAAATTAAGTCCTCGTAATTATTTATTTTTTCAGTTGATTTAAAATCCTGATAATACTTATCATAAAATTGTTAATAAAAAAATTTAAATTTATTTCTTCAGTTGATTATTTTATAATCCTGGTTTTAAATTGTTTTGAATTAATAAATTGATTATTATTTTAGTTGATTTTTATCCTGAAGGATTTTTATTTTTTATTATTATTTTTCTTTTAAATAAAAACTAAAAATAAAAACTAATTCATCTTATTGTTTCCCTCCCTCATTTCAGTAAAATTAAAAAAATTACTGATCAAGGTGTTTCTGCTGCACGTGAAGAGGAATTGGATTTAATTGATTATGATGAGGCTACTTCTGTGAGTTCTCCTATAACTAGAAAATCATCTCAAATTAATCAATCATTGCCCCAATCAGGATGTGGAGATGGAGGAAGTAGAAATTCTGGTAGAAACAACTCAGGAACAGAAACCTGTAATAAACCCCCCAGAAGAACTTCCAAAAGGCTTCAAAATAAAAAAGATGCCACTACCTCAACAAGTAAATAACCTTTCAACACATATAAAAGAATTAAGGACAGAAAACTTGAGATTGAGGTCTAGAGTAGATACTCTAGAGGAAAAGGTAAGAAAAATGGATGCTTTTCTTCAAGAGAAGAGGAGACCACCTCCCCCCAGGGATCTTCAACAATTGGCCTCCCAGCTGCCAGAGAGAGTGGAAGTATCCAAGTTGCAGTGGGATTGGCTGAAAACTCAGTGGGATTACCTGTCTCAAAATCAACAGAATCAATTGCCTCAAGCAGGTCCATCAAGACCCAGCCAATTCAATCCCACACCTCCTCACCCCTATCAAGGTGGCAGAAAAAGAAAAAACAATATGATCTTGCCCAGAAAACCTTGGTAAGCCCCTCAATTGATTCTCAAGTGCCATTTCTTGTAGCTGATTCTGTTCCTTCAGGTAAATCTGAGAGGGAAGATGAAACCTTGAGACCATTAGAGGCTGGGAGTAGTAGAAAAATCACTCATGTATCTAATCCTTTACTTTTAATTGCTACTTCAATGATTAATCCTGATATGGCTGTGATTGATGAAACTCTTGATCCTGAGTTTTATGAGAATCTGGAGAGTTACTCTGTTTCCTTATTGAGAAACACTCCAGATGTAGCAAAAATTAATGATGAGTATTTAAGAGATATTATTGCAAAGCAAAATCATATTATGAACAATATGCAATTAGCTCAAAAGTTTAATAGTTTGTTAACTGAACAGGGTTATAAATCATTAAGGAGTGAATTGCAGAGAGTTTCTAATGATTTGTTTAATTATAAAGCAACTCATGAAAAGAAGGTTGCTTTGTGGCAAAATATTAAAAATGATTTGTCTAAAGTACAAGATACTGTGTCTATCTGTTGCCAGGAGTTGGAGATAGATAAGATGAATATTAAAAGATTGAATGACCATTATTCATCTTTTCAAAATAAAAATCAGTTATCTTTTACAACAATCAATGAGAGTTTATCTAGTATTCCAAGAGTGAAAACCAGACTAACAACCATTGAAGAGAAATTTAACTCATTGTTTAATGATCAAAAATATTCTGACATTTCTTTAAAGGAACATATAGTGCAGGATGCTCCAAGTTTACCTGTGGCTAGTTCATTTAAAGTAAAATTAGTTCCAGAAATACCTGTTGATACCACTGAGTTTCCATCTAAAATTGATGATGCACCAGGATCTTCAACAGAGGGATTAAACAATAAGATTACTGCACAATTGGAGAAGTTACAGCTGCTTCTTACTCAGAAACAATCTGGTACTAAGGAGACTCCTTCAAATCAAAAGAATTGACCAACACTTGACAAATATCTAACATTTGATAATGATTCTTCTTCTGATTGGCAAAATTTCATTTTCAGAATTGATAACTTGAAAAACTCTTACAAACTTCCAGATGAGGAAATTTTGTCTAAGTTAATTTCTTTATTTACCAATGTAGCCCTAATGTGGTATGAATCTTTCCTCTTAGATGAGAATGATTACTCATGGGAAGATTGGAAAAAATTAATTAAAGCACAATTTGGGGGCTCCAAGTTTAGGATGGCTCAACAAAGGCAGTATGAGAAAACTAAATATAGTTCTTCTACTGATAAAACTATTGAGTACTTAATAAAACTTGGGAAATCTTAAGAGCTATGGACCCAAAAATGGAGTTTGAATTATGGAAGGACAGGATCCTTTATAAATTACCAATTTCTTTGAGAGATTTGATTGTGGCTAGGACTGAGTTCACCAGAGAACATTCTTCTTTCATCAATACTTGTAATGAGATTCTTCTAAACAACAAGTATGATGCAAGAAGATTCATTTCTAGAACCACTTGGGAGAAACCCTCCAATTACCAACAGAAGCCTCTGGAAAAGGTTGGTAAGCCTTCTGCCCCTGTTGCACCTAAAAAGTATGCAACAAACACTTTCTTTGGAAGAAAGGCCATGTTTGTGACAAGAAGATAAATCTTGTGGAACCAACAGAGGAGCATGCTGATGACACAGTAGCACTGGATGATACTTCAAGTGATTGTGCCAGCAATATTTCATATGAATCTCAACAAGAAATCTTGATGCTGGAAGAGGATATTCATTATTTAAATAATATTGATATTGATAATAATGCTTTGTCTACATTTGAGGATGCTGAGATCATAAAGAACATTGAGAGTAGATAAATTTTTATTGCCCCTCTCAAGGCACAAGTCTTGATTAATGGAACCAGAATTGAAGTTGTTCTGGATCCTGGAGCTGGAGGAAGTTCAGTTTCTGAAAGAGCACTTGCCTCAGTGGATCAAGACTATAAATCAAAACTTATGCCTATCATTTCTGAAAACTGGAGAGGTTATGGCTCTGTTTTGTCCCCCATTGTTAAATACAAAGCCACAGTATTTTTTAAATATAACCATGGTTTTGTAAGAGCTATTTGTGATTTTGTTGTCATGAAAAATGATAACTTAAGCAATTGGTTTATTGTGGGGAATGATATTTTAACCAAGTATGGCATAAAATTGGATCCCTCAAACCAATGTTTCACAATGGGGATAAATGGGAAGAGAAAATTCAAGATTTCCTCCCCTAAAAGATTAGTAAAACCAGAATTGAACACATGTAATTTGGTGGTTCAATATAAAGGAAGATCTACAAAAGAAATGCATGCCCTTATGTCTGAAATTGAAAATGCCTCTTTTGGAGAACAACTCTCTGGTGAGGATAAAGATTCCATCATTAACTTGATAAAGTCTTTTCCTATGGCCTTTGCTCATGGGTCACATGAACTGGGATTAGTTAAAGAAGAAATGAAACTTTCATTGTCTTGTCCATTAGCTTATATACCACCTAGTTTAAAGAAGAAGCCTTATCCTGCTTCTCCCACAAAGAGTAAAGATATTGAAGACAATATCTCTACCATTTTAAAATTGAATATTATTGAAAATGTAGTTGAAACACCTAAATATTGTGTTATCTCACCTGTCCTAATTTCTTATGAGAAAGATAAAGCCAGGTTATGTGGTAATTATAGAGCACTAAATACTTATACTGTTGATGATATCTATCCTTTACCTAGAATTAGCTCTATACATGCTACCTTACAGGGTGCTAAATATATCAGCTATTTGGATGGTAACAAGTGATATCACCAGGTACCTGTTGAGAAAAATTCTCAGAATTTTCTGATGATTTCTACTCATATGGGTATTTATAAGTATGTTAGGATGCCATTTGGCCCTAAAAATGCCCCTTCAGTTTTCCAAAAAGTTATGGATAACACATTCCATCAGGAGATAATTGAAGGATGGCTGATGGTTTATATTGATGATATCATTATATTCTCAAAAACATTTGAGGACCATCTCAACCACCTGTGTAAAGTGTTCCAGAAAATGGATGAAATAAATTTGACACTTGCTTTGAAGAAATGTAAATTTGGTTTCCATTCTTTAAAAGTTCTTGTTCATGTTGTTTCAGGCTTAAAAATATGTGTTGACAAAAACAAAGTGGCAGCCATACAACAGGTGAAGGCTCCTAATACAGTTAGAGAGCTACAGAGTTTTTTGGGAATGTGTGGATACTATAGACAGTATATTAAAAATTACCAAGTCATAGCTTTACCCCTTACCCAATTAACTAGAAAGGATGTTTCTTTTGTCTGGAATAGTGAAAGACAAAGAGCCTTTGACACTATGAAACACTGTTTGATGTCAGCACCTATTCTTGCTTTACCTGACTTTAATCAACCATTTGTTTTATATACTGATGTCGGTTTTATTGGTCTTGGTTCTTCCCTCCATCAAAAACAAGTGATAAATGATAAAGTATCAGAAGTAGTAATTTGTTATATTTCAAGAACCTTGAGAAATAGTGAATTTAAATATGGTGCTACTCAATTGGAATGTTTAGCTGTAGTATGAGCTCTAGAGAATCTACATTATTACCTAGATGACCAGAAATTTGAACATGTCACTGACTGCAGTGCAGTTAAATCTCTTTTAAACTTGAAAACACCTAACAGACACATGTTTAGATGACAGTTAGCTGTTCAAGAATACAGAGGGAGAATTACAATTATTCATAGGGCTGGTATTGTTCACTCAAATGTGGATATGTTATCAAGGTTACCTTTACCAAATTATGACTCTAATCCTCATTATGATCTTGAGTGTGAATTTATTCATATTCATGGGATATATGTGGTTGATATGGAGGAAGAGCTATTACAGCTTATTCTGGATTCATATGATAAGGACACTGATTCAAAAAAGTTATGCACCATATTAAATGATCCAAAGAATGCTTCAATACAAGCATTAATTAAAACCCTTACACCAAAGTACAAAAAGGCTTTGGAAAAAGTTAAATTTTCAATAGAGGAAGGATATCTATATTATAGAAGAAAGTTGAGTAATTTTATTGTTATTCCTCCTTCTGTGAAAGAAATAATCTTGAAAATTTGTCATGATGACATATTAGCTGGAAGTTTTGATCTTGAAAAAACAATGATCAGAATTAAGAACACTGCTTGGTGGGTTAATATGTCTGAAGACACCAAATTATATGTTGAATCTTGTGATTCTTGCCAAAATCAAAAAGATTGACTGGTAAAAGAGCTGGATTAATGCAACATATTGAACCTCCTGATGCACCATGGCAGATAATAAACATGGATTTTATAACAGGATTACGTATTTCTGGAAAAGACAGTTATAATTCTTTTTGGGTCATTGTGGACAGATTCACTAAAATGTGTAAATTTATCCCTACCCACAAGGATGTTTCCACTAAAGAATTAGCTTTCTTATGGTGGTCTCATATGTTTAATACTGCTGGTTTTCTTAAAGCCATAATCTCTGACAGAGACCCTAAATTTACTTCTGAATTTTGGATGTCTCTGATGGATGTTTGTGGTTGTGATCTGAAACTTTCTACTGCTCATCATCCTCAGACTGATGGCTTTGCTGAAAGAATGATTCAGACTTTAGAGGACATGATAAGAAGGTATTGTGCCTTTGGCCTTGAGTATAAAGATAATGACAGATTCACTCATGATTGGGTTACCTTACTTCCTGGGTTGAAATTTACTTATAATAGCACTGTTCATTCTGTTACTCAAAGAAAGCCTTTTGTTCTCTGGCTTGGATATGTTCCAAATACTCCTACCCAAATTCTCAATAACAAAGTACCTAAATTGGATTTACATCCTGGTGTAAAATCTTTTCTTCAAATGCAACAAATTTGCAGAAGTAATGCTCAAAAATGTATTTGAAAATAATTTGAATATGAGAAGAAGAGATGGGACAAATCCCATAAATAATACACTTTTAAAAAGGTGATGAAGTGTTGATTTCTACAGTCCACTTCAATTTAAAAGGTAATAACAAATTAAAAGACCCATTTGTTGGTCCATTTGTTGTCAGAAGAATGATTGGAGATAATGCAGTTGAGGTTATTTTGTATTCTCCATATGACAGAAAACATCCTGTTTTTCTAATATCTCTTCTGAAACCTTACACATCCAATAGTGATTTATTTCCAAAAAGGAGGGGAAGACAAAAGAAAACCCCAAATGAAATCACTGAAACAGCAGAAATTGAAAAAATTCTGAATGACAGAATAGTCACTGCTGAAAAAGGTACAGAATATTTATTGAGATTCAAGAATAAATCATCTGAATATGAATCTTGGATACCTGGAAAGGAGATATCTAATCTTACTACTCTACTAAAAAAGTATAAAAAGAAAAAATCATAGCATTTTTTTAATTGTTTTTTTTAGAGTGAGGGAGTGTCAGCCAGGCTACTAGACTTACCCGGTAAAATAATTAATTATTTTACTGAGATGAAGCCACACCTTTTTTAAATTCTTATTAATAATTAATTATTTAATATTTACTTATGTATTACTTACAACTAACTAGCTAAGTATATTATGTAATGTAAATAATTAATTTAAGTAAGTGTCCCATACATTTTTACTCCCTAAACACCATGCTCAATAATACAGTTGAGTGGGAATAAAAATTAATAATAAAGTTATAATAATAACCTTAAAATTATCAAATTACTTCACTGAGAGATTTGGATTTCTGTGAAATCAATATATTTAACTCAAATGTGTTGTATTAATTGTGACAGTCCAAGGGAACTCATACTTTATGACAAATGAAAATTATGCCCTTGTTGAAGTACCAATTAATTTATCTTTTATTATGTCATATATATACTCTTTCTTATTCATTTCTTTCTCACACCCTTGTATTAGGTGGTGTGAATTCTGTGTCTTTATTTCCTGCATTTTTGCCTATAAAAGGCCCTCAATTTTTGTACTTTTCAGATCATTCCTTACTTACTTACTTTATTACAACTACTTATAATCTACTTTATTATTATCTATAATTTTTTTTGTATTTACATTAAACTGTGATTCTAAACCCTTAATTATAATAGTAATCTATCCTTTTTACCTCTTATTATTAAGTAAATAATCTTTAAAGATAAGAAAAATATGTACCCAAGTTTGAATCCTTTAAAAACCATCTTTGCCGCCCTTTGACCTCCTTGGAAAACATTCTAGACTTGAAAGACCCCTTGACATTATTGGTGTTTGCTGGAAGAATTTAGTTGTTTTCCAGCTGATTTTGAAGATTTTTTAGCTGAATTTCCTGAGATAAAGGCTGTTTCTTGAGATAATAAAGCAGGTCTTTTGGCAAGTGTTTTGGGGACAGAGAAGCGAGATCTTCTGGATGGAGCTGAAGATAAAGAAGAGGAAGCACAACCAAGTTCTGGGTACCTGGTAGGAGATCTAGAGATGTATTTGTGTGAAGGTGAAGGTGACAGTATATGATAATTGGGGTCTCTGTCACACTTTTTCTTTTAGGAGTTGCAAGAATCACAGGCCCTGTTTTAGAATTTAGCATGAGGAGTAGGAAGAGTGAAAGTGAAAGGTCTTCACTTTTTACAAGCATAGTCCTTGGGAGCAGTGAAAAAAGGAAGGTCTGATTAGTCAAAATCTAGAGATCCAGCCATGATCTGTGATGTGACAAAAATGTAGAGGAAGGAGATAAAAGAAAGATTTTTATCAGTGATAGGTAGATAGTGAAGAGAAAGTGGAAATTCAGTAGGTTGGTTGCAGAGTATTGTGCATGGAATTGGCTCTGTACTTTCATGCAAAGTGTGTAAATTCCGTCAAGACTTTAAACTGAACACTGTGGTAGTCTGTCAAGACTTTAAACTAAACACTATGGTCAGTCCATCAAGACTTTAAACTGAAAAATTGTATAGTCCCCCAACACTATAAATTTAGGATGTTTTGATGTTTGAGTCCTTCAGGGCTATAAACTGACAATGTGATGTTGGTGTGATTCTGGCAGAGGGCATCCAAAGGGGGAGTCTCTGAATATAGTTAAGGTAAGTGTGGGGGTAACTGATGAGCTGGCTGCTCTGTAGAACAGTTACCCCAGAATGTTAGTTTATTTCTTTAGTCTTTAATGGTTTGATTTCTGGTTCTTTCTTTATGATTTAGGTCTTTAGTCCCCCAAGACAATAAACTGAGGGTTTTGAGTCCCCCAAGACTCTAAATTGAGGGCTGTTAGTCCCCCAAGACTTCAAACTGAGGATGAGTCCCCCAAGACTGTAAACTGAGGAATTTCTTATGATTGGCTACATTAAGGAAGTCTGGAGAGTGGTCATGAATTTCATTTCTAAGTCAAAATTTTCAATCAAGAGTCAAGTGGCAGAATTGAATCAAGAGATGAAACAAAGTGTTCAGCATTATCCTTGAACTGGTGGATGAGGTGTTTCCTTTTTTAAAGGTCCTGTGGATTTCTAGCAGGAGTGGATTGAAAGTAGCTTAGTAGAAGGTGTTTTTGTTCAGAGGAGTGTTTTTGGAACTTGGCCTTAATGGTGGGAAATTTTTTAGGTGTTAGTGGTTCAATGGATCCTAAATTGTCATCATCACTTCAGAAAATGGAGGAACTGAGAAATCATCAGTTCTAAAAGTAGAAGGGAGGAATATAAGTTTTTATCATCAGATGGACCAAGCATGGTGGAAGTGGTTGCTTTAGTGGTGTTGGCTCTCTTCTTTGAAGGGTGTAGTTTGTTGACTAATCTGGGTATCAGGATGGATGGCCTGGATCTTTTGGTACTGGTGGAAGATGGACCAGGTTGAGGTGGAGGTGAAGCTATTGGAGATGATAATTGACCAGGTCTGAAGCAAGACTTCTTTCTGGATTTGCAGACATCACAGGAGGTTCTGTATGAATAAGCTGGTGGTTTTATGGTGCAGATTAGATTGTTGTCAATGCAGTATTGGCAAGGGCCCATGTCAGAGGCAGATCTCATAAGAAAGCTGAACATGGTGGATGTGATGAAGGAGAATGTGGAAATTCTAAAATGGAGGGAGGATGTGGTCTTCCAACATTGGAAGAGGCCTTTGTTGGTCTGTTTGGCATTATTTTTTTATGTCTTAATTGGCATTGGATGAATAAATATGTGTTATTTCGGTTTTATTCAGTGAATAATGGGACTGTAGGTATGTGGGTGATACCATTGGATAGCCCTATTTTTCTCTATATTTTATGTCCCTTTGACATTTTTCATATTATAAGTTTTAAGAAGTCATATCCTCATTTTTCATTTCTTAAAGATAGCTGTTTAATTTTATTTTTTGTCCTTTACTTGCTAACCTTAAGTCTTAGGGTTAAGTTCTTAGTACCATTAAGTAGAGCTAATTTGGCTCTATATTTTATTTCACAATGTTTTCATAGCTTAATTTTGTGTTTTAAGGGTTTTAGTAGTTGTGGTGGATTTTTCTAAGTATTTAGGGCTTTATCGGAGGTTTTTAGTGGTTTTCTGGCTTCAGGATGGTCCAGCCGCCACTAGGCGGGCCTCCCAAAGTCGGGTGGACTGCCTGCCTTGGTTATAGAAGGCTGGGAAGCGTTTCTAGAGGGTTTTTATTCAATTTGGCTGTCAAAAGTGCCAAATTTGTTGCTGTGCATAGATTTTTTAGAGGGTGGTCTGTATGAAAATACTGAAGAAGACAGTTTGGGGCAATATTAATCATCATAAAACCATCTAGAAGTGATATCATTGTTTCTCACTCAGTTTTCACTGTTTTCTGGCCACAATTGGCTGTGTTTTTTGCAAGGTTAGTACTTCATTTAACTCAAATTTGGCAACTGGTTTCTCTGGTATAGCTTTGCAACCTGCATCAAGTATTATTGCTGTTCTCTGTGCAACAAGTGCACAGTGTTTTGTTTTTTCTGGTGTGGATCTTTCTGAATTTCAGGTTTCTGGTTCTTTGGTTCTCAGTAGTCTGCTATTGGCTACTGTCTCAACTTGTTAAGCAGTCAAGAAGTGTGTTGGAAGGGGTATAGTAACAATCTCTAATTTACTTTAGCAAATAAATTTCACCTGGTATTTCTCAAAGGGACAGGGGTTTTTCTCTCCAGTTTTACTCCAACTCCCTTGGTCAAGGCCTATAGCTAGTACTATAGGATTGTCTACAGTGTGTGCCGGATGAATGAATATTTTTTAATTCAAAGGAGGAAAGATCTGGTGCTGGTTCAGTATCCTTTTCTTCATAAAGATCATTCCACTCATCCTTTAAATCAGCTAGGATATTGTGGAGTATTACACAAGTCATTATCCAATGATTTTCAGTTTTGATTTCCATTTTTTTTGTAATTGGATTCTGAGCTCCCAGAGACTATAAAATATTCCCTTTAAAATCCCAATAGCATGTTTAATCCATACTCCTGATTGGGAAAGGTTTAGATTTTTGGACTTCTGTTACTTTTGGACTCTCTTCTGTGGTTGGAGATTGGTTTTCTGGAATCTATTAGACCATGGCTTCTAGACTCTCTTTCTCTAGCGGTGGTAGTGGCACTGTTGGTTCTGCAGCGGATGGTAATCCTCCTGTTTCTGTTAGGCCTCTGTCAGGATCAAGTCCTGGAAGGGGCCTATGTTTATGGGGGAGGATGTGAAGTTGTTTCTGGAGCTTTTTGAGGCTTATGGGAATGTGGATGCTGCTTCTCACTTGGACATGGTGAAGCAAGTCATCTTCTATATTGGTGACAGGGCTCTGGTGAAGGAGGTTGCTGCTATGGAGGGTTATAGGAGAAAGGATTGGAAAAAGTTGTGTCTTCAGATGACAGACAGGTAGGGATCCAGGTACTCTATGGTGGATCTCAATATGATTGCAAGTGAACGGCAATGTTTTGGAGGGGTGGACAACCTCCATACTTATAGGAAGTTTCTGTCTCAGTTGGAGCCAGTGGTTGATTATTTGGTGGATATGCAGGAGCTGGAGAGTACTGACTCTGCAAGGGATATTTTCTGGTCTGCTATGGCTAGAAATTTCAGGATTGATGTGCTGAAGGAGTTGGAAAGGAAGGATAAGATGAAGATTCTTCCTAATGGAAATCAGAAATTGACTGCTCTTTCTGTGGTGAAGGAGTTTGTGGTGGCTCATCTGAAATTTTGGCAGTGGATTCTTGCCAGGAAGATAGCACCAAGTATGTTAGCAAAGTCAGTGAAGCTTTTGCTGAAGATGTGGAGGAATCTAGGAAGAAGGAGAGTGTGAAAAAGGGAAAGGCTCCTCATAAGCCTATAGAAGTTGACCCTGTCATGGAGCAGTTGGCTTATCTGACAAAACAGCTACATATTTTTGTTCAAGAGGCTCAGAAGGCCAACAAGGCTCCTTCTCAGCCTAGAGATTTTGATAGGAGGGTTGGTAGGATTGATCCTTGGGTCTGCTCTTATTGCAGAAGGAAGGGCCACAAGTCCAATGACTGTTGGGCACTGAATAGGGATGTGTCTGAAGGGAAGGTAGAATTTGATGGGAAAGTGTTCAAGTTTCCAGATGGTTCTTTTATGAAGTCTAATGATGGTCAGGATACAGTGAACTTGGTTAGGAGGAGACATAATTTCAACTCAAGGAGGCCAAGATTTGAAGAGTTTCCTAATGAGGCTTCTTCTTCTGGTAAAGGTGGAGATGATGGTAAGGGAAAGGGAAAGGAGGCTAATAGAGTCTCATTTACATCTTCCTATGGTGGTTTGGAGTTGTATTCTTGATGTGGAAAGTCAAGTGGGGAATGCTTGGCTGGTGTAATGATGTGGAATCAGGAAAGGTGGGAAGGCCTAAGAGCAGTTCTCAGGCCCAACCAAAGCCCAAGGCTTCAAAGGTGGATCCTAAGCTGAGTGCAGATAAGAAGAAGTACAGAAAAGAGGAGCTGTATAAAATGCAGAAGGCTATGGAAAGTGTGGGACCTCCTAGTTTTGGAGCATTGGACATGAATGGTGAGCCAATGCCTATAGATGTTGATTCTGACTCTGAGGAGGATGTCCTGTTGGATTAATTGCCAAAGCCTGCTGGATTTAGAGGGTCTGGTGAGGGATCTGGTTGGATTCCTGTTGGTGGAAAATCTTTTTGTGGTTCTTGTCCTCAAGAATCTTCTAGGATCAATGTAGTGAAGCAAAGAGTTCACTTTGAGAGGCCGGTGGTTTTTGGCCAAGTTAATGTTATGGACTCTGTCATGGAAAGGATGAATCAGGTTCAGGTTTCCCTTACTTATGGGGAGTTGTATGCTATCAGTCATGGGTTTGCTGATAGGCAGAAAAAGTTGTTGACAAGGTTGTTTTAGGAGAAGAAGAGAAGTGGGTGCCACATCATATTTTTTGGAGTTTGTCTCAGGCTCTAGTGAGGGTCTGTCTTTATTAGAGTGATAAGGGCTGATCAATCAAATGCTACAACCTCTCCCCAAGATGAGGAATTCCCAGGTTGTAGTAGGTCAGCTCCCTTTGAGATATACCAAGTGGATTTTCAACTTTCTCTTTTTAATGTTTCTCTTCATTGCAAGTATTCTTCAAGTTTTTTTTAAGTATCTGTTTTCTCTAAATATTCTCAATAAATTTTAATTCAAGTTCAAAAAAGAAAATTGGTTATGTACCTTTATTGAAAGATATGCGGAAAAGCTGTGGAGTGATGAGATTGGGGTCTAAAAGTAAGTCCTCTCAAATGTGCACTACTAAGTTTTCTTCTACACATTTCAAAAACATTACCTTGGCCACATCTTTGATAATTGAGGAAACTGCTGGTTATTTTTGTAGGATAGAAGAAAACTCAAGAAAAGAAAATAAAAATTTCAAGATAACTGAAGAAAATCAAGAAAGAAGAAAAGAATTTTTTTTGGGAAGATCATCAAGATCAATTTTTGGGCCTCAAGCATGAGGTTAAACTGCATAAAATTTTGAAGAAAGAATATCATAAAGATCAATTTTTGGGACTCCAGCATGAGGATAAACTGCACAATTTTAGAAGATGTGATTCAGCAAATGAATCAAGATTTGAAGATTTAGAAGATGGAAGTGAGGATGAAGATGTGGATTTGTAGAAAGTTTTGGAGTGGTGAGATTGGGGAATAAAAGTAAGTCCTCCCAATTGTGCACTGCTACGGTTTCTTCTACACCTTTCAAAAACATTACCTTGGCCACACATGTGAGCAATGGGGAAACCCTTAGTTTTTGTTCCAGGTCTGGTGGTCAAGATGTCCTGAAGATCACTCATGTTGAAGGTGGAGCTGCAAAGTATAAGAAGGTAGTGCAGAAGATTAGTACTGTCAATGAGCCTATGCCTGTAGGTTTGAGTCCTCCTTTGAAGAGACCTCTTTTGTCAAGGGATCTGTACTGTACTCCTCTGGTGAAGAATCCTCCTGATTTTGTGGAAACTGCTAGTGTGACTTTGGAAAGGTTGAAAGTTGTCAATTTTGGTCCTGATGGTTGGTTGTCTGATGAGGAAAAGAAGTTTTTATTGCATGTTATTGTGCTGAGGGAGAAAATGGTGGAATTTGTTGAAGAGGAAAGGGGTGTGTTGAAGCACTATTATGGGAAACCTTACTTGATTCCTCTGGTTTGTCATGAGCCTTGGAAAATCAAAACTATTCCAATTCCAGCTGTGATCAAGGATGATTTTGTGGAGATTGTTAGGGAAAGAGTCAGGACTGAATTATGCAAACAATCAACATCTAGTTACTCAAGTCCAGTTTTCTGTTTAAAGAACAGAATGGGAAGCAGAGGGTGGTGCATGATCTTAGAGCCTTAAATAGAGTCACTATCAAGGATGCTGGGATGCCTGCAAGTGCTGAGGACTTTGTGGAAGCTTATTCTGGAAGGGTGTGTTATTATTTGGATGATATTATGGGTGGTTATGATGAAAGGGAACTTCACATGAATTCAAGGCCACTTACAACATTTGAGACTCCTCTGAGAAGATTACAGCTAACTAGGTTGCCTTAAGGAGCAACTAATTCAGTAGCAGTATATCAAGCACAAATGGCTTGGATTTTACAGGATGATGTTCCTACTCATGCTGGTATTTTTATTGATGATGGTGGAATCAAAGTACCATCCACTGATTATGGGAATGAGGTGCTGAAGGAGAACCCAGGTATGAGGATATTTGTTTGGGAATATGTAATTACTTTAGAGAGAGTATTTTTTAGGATTGAAGAGGCTGGATTGGCCATTTCTGGGTAAAATTTTTGCTGTTGTGTTCCTTCTCTGGAAATTTTGGGTCATGTGGTATGTAAAGAGGGAAGGATTATAGCAAACAAAAAGGTTAATAAAATTCAGTCATTGCCAAGGCCTAAAAATAATACTGAATTCGGGGGATTTTAAGGGGTTTGTGTGTATGTCAGGATTTTCATTAAAGATTTTTCTTTTTTGGCTTCACCTTTGAAGAGGATGACCAGGAAAGATGCAGAGTGGGTATGTACTAAAGAATGTGAAGAGGATTCTCAGAAGCTGAAGAAGGTGTTAGGTGAAGATATTATTCTTCACAAGTTGGATTATGGGATGGAAGCTGGAAAAATTTATTTGGCAGTAGACTCAAGTTATATTGCTTCTGGTGTTGTTTTGTCTCAGGAAGATCAAACTGGGAGGGTCAGGCCAGTAATTTATGAGTCCATGGTATTTAATGAGGTTGAATCTAGATATTATCAACTTAAGCTGGAATTGTGTGGTGTAGCAAAAATTTTGAAGAAGCTGAAAACTGTTTTTAGGGGCAGCATTTTAAGCTGCTGGTGGATGCAAAATCTCTGGTTCAAATGATCAATACACCTAGTCTTTCAAATGCTCCAATGACTAGGTGGGTGGCATTTATTCAGCATTTTTCTTTTGACCTGGTGCACAAACACCACACAATATGGGGGGTGACTTGCCTGAAAGTCCGCAACCTTGGACCCAAACTCACCACAGATTGAACACACATTGAGCTATTGATAAAGGAACCATAAAATCAGGGATGAACACCACTCAGCAAAACAGTTTTAGGTGGGTGTTCAAGTAGAGTTCAGTATGAGTTCAGTCTGAGTTCCATCTGAGTTCAGGTTGAGGACTTGCTAGCAAGTCCGCCCCCTATATTGCATAGTAAAACCTGGAAAGATTTTTTGATGCCAGATTTTTTATCAAGGAGACCACCCAAAGATGTAGCTTCAGACTCCAAAGAATTTGATGAAGATGTCCCAGTGGCTAGGGCCAACACAAAGGGTTCTGAAGATTTTTCTCACTTCCCCCATGAGGCTTAACTGGAAGATTGTTCTCTCCTCCCCCAAGAGGTTAAACTGGCTGGTTCTGATCTTGATTCTGGTGATCAGGATGTTTTTGTTGATGAAGATGAGGCTGTTGTTTGGGATGGCTCAAATTTAGAAAATGGTGTTTTTGTTAGTGAACTGGATTCAAATAAGATTCAGTGGAAGGAAAAGGATGTACCAAAGTTTAGGGATTGGTGTCCTGGTTGGGCCAGTCAAGTATCTCATGTTCACACTGGTGATTTTAATGATAGGGTTGTACCCTTGGATTTTGTGTTGTTAGATTTGGAAGATGAGACCTGGGGTCAGTCGTGGTTTTATTTTACTATGGTTGAATATCTGTTAAACTTGGAGAGGCCAGATATTTGTGATGATGATACTTGGGTGGAAATCAAGAAGAAAAGTCCTGGATTCTATGTGTCAGGTAGGAGGTTGATGAGGAGGAGACATCCGAATCCTCAAGTAGTGGTGACTTAGAAGAAGGGTCATGAGTTGGTGTTGAATTTGTTTCATGAAAATCTTGGTCATAGAGGCTTTGAGGAGGCTTTTAGAAGAGTAGCAGACAGATTTTGGTGGCCTGGTATGAAGTTGGCTGTGCAAGGTTGGGTTCAATCTTGTGAAGAATGTCAAAGAAGTAGTCACTTGTAACCTGAATAGGTTGGGCGTGCTACTGGTGAATCAACTTTGTTTGAAAGAGTCAGTTTGGATGCTATCTGTATTAAAGAGGGTAGGTATAAATACTTGATTGTTTCCATCAATGATTTTTCTGGTTGTGTTGAGGCAGTGCCTCTGGTTAATTTGACTGCCAAAAATGTGGCAGAATTTTTGAAGAATGAATGGGTGTCTAGATATGGGTTGATGAATCTGGTAACTGTTGATGGTGGGCCAGAGTTTGGTGCCGAATTTAAAGAAGCTGTGGCTAGTGTTGGTTCTAGTGTTAGAGTGGCTACACCGTATTATCCTGAAGCTGAAGGCATGGTTGAAAGAGGGAATCAAGTTATCAAGAATGCTTTGGTCAAGATTTAAGGAGATAGTGCTGAAAAGTGGAGGCATTATTTACCCTTGGTGTTATTTGCTGCTAGGGCCACTTTGAAAAGGACAACTGGCTATTCTCCTTATGAGTTAATGTTTGGGCAGAAAGCTGTTCTACCAGTGGATTTGGAAGCCATCTCTTATCTTGGAATTGATTGGGATGATGTATTCTCAACAGAAGATATTCTCTGTGCCAGGATGCAACAGTTAGAATTTAGAGAGTAATGTCAAGAGAAGGCATACTCTAGAATGATGATAATAAGAAATCAATCAGTCAGAAACTGGGTCAAGAAGTTGGCTCATAGACTCAGGAATCCCTTAAACCCTGGTTAATTAGTTTTTGGTGTATAATAGAAGTTTGGAGAGTCAGTGGGGAAAAATGTTTGCTGACAGATGGAATGGACCTTACAGAGTCAGATCTCAGGTGTCTGTAGGTTCTTATGTTTTGGAAGAGTTAGATGGTGCAGTCTTAAAGAATAGAGTTGCTACTGATCAGGTGAAGTGACTTTACCCAAGAGGCACTAGAAGTGAAGAAGATTAACTTTGCAATGAGGATAAACTAAAGACCATTTTTTTATTTTGGATTTTTTTTGGTGATGCTATGCATCTGTTTTGTTGGAAACCTTTTTTCAGAAGGTATCCATGGGTGGGGCTTCTAGATTTTATTTTGGCAAGTGTGGGGGTAACTGATGGGCTGGCTGCTCTATCAACAGTTACCCCAGATTGTCTGTTTTCAACCCCTTCTCTTAATTTGGTTGAACCCTAGTATTGGTTTCTCTTCACAGGTTTTAGTCCTCTATTACTTTAAACTTGAAATTCTTTTGGTCTTCAAATGCTGGACTCTTCACGCTATGGTAAGGTAAACTCTTACAGTCGCCTTGCTGTAAGCAGAATCCGGAGGAGATGTGTGGATTTAGCTGAAAACCCCATCCTTCCAATAAAAATAACAAAATGGGAATTCTAAATCACTAAGCTAACCAGTCTACTTGGATCTGATTAATAAAAATAATGAAACTCTAAAATAATTAACGCTTATTGAGATTTAAAGAAAGTGGCTGTTGAGAAAGAAATACTGATAACAACAATTAAGGTGTACCAGTGAAAGATCTGAAAAGATTGACTTTTATGTTTTTATAATAATTTGAATTTTTATGAGACAGCAATAATCAAGTCCCAGTGATGAAGACCTTTCTAAAGATACCCTATATGAAGTGTGATTTAAATTGTTGAATTGTATTTCTAAAATGTTATGTAAAAATAATAAATGTTATAAGGGTATTATAACTTATTTAATTTGTTGAGTAATAAAAAATGAGACCGTGGTGGTTAATGATTAAGCTGTATGTTCTATCCCCCCTCTCAATTTCAAGTTTGAGAAGCGCTTAAGTATTCCTAGTCACGTGCCTAAGTTTTCCCCTCCAGAGCTCTCCCAGAGTCAATCCGGAGCCCGTACAGAGTCCGTCCGGACTTCAGGACTCAATTAGAACCTTAAAAACTATAATAAAAAATCTAGAAAAATTACACATGATAGAGCTACTTCCCTTTTATATTCCAAACTAGTTTTCGTAGTCTGCGCAGCTCTAATTACCCCGTGAAAATTCATCGAAGTTAAGTAATTTCTGAAAACATAAATATTTCTATAAAACTTTAAAATTCATTTAAAAATATAAGAAAAATAGTAAAAATTCTGGGAAAATTTCCCAAGGTTCTTGAGTGACTCGACTTGATACTTATAAATTTTTCAGACCGTAAAAATAAGTTTTCTCCGTAAAATAAATTGTTTTTGTGTAGGCATTCGCTTGTGACCAATTTCTTCATATTTAAAACTCAAATAAATTAAATAAAACCCTTTTATATAAAAATAATAACACCAATCTTGCACGCTGTAATAACTCCATTTACGTACTTAGGTTCCATGCTAAACTTTAGGCTACCACATCCTCCCTCCAATTGAGAATGTCCCCATTCTTAAAACTTTGCATAAGTGGTCGAACACAATATTCATCTTTAACCTTCAACCACCATCTTCTTTAATCAACTATAAAATTCATCTTCATCAATATGTCTTCCAAAGAACTTGTCGCTCCATGTGAACTCTGCGCTCGATACCAGGTACCTTTTTTAATGTCCAACCCTAATCTTCCTGGCAGGACAGCTTGCGACTTATGCCATGTGAAAAAAGTCAAATGTAACCGGCCATTAGTTCCTTCTAAAACAAACAAATATTTAGGACCAGCAGCTCTCCCTGATCCCTCAACTTCTAAAAAGCGATCCAAAATTCCTGTCTTCTTAAAACGAGTAAGATCAAAAACAGCTTCAAAAGTTCAATCTTCATCAGCAGATCCCGGCCTAATTTTGCCTTCACAAGATCCTAATCCTATAACGCCAGTACCCCCAACTAACTTCGCTGAGACTATGTTTCCTGGCTCTAAATGTAAGACCCTATTTATCTTACTAAAAAAAACTTTTAATCAAAATTGACTAAACCTATGACTTAATAACATATTTGAACTTCTAGCTGTCGAAATAACCAACACTGATGATGTTGGTAGAGTGAAGACAGACTATATCAATCATTATCCAAATTTTCATTGCTATCTTTTTCTTGACTTTACTAATGAGTTGAAACAAAAAATTCTGGCCTATTTTCAAGAAAATCCAGCTAATAACCATGAAGACCTCATGAAAAGAAGAATTTTAATGCAAAGCTTTGATAATGATGTTGAACAATTTCAAAGAAATTATCTTTTCTAACAGTATAACTTGATAAAATTTTGTTTTTGCTTGGTCTTCTTAAACTTTCAACATAAATGTTGTTTTCTTTCTTCTCTGGCTTGATATAACATAAAATAAAATAATATAAATCTTGTGATGATTCCACTACTGAGAGCAAGGTTTGAATCCCTTCAGACTCCCATATACCAGTCTTCCTTCTTGTCACAGCATTGAGAGAGTGGATCTTCCTATGAGCCGAATACTCCTGATTCCAACCTCATAGGGCCCCCCACTGAGCCGAATTCTTTGATTCCAATCTCGCCATAAGGTCCTCCAAGCTTCACACCAAAAATGGCCTAACACTGAGGCACTAAAAAAAATCATTCCCTAAAATCCAACTACCATCCTAACTTCTGATTCCTTCATCACAATTTTCAAACTTTGCTATACAGCAAACCCATAAAATACTTTTGCCAGGCTTCCAATAATAATTTCAACTTTAGACCATGTTAAAGAGCCACAAATTTCACCTAATTAACCATTATGCTTTCATTAGCATCATCACCACCTAAAATTTTAACCTCCTAAAGCTTATCAGCACCCAATTCCAGAAATAATTGAATAACCAGTTTAGAGTCTTAGTGGACAGTGATAAATTAAAAGATTGAATTGAGTTATCCAAACAAGATTGACATTCCAATTTAAAGTCTTGGTAGACCAAACATATAATCGATTACCAGTTTATGGTCTTGGTGGACCAAAGATCGTTTAGGTGCATAAATAACTTGATAAATTCCTAAATAAGGCCTAGGCTTGACCAAAGATTGAATAAATTTGATAATCCAGTTTAATGTCATAGTGGACCAAACATTTGATCGACAAGAAATCCAGTATAAGGCCATAGTGGACCAATGAATGTTGAATTATCCTGCAGATATTAGTTTTCCAGTTTAAAGTCATAGTGGACTAAACAATGAATGAACTACCAGTTTAAAGTCATGGTGGACCAAACATTTAATCGATAAGAAATCCAGTTTAAGGTCATGGTGGACCCAACAGCTTGATAACAGCCCAGTTTAGGGTCTTGGTGGACCTAACAACTTCTCTATCCTTGAACCCAGATTTTTCCACCAGCTTTCTTCATCCTAGTTTCAAGTTTTTCTTCTTCAAAAAAAAAAAAAATATCTCCTAACAAGATGAAACCTTCTGACTTCATTGCTTCAGCTGATCAATCTTGCAAATACTGTGCCTTCATCCATAGGGAATGTATCTTCTCTTTTAACTGGCAAAAAAACACTTATAACAGGGCCTGTTTATCCTGTTATGAGAAGAAAAGAAAATGTTCTGGCTTGAACTGTGGTTCTTTCCCCATCACTGCTACTAGCTTCGCCGCCTTCTGAAAACCTCTTCCTTCTTCTTCACCTTCTACTCCACCCCCTATTCCATCAACCTCTAAAGATCCCATCCCTTTTTCTCTATCAGCCTATTTAAATCTTTCTCCATCACCTAATCCTCTGGGTCCTTCTCTCCAATCTAGACTTGCTGCTACTCCCCCAAGAACTCTTGCTGCTCCCAGGGCCATGCTTCAACCTTCTAACAATTCTTCTCCTTCTTCCAACATCTTGAAGCACAAAAGGTCCTATAATAGCCAGCAGTCTTCATCTTCTCTTGTATCATCCAAAAGGCCCAGAACATCTACTTCAAACACCAAATCCAACACCAGTCCTCCTCATCTATCAAAAATAAAAAATCCTTTTCTAAACATAAAAAATCCCACTCCATTACCAAGTAAGCCATTTATCTATGATCATGATAGTGTTGACACAGGTTAGTTGTCTCTTTTTATTTTCTTATTCTTCAGGTTTTAATTTGCTGATATTTTAATTTGATAAGCGTCCACCGGTTCTCCAATTTCATATTCAGCTTATGAACTATCAGAACCTAATCCAAGCTTCCCTAGAGTTCCAATTCACCTAGTGTCTGAAAAGCTTTTTGCTAATTTTAATAACCTTATCGCTTATTTCCAACGATACCCACCCTCTGATAGATTAGAATCTTGGATGAGAGAGCAACTGTTAAGAGACCTTTTCAAAATAGCCAACTGGCTTCAACACTATCGTGACCGTGAAATAAGATTCGAATCCCAGGAAATCGATCAAGGTCCTTCTAAATTTTCTAATTTCGATTCTTCAAAGGATAACAACCCTTGATGGTGCTCTTCCTGGTATGTAGCTTTCTTGAATAATGTTTGAAAAATAAAATATAAACATCTAAACTACCTAAAACTAAAATACCTTTTATTTATTTATTTTTATTTTTATTTTTTATTTTATTATTATTATTATTATTTTATTTTTTTTTATATATTTTTAGTTATTTTATTATTTATTTTATTATTATTAATTTTTTTTTTTTTATTTTACCATTTAAAATAAAAGATTTTTTTAAAAAAAAAGATAGTTTTGAAATAAAAGTTAAAATTTAATTTTTAAAGAAAGATAAATGAATGTGAAAAGAAAGATAAAAAAAAGTAATAAAAAAATTTTTAAAATAAAATTTTAAAAGATGCCCCCCGGCCATTTGATGAGCCGTACCCTCGACATCATACCCACATCCAAGTGCAACTTGATGTGGTTACACAATTTTGAGAAATTAAAAAGAAAAGAAATTAAATGAAAGTTTTTAGAAGATAAATTTTATAATGATGATCACTGGGTGGGCTCCCTCCAATTTATAAAAATGATTAGAGACCACCAGTGAGCATCACCTTTACAATAATTCATAATATATATTAAAGAAAAGAAATCACAATCTAACATAAAAAAATCAAAAACAAAATAAAATAAAAAGAATCTTGAATCCGGCGTTGAGAGCGGTGTCTCTTGATTCGTACCAGTTTATAGTCTTAGTGGACTTCCTATAATTAAAAGACAAAGCCAGGATTCAACTAGAAACAGGGAAAATTTTGAAAACGAACATTATGGGGTAATTGTGTATAGAGCAGCCAGCCCATCAATTACCCCCACACTTGCCAATATTAAATTAAGAAGGTTCCCCTGTGAACACTTCTTCCAAAAATTTTCCAACACTATCTTCACCCATATTTTAAGAATTTTAAGTTTTTGAAAATTTCAAAGAAGGTCTTCTTGAATTTCGTTAAGTTTCATCATAGTTTCGTCGCCCATATGCAGTGTAACGATAGTAAAGTATTTTTGATAAAAAAGAAAATAGTTTATCCTTGTTGCGGAGGTATTCATAAAATTTTGTCGATATCATAGTTTATCCTCATTGCGGAGGAATCCATAAAATTTCATAAATGTCATAGTTTATCCTCATTGCGGAGGTCGATAAGATTTTTATAAACATCATAGTTTATCCTCATTGCGGAGGTATCCATAAAATTTGATAAATATCATAGTTTATCCTCGTTGCGGAGGTAGACTTCGGCACTCCTGGTGCCTCTAGGATAGAACCGTTTCACTTGATCGGCCGCTACCCTCTTCTTCAATACTACTCCATCCAACTCTTCTAACACATATGAACTGCCAGAAACTTGCTCCTTGATTTTATACGGTCCATTCCACCTATCTGCAAACATCTTTCCCCATTGACTCTCTAGACTTCTATTATACACCAGGACCATATCACCTGAGTTCAAAGGTTTCCTTAATCGATGTGCCAACCGCTCATCCCAATATCTGACTGATTGATTTCGGATCTTCATCATCCGCGAATATGCCTTTTCTAAATATTCTTCTTTCTTTTCTAGCTGCATCATTCTTGCACACAATAATTCTTCAGTAGTTTTGACCGTGTCCCAGTCAACTCCAAGATATGATTCAGCTTCTAAATCAACCGGTGAAACTGCTTTCTGTCCAAAAACAAGTTCATAAGGTGAAAATCCGGTCGTCCTTTTGGCAGTGATTCGATCAGCAAATAAAACTAAAGGTAAATAGTGCCTCCACTTTTTGGCACTTGTCCCACACATTTTAACTAAAGCATCCTTAATTACTTGATGCGCTCTTTCAACCATGCCTTCAGCTTCAGGATAATATGGGGTTGCTACCCTAACCTTTGATCCAACTTTCAATACGGCCTCTTTAAACTCTGTCCCAAATTCAGGACCTCCATCTACCGTCACCAATTTCATCACTCCATATTGATACACCCAATTATTTAACAAAAATTCTGCCACATTTTTGGCAGTCAATTTAATAAGAGGCGCTGCCTCTACCCAACCAGATAAGTCGTCTCTGGCTACAATTAAATATTTATACCGTCCCTCTTTGATATGAACGGCATCTAAACTAACTCTCCAAAAGAGCGTATATTCACCGGTTGCGCGTCCAGGTTCTTTTGGCCTTAAATAACTTCGTCTTTGACATTCTTCGCATGACTGAACCCACTGTTTAACAGCCATCTTCATGCCAGGCCACCAGAATTGATCAGAAATTCTTCTAAACGTTTCTCCAACGCCTCTATGCCCGAGATCTTCATGCAATGATTTCAAAACTAATTCTTGCCCCTTCTGTTGAGTTATAACTACTTGAGGATTTGGATACCTTCTCCTCATTAAACGTGGACCAGATAGGTAAAACGTAGTTGACTTCCTCTTGATAGCCACCCATTCATCGTCTTCACAATCTTCTGGCTTCTCTAAAGTCAACAAATATTTGACTAACAAAAAATAAAAACCAGTCTGACCCCAAACTTCATCTTGAAAATCGATTAATATAACATCAATAGGGACTTCTCTATCACCAATATCACCTGCACATGAATGAGCCAATAATCGTTGACCCCTAAATAAATCTTTAATTGAGCTATGTTGTCGTTTTTCTTCTGAACCTTTGGATCCTTTGTAAACCGTATTCAAAGATACCTCTTTCTCTTTATCCACCTTTTTATTTAAATTCTCTAATTCTCCAACATATACACCATTCCTTAATTTACTACTATCCCACACTACCAATCCATCTTCCTCTACATATACCACATCTTCTTCTACCTCCTTTCTACCAAATTTATCTACACCTTTTCCAACACCTTTATTGACATAAAAACTATTTTCCAGTTTATCCTCTTGGTGGAGGTCATCATCATCATATTCTAAACACAATAGTTCTGCCAGTTTAACCTCATGGGGGAGGTATGGAAAGTCTTCAGCTCCTTTAGTGCTGGCTTTGATAATAGGTATATCTTCATCGAACTCTTCTGAGTCTGAATCTTCTTCAGTGGGTGGTCTCCTTGATAAACCATCTGGCATAGTAAAGGTTTTGCCAGGCTTATGAACTAAATCAAACAAAAAATGTTGAATAAAAGCTACCCATCTTGTCATGGGTGCGTTCGGTAAACTTGGGGAATTAATCATCTGGATTAACAATTTTGCATCCACTTGCAACTCAAAATGTTGCCCCCACAAAATATGCTGAAGTTTCTTCAGTATTTTCGCCACACCACATAATTCCAATTTTGGTTGAGAATATCTTGATTCAACCTCAGTAAATACTACAGATTCATACCTAACTGGCCTGATGTAACCAGATTTATCCATCTGAGACAAAACCGCCCCAGCTGCAATCTGACTTGAATCAACTGCTAAATAAATTCTGCCAGCATTTTTTCCATAATCCAACTTGTGCAGGACTAAATCCTTCCCCACAACCTCCTTCAACTTCACAAACGCCTTCTCACACTCTTCATCCCACTCCCAGTCTGCATCCTTTCTCGTTAACCGTCTCAATGGAGCTGCCAATGAAGAAAAGTCCTTAATAAACATTCTAACATATATGCAAACGCCTAAAAACCCTCTAACTTCGGTCGTATTCTTGGGTCTTGGCCAGGACTGAATTTTGTTAACTTTCTTCTTGGACATAATCCTACCCTCTCTACATACCACATGGCCTAATATTTCTAAGGCTGGAACACAACATGAAAATTTTGAACCTGAAATAGTTAAACCAGCCTCTTCAATTTGAAATAAGATTTTTTCTAATGTAATTGCAAACTCCCAAATGAATTTGCGTATCCCGGGATTCTCTTCCAACACCTGGTTATCATAGTCGGTTGTTGGTCCCTTAATTCCTCCATCATCTATAAAGATTCCAGCATATTGTGGAATTTCATCTTGAAGGATCCAAGCCATCTGAGCTTGATAAACTGCAACCGAATTTGTTGCTCCTTGAGGTAATCTTGTTAACTGTAAACGTCCTAGTGGCGTATCGAATGTAGTGAGAGGCCTTGAGTCCGGATGTAACTCTCTCTCATCATATCCACCCATAATATCTCCCAAACCATAACACACTCTCCCTGCAAACGCTTCAACAAACTCCTCAGCACTAGGTGGTATCCCAGCATCCTTTATTGTAACCCTATTTAATTCCCTTAGATCATGAACAACTCTAAGCTTGCCATTCGGTTTCTTGATACAAAATACCGGACTAGAATAACTTGACGTTGATTGCTCATACAGTCCAGTGCGTATCCGTTCTCTGAAAACTTCAATATAGGCTTCTTTCAATGCAGCCGGAATAGGAATCGGTTTCTGCTGCCACGGTTCATGACATACCACAGGAATCTTGTAAGGCTCCCCATAGGAATGCTTCAACACACCCCTCTCCTCTTCTACAAAAGCAATGGCCTTCTCTCGCTTGACCATCACATCCAACAACAACTTCTTCTCTTCACCAGACAACCAACCGTCAGGTCCAAAATTAACAACACCCAGTCTCTCAAAAGTGATTCTTGACGTCTCAGAAAATTCAGGTGGATTCTTTACCAAGGGACTTTCATAAGGAACTCTTGATAGCCTTGGTCTTCTCAAAGGTGGATTTAATTCAGCAGGTAGCGGTTCATTAATAGGTCGAACTTTATTTGCTACCTTCTTATATTTGGCTGCGTCCACATCTAAATAAACTTGAGGTAAAACATTTACTTTTGTATTGCCATTACATATTTCATCAAATGAATCTTCTTCATCGCCAGAATCGGAATAAGAAAAATTAGAAAAATATTTTATTTCATTTTTAAATTTTACCCTTTTCTCCTTTCCCTCGTCTAATTTATAAACAGATTTTCCAACACCTTTGCTTCCCTTATTCAACAGTAAATCACCCGTAAAGAAAGTTGGCAGTTTAACCTCTTGCTGGAGGACTGGAAATGAATTTTCACAAAAATTATTTTTTTGTGTTTTAATTATACTGAGATTTTTAATCGGATTTTGATGTGATTTTTGCAGTTTAACCTCTTGCTGGAGGTCCATAATAGAAGGAGATAATTGCAGTTTAACCTCTTGCTGGAGGTCCGGAATTGAATTTTCACAAAAATTATTTTTTTGAGTTTTAATTATACCGAGATTTTTTATTGGGTTTTGATGAGATAATTGCAGTTTAACCTCTTGCTGGAGGTCGAACAACATACCCTTCCAATTTTTATCCAACCTAATTTGGCCCATTTTGCCTTTTTCACCATTTTTAAATTTAATAGAAAAACCGGGTAAATCCAATAAACATATAGAAAATTCCAAAACATATTTGCACTCCAAAGTAATATTAACAGAAAATAATTGAGAATCCACTTGAATTATCTCCAATTGAGCTGACCTATTGCAATCCGGGATCTCATCCTGAGGAGAGATTACAACATTAGAGTGATCAGCTCCTGCTACCCCAAAAAATGAGGGCATTCATCCTTTTCCAACAAACATAATTCACCAGAAGCGGTCCGTTTTATATGCCGCTTCTTGGTGCAAACACAACACTGGCACAGAGTAGTAATCCCTGGCCATGTTTCCCAACCTTCATCTACAGGAGGCGCTAACCGCATATGTAACCTCCGCATATCTTCACCAGTGATCTCCAAACTAATCCCCATGCCAGCTTGATACCCTATCCTGGCCTCAAAATCCATCAAAAAAGGACCACCAAGAACAGTTTTGACTGCCCCTCTGGCCACATAAAAGTGAACCTTACCAACAGATCCACCAATGCCTAACCTGACATGCTCAGCTGTACCCATCAGCTCGGTTGCATGTCCTCCAATACCTCTGAGGTTTCCCCCAGTTCCACTTTTAATTGGCAAGCCTATACTCGTTGCTTGCTCCAATGAAATTAAATTAATTTGAGACCCTGAATCGACCAAGGCCTTAACTTCTTTACCGTTAAGAGTTACCACCAGGTAACCCAGGGGAGCGGAAAAATGTGTATCTACATCTTCCCCAAACTTTTCAGCATTTTCACAAATATATTCCACCTCTCCAGTGGAAACCCGACGCCTTGTCAAATGCTTCTTTTGCTTTTCAGCAAGCGCCGGACTAATTGTAAATAACTCCCCCAAAGATAAGGGAATCTGCAGTTGATTCACCCTATTCAAAACTGCGTCCATCGCATTAGCTTGACCAGAAACTACTGGCCGCTCATACTGGACCTTTGATTTAACAACCTTGGCCCTGGGTACCTCTTGAGGTCCCACCGAGCCATCTTCACTTTCTATAACCCTAACTCCGTCACCAGCTTCTTGCACTAATCCTGATCCATCGCTAGTCCTTCTTACACCCTCCATTGGGATGGGACCGCTAAAACTTGGTCTGGGTAGAGACGCCAACGGTACGTCCTCCTCAGAATACGAATCATCCTCTGGCATAGGCTCACCATTTAAATCAAACTTGCCATAACTAGGGGGCCCCATATCAGCAATCCCCTTCTGCATTTTATATAATTTGTCCTTAGAGTAAGGGTTCAATTTGTTGGCGGCAGTTTGAGCACTAGAATTCTTGTCCTTAGAGTAAGGGTTCACTTTGTTATTGGCCTTGCCAGAATTAGCCCTCAATTGGCTCTGGATGCTACTTTTCGCCTTAGTAGCAGCTGCTCTTCTAGCAGCATTAACATCATATTCGCCAGCCATACAGCTACCCTCCACCTGAGCAACCGTTGCCAGCTCTAAACCACCAAAAGAAGTAGAAAATGTGGCTTTACTGACCTCTTTCTCTTTACCCTTGTCAGCTTTTCCACCATTACCATTACCATTCTTGCCATCCCTGGCATTAACATCTTCATCCTTCACCTCTTCAAATCTGGCTCTCCTTTCAGCCGTTAAACTTCTTCTGACCAAATCAGAAGGAGACTGTCCATCACTGGGCTTGATGAATGAACCATCAGGAAATTTATAAACTTTACCATCAAATAAAACTCGCCCAGCATCCATATCCTTATCAAGAGCAAAACAAACTGTTGCTCTGTGCCCTCTCCTATTACAATAGGAGCACACCTTTGGCTCATCATAGCCACCTCTATAATTACTACCACCATTCCCACCATTTCTCCCATTGCCTGGGAAGCGGTTACCGTTGTTATTGCCATTATAATTTCGACGTTCATACCCTCTAGACTGATAAGAAGTTGATGTCGACGAAGAAGCAATTGGGGCCTTGTTAGCCTTCTGGGTTTCTTGAACAAATATTTTTAATTGTTTTGTTAAATAGGCCAAATGATCAACCATCTTATTATCCACATTGCCCTCCACTTTAGCAGCAGGTAATCCCATTTGAGACTTCTTGGCCTCCTGGGCTTTGACCATAATATCGTTGTTTTCAGCCAAAACTTCGCTAACCTTGCTAAAATATTGAGTGCATGACTCTTGATATTTTTCCAACGCCAATAACTTTAGATGGGCTTGAATGTTGTCCTTGATAACCTCCAGAGCCGGCAGTTTCTGCTCACCATTAGGCAGTTCCTTCATCAAATCTTTTCTTGAAAGATCCTTCAAGACGTCCATTCGAATATCCCTGCTGCATGCTGTCCAAAACAAATCTTTTGCCTGGTTCTCATGCACTAACTCGTCCACCAATATGAGATATTCCACCACTTCATCAAACTGAACACAGAGCTTTTTGAAGTCAGCCATAGAAGAAACTCCACCTTTTGCTTGCCAGTCTCCAACAATTTTATTGAGGTCCATCATAGTAAACCTAACACCCCATCTATCAACCATAGCTTTAGAAAGCTTAACCCAATCCTTGTCCTTGAATGCCTGCATAGCAATAACCTCTTTTTCCACCTCCCTATCAGCAATAAAAAACCTAACTTGCTTCACCATATCCACATGAGAAGCACCATCAACAGCAGCAGCAGCTTCATACCTGCTAATGAACCATTTAACCTCCTCCCCATCAAACTTTGGGCCATCCCAAGAAACAATTCTAACTGAGGGAGTAAGAGGGTTAGAAGATCCAGAAGCAACAGCAGAAGAAGACATCCCAATAAGTAATGAAAAGCGTTAACAATCGATAAAATAACAAGCCTCTTGCAGGCCAATAACAAAAATCCAATTAGAGTTCCAGAAAATAAGCCTCTTGCAGGCTAAGAACGTTCTTGATCCAAGTAAGTCTTTAAAGAAAGCTAGAGAAATCGAACCCCATGTTGGGCGCCAACTATGGTAAGGTAAACTCTTACAGTCGCCTTGCTGTAAGCAGAATCCGGAGGAGATGTGTGGATTTAGCTGAAAACCCCATCCTTCCAATAAAAATAACAAAATGGGAATTCTAAATCACTAAGCTAACCAGTCTACTTGGATCTGATTAATAAAAATAATGAAACTCTAAAATAATTAACGCTTATTGAGATTTAAAGAAAGTGGCTGTTGAGAACGAAATACTGATAACAACAATTAAGGTGTACCAGTGAAAGATCTTAAAAGATTGACTTTTATGTTTTTATAATAATTTGAATTTTTATGAGACAGCAATAATCAAGTCCCAGTGATGAAGACCTTTCTAAAGATACCCTATATGAAGTGTGATTTAAATTGTTGAATTGTATTTCTAAAATGTTATGTAAAAATAATAAATGTTATAAGGGTATTATAACTTATTTAATTTGTTGAGTAATAAAAAATGAGACCGTGGTGGTTAATGATTAAGCTGTATGTTCTATCCCCCCTCTCAATTTCGAGTTTGAGAAGCGTTTAAGTATTCCTAGTCACGTGCCTAAGTTTTCCCCTCCAGAGCTCTCCCAGAGTCAATCCGGAGCCCGTACGGAGTCCGTACGGAGTCGGAACGGAGTCTGTCCAGACTTCGGGACTCAATTAGAACCTTAAAAACTATAATAAAAAATCTAGAAAAATTACACATGATAGAGCTACTTCCCTTTTATATTTCAAACTAATTTTTGTAGTCTGCGCAGCTCTAATTACCCCGTGAAAATTCATCGAAGTTAAGTAATTTCTGAAAACGTAAATATTTCTATAAAACTTTAAAATTCATTTAAAAATATAAGAAAAATAGTAAAAATTCTGGGAAAATTTCCCAAGGTTCTTGAGTGACTCGACTTGATACTTATAAATTTTTCAGACCGTAAAAATAAGTTTTCTCCGTAAAATAAATTGTTTTTTTGTAGGCATTCGCTCGTGACCTATTTCTTCATATTTAAAACTCAAATAAATTAAATAAAACCCTTTTATATAAAAATAATAACACCAATCTTGCACGCCGTAATAACTCCATTTACGTACTTAGGTGCCATACTAAACTTTAGGCTACTACAACGCTTATTGCTTTTGGTTTTTTGTGTTGGATGTTGGGTTTTTTGTTAGAAGGTAGCCAGGGGGGGCTTCTAGATTTTATTTTGGAAAGTGTGGGGGTAACTGATGAGCTGGATGCTCTGTAGAAAAGTTACCCCACAATGTCTCTCTCAAATATTTTGCTTGTCCTTGTTGAATCCTATTTCTGTTTTTTTTATTCAGGGTTCAAATCCACTATGACTTTAAACTGGCTTGGGACTTACTTCTTAGGTCTATTTGGAATGGTGGTGGATCACTGGTGGTCTCCCATCATTTTTAAATATTGGAGGGAGCCCACCCAGTGATCATTTCCTTGGACTGGACTTTCTATGGAGCCCAATTTTTTTCTCTTTTTCTTTCTTTGATTTTTGTGTCTATGGTTTTTTAGATAGAAGTTTTAGATTATTTCCTTTTTTCTCTTTTTTTTCTTTTAATTTTTTATGGGGGTTATTAGTATATAAAGAGGGAAAAATCACAAATTATATTATATGGTGCCATCACATCAGGGTCACCTGGATGTGGGCAAGCATTGGTGGGGAAAGGCTCATCAATTGACCAGGAAATGCTATTCTCTATTTTTACTCATTTCATCTTTTCTTTATTGATATTATTTTTCTTAATTTATTTTTTATCTCAATTTTAAAAATTATTTAATGGTGTATCCACATCAAGGTGCACTTGGATGTGGGTAAGGTATCAGGGGATCAGCTCATCAATTGGCTGGGGGATACCATTTTTTATTTTTTTCTTCATCTTATTATTATTCATTTCATTCTAATTTCTCAGCTCTCATATTTTTTTGGGAAATTTTGTTTAATTATTTTCAAGTTTTTTTTTTTATTATGTTAGTAGTTTGAGTAATAATCAGTGAAAATTAAAATTAAAATTAAAATTAAAATTAAAGTTAAAGTTAAAATAAAAATAAAAATTAAAATTAAAATAAAAATAAAAATAATAATAAAAATGAAAATAAAAATAAAAATAAAAATAAAAAATAAAATAAACCAAATTTTTTATATATCTGTTAGCTGTTATTATTTTTTCTAATTAGTAATTTTTTTTTAAAAAATGCTTTTATTTAATGATGTGATGAAGAAGCCTCTAGCAGTTGGTCCATATGGTGTTGGTGTTTTCTTTTCTTGTTTTGATTAGAGGAATAACTGTGTTCTTTGTAGTGCAGGCGGCTGGAGAAAGTATACGGGTTATAGTGGTCAGGAACTGGGTCAGAAGGTAAAGTTTGGGAAGAAGAAGAAGAAGCAGGAATGGAGTGCTGGAAAGTGTGCTTGATAATTTGAGACATCTTCCAGTGGTCATCAAGGAGTTTTTTTCTCAAATTCTTTTCAAAATCATTTAACGGACCATGGAGAGCAAGGGCCTTAAGCATGTTAGAACACATCATGCTTAGGTGTTGATTCATATCAGCTTTATCCAGTGTCAAGGTAGTTTCTAGGGGTTGGCCAGTCCCAAATGCAGTTGCAGGAGGCAGGGTTCCAACTAAAAACAGAAGAATGGGTTCAATAATTATTCTCTGTGGAATAAATTGAATTAAGTTATTTTATTTTGCTACTTACAGATTGGGAGATCCTCAAATTTGTATGCAGCCATAATCTGGACAGCTGAAGAATGTTGAATAGGTGTTGTAGGGGGGTCCGCCAGATGGAGGTATGGATTTTTGGGGTCATCCTCTGAATGGTGTTGAGAAGATGAAGGAGAAGAAGGAGGTTTCTGTGACCTGGTTGCAACAGCAGGGCTGTTGTTGTTGATATTTTTTATATTATTGCTTGGTGCAGGTTTGGTAGATGCTGGTGGAGGAGTGCCAGTTTGAGTGAGGGAAAGACTAGGAGATGGTGATTTTCTGGATGAAGATCCAGGAGAAAAAGAAGTATCAGAGGAATAATTGGCAGCCAGAGGAGAGGTGAAGTTGTTTTCTCCTGAAGTAACAGGAGTTTTGCGTTTAGAAACAGTGTTGGCTGTTCTGGTGTTTGTGGTGGGTCCTTTGGGAAGTTTTATAGAGATGTTGGATTTTCTAGTGTTGATACAAGAGGAATTGGTGATGGTATGCATTTCTCTGGGAGAATTAGGAGGTTGTGGTGTTGTGTTATTGGTGTTGGATGGAAGAATTTGGTTGTTTTTTGGTGGAATTTGGATGTTCTGAGCCTGATTTTTGTTTTCTGATGAGGCGGGCAGGCCACCTGACAACAGAATAGCCACCTGGACGCAGTCCAGAAGCCTAGGAGCTTATTTTGGTGCCATTTTTGCTGAAGTTTCAGAGAGGAAAGCAGATTATTGGGAAGATAAAGCTGGTCTTTTTGGAATGGTCTTGGGATTAGAACGGTGTGATCTTCTGGAAGGAGCAGAAGACAAGGAGGAAGAAGCAGGTTCAAGCTCTGGTGACCTGGTAGGTTATCTGGATATATATTTGTGTGAAGGTGAAGGCAGATGTATTGGGTAGTTGGAATCTCTGTTGCACCTTTTCTTTTTGGAATTGCAAGAATCACAGGCCCTGTTATGGAATTTGGCTTGGGAGGTAGGAAGATTGAATGTGCAAGGTTTGTACATGTGTATGCACTGTTTGCAAGCGTAGTCATTAGGAGCAGTGAATCAGGGAAGGTCCAATGGGTCAAAAATTGGTGATCCAGCCATAACCTGTGAAAGAGAAATAGTGGAAAGAAAAGAGATGAATAAACAGATTTATCAGTAATGTGTAGATGGTGAAGAAAGAGTGGAAGTTCAGCAGGTCGGCTGCAGAACATTGTGCATGGAGGTGGTGCCTATCAGGCTAAGTTAAAGTATAAAGACGTGAACTAGCTTGAATGGTCAGTTGTCTAGAAGATTTTAATGGTCCTATATGAATACTGTAGTACTAATCCACTAAGTTGTAAAATTTAATCAAAATTAAAGGTCTCAGTAATATAATTCTCACTAATTTTATATATGGCTTACATTCTTTGTAGTTGGTAGAAAAATAGATTTTATAATTCAGATACTATTCAAAAGTCTTATAAAAGTACTAATTGATATGTATTTTAATTTATTTGGTTATATTGGTAAATTGTAAATGATAAAGAATGTAGAAACAAGACCCAAAAACCTCCTCCTTTTATACACACTGAGTTCCCCAATAAATCCCTTGATATACAATCCAATACACAGTTAGTGACGCCTCAAATCCACTAATAGACCTGCCCATCAACATCCCTAGTGATCCATGACATAACTAGACAAGTAACAACCACCAAAATCCTGTAATAATAAGGGAAATCCATCAAAATTAAAGAAAAAGACAAAAAGAGAGTATATGCGTATAAAACAATAATATAAAAGACTAAAGGAGACTTTTTAAGGTTAATAATAGCTTAATAATAAGGGGGATTTACTGTAGAAATAGAGGGGCTAATCCTGACATTATACTACCTGAAATTCCCATCCAAATATAACCAAAATTGACTGAGAAACCACCAAAAAACTTAAAACAGAGCGTGAGATGTGGGGTTACTACATGCAGTCCTTGGAAGGCGCTTGAACGGGTAAATCCTTGAATAAAATTAGGCAAATTTAAGCGTGGTAATGAAATAAGATGCCAAGAATGAGGTTATTAATGAAATTAGTGCATATAAACAAGGTCAATGCACTATTAATTAAGCTAGGACACTAAATAAGCACCTGTCGCCTATTTTAGTGTGTTTCCCCACAGTGGGCGTAGAATGTGGGGTAATTATAGTGTGAAAAAGCTAACTATGCTAAAAATGAAGATATTCACATGGGAAAAAAGCAGGCAGTATGTGGCCAGTACACAGAAGCCATTTCTGGCATAAAAAACACCAAATTTGAAAAGTGTTATTTTTATGCATTTAAATAGCCAAATAAATAGTCCTAAATGAGCTCAATTGATCTGTCAAAGAGCATTTTTGATATTCTCAATTTTATAGCGCATATAGTCAACTTTTAAGTGAAATAAAGCGCATTTCTTGTTTTTTGCGTAAAACAATGAATATAACAGCTTTAAGTGTACTTAAAAATTATGTAGCCTTATAATTAAGGTTCTTAAGATTACCTTAACATATTCCAACTTAATATTAAGTACATAAGACCTATAAAAGGTGGATATATGCGTTTATATAAGGTGTTATAATGGCATTTTTTTTGTGTATTATCATAATTTTACTTATGTATACTGTTTGTGTACTCTCATTTATTGTTCCCATGTATAGTTCATGTGTTTAACATAACTTATAAGCACTTTTTACTCAGTCCTGGGGATATACAGGCTGACACTTGCCCACCCAAAAAAAACAATAAAAAATGATAAGTTATACATTTTATTTATTTATTTGTAATTTTCAGGTATTCAGAATAATTCTGTAGCATTAAAGATTATACTTTAAAGAAATAAAACATAATAAAATATTATGAGTACTGGTTTTCTAACCCCTCAGCTGGTTGAACAGAAATTTATTTCTGTTTAAATTTTTTAAGAAGGATGGATAAATTAGAAATTTCTTTTTCAGGTATCCATTTATCAAATTCATTTGATTTCCCCTTAAATCTCAGTAAATACTCAGTTCCTTTTTCTTTAGTAAGGATTCTTTTCTTGAGTATTTTTTCAATCTCTGCTTTTTCCACAATTTATTCAGGTTGCTTTTTAGGCCTTCCCCTTCTTTTTGGAAATAAGTCAGGATCATTTGCATGGTAAGGTTTCAATAATGAGATAGGGAAAACTGGATGTTTCCTATCATATGGAGAATATAATATGACTTCCACTGCATTATTACCAACCATTTTATTTACTACAAAAGGTCCTACAAAGGGATCCTTTAATTTAACATTACCTTGTAAGTTAAAATGTAGTGTTGATATGAGGACTTCATCTCCCTTTTTGAATTCAAATTCTTTATGAGATTTGTCCCACCTTTTCTTTTCATTTTCAAATGCTTTTTTTATGCATTCTTCTGCATTCTTTCTACACATTTGTTGCATATGAATAAAGGATTTAGTACCAGGGTGTATATCTAACCTTGGTAATTTATTAAAATGATTTACTAGGGTATTTGGTACATATCCCAGCCAGACTTCAAATGGTTTCTTCTCTGTTACAGAATGAGTTGTGCTGTTATAAGCAAATTTAAGGCCAGGAATTAATGTTACCCAGTCATGTGTGAATTTCTCATTGTCTTTGTATTCTAATCCAAAGGCACAATATCTTCTGATCATGTCTTCTAGAGTTTGTATCATTCTCTCAGCCAGTCCATCAGTTTGTGGATGGTGTGCTGTAGACAATTTCAATTGACAACCTGATACTTCCATCAAAGATGTCCAGAAATCTGAAGTAAATTTAGGATCTCTGTCAGAGATTATGGCTTTGGGGAACCCAGCAGTATTCATCATCTGAGTCCACCATAATAATGCCAAGTCTTTTGCAGATACCTCTTTATGGGTAGGGATAAACTTACACATTTTTGTTAATCTATCCACAATTACCCAGCAAGAATTGAAACTTTCTTTTCCTCCTAATGGCAAGCCAGTTACAAAATCCATGTTTATAATTTCCCATGGAGATTTTGGCTGCTCTATTTGTTGTAACAACCCAGCTCTCTTACCAGTTAATCTTTTAGATTTCTGACAAGAGTCACATGTTTCAATGTATTTTTGTACATTTTCTTTCATGTTTATCCACCAGGCTGTATTTTTAACTCTGGTTAATGTTTTGTTAAAGTCAAAATGACCAGCTAAGATGTCATCATGACAAGTACTCAACATTAACTCTTTCATAGAAGGTGGTAATACTATAACATTACTTAACTTTTTTCTGTAATATATATATCCATCTTCAATTGATAATTTACCTTTTTCCAATGCATTTTTATACTTTGGAGGCAAGGTTTTAATTAATGCACTCATGGAGGCATTTGTTGGATCATTAAGAATGGTAGATAGTTTACACAAATCTTTATCAGATGAATAATTTTCTAATATAGTTTGCATAAATTCTTCTTCTAAATCCACTATATAAATCCCAAATATATGTATAACCTCATTTTCAGGTACATATGCTGGGTTGTCAGCATCATTTGGCAAAGGACTTCTAAATAGTAAATCCACATTAGAATGCAATGTTCCTGCTCTGTGAGTTATTTTCATTCTTCCTCTGTACTCTTGTACAGCTAGTTGCCATCTAAACATGTGCCTGTTAGGTGTTTTCATGTTTAGCAATGATTTTACTGCACTGCAATCTGTTATAAGTTCAAACTTCTGGTCTTCCAGATAGTAATGAAGCTTCTCCAAAGCCCACACCACGGCTAAACATTCTAACTGTGTGGAACCATACCTTAATTCTGTTTTTCTTAAGGTTCTGGATATATAACAGATAACTACTTCAGATAATTTTCCTATCATTATCTGTTTTTGCTGTAAAGCAGCACCTAAACCTATGAAGCTTGCATCAGTGTACAAGATAAAAGGTAAGGTGAAATCTGGCAGTCCTAAAATTGGAGCTGTCATTAAACATTCCTTTAATTTATTTAAGGCGTGTTGTCTTTCATTATTCCAAATGAAAGCCTCATTTTTCCTGATTAATGTTGTCAAAGGAGCTGCAATAGATTGGTAATTTTTTATATATTTTCTATAATATCCACACATACCTAAAAAACTTTGAATTTCTTTTACATTCTTAGGTATACCAATGTTTTTTATTGCTGCCACCTTATTCTGGTCAACACAAATTTGTAATCCAGATACAACATGTCCAAGTACTTTCAAAGATTGGAATCCAAATTTACATTTCTTCAATGCAATTGTCATATTAATTTCATCCATTTTTTGAAAGACTCTTTTCAGGTGATTTAAATGTTCATCATATGTTTTTGAAAACACTATGATGTCATCAATATAGACCAATAGCCATCCTTCAACCATTTCCTGATGAAAAACACTATCCATCAATTTTTGGAAGACTGAAGGTGCATTCTTTGGGCCAAATGGCATTCTCACATACTTATATATACCCATATGTGTGGTTATTAATAAGTAATTTTGAGAATTTCTTTCCACATGAATCTGGTGGTAACCTTTGTTTCCATCCAGACAGGAAATATATTTTGCTCCTTGTAAAGTAGCATGGATAGAAGCTATCCTTAGTAGAGGGTAAATATCATCTACTGTGTATGTATTCAGAGCTCTATAATCACCGCATAATCTTGCCTTATCTGTTTCATAAGAGATCAATACTGGTGAAATGACAAAATACTTAGGTGTTGTGTCCACTTTTTCAACAATACCCATTTCCAACAACATTTTTATATTGTCTTCAATATCTTTCCTTTTTGCAGGAGATGCTGGGTAAGGTTTCTTTTTTAGGCTGCCAGGAATATTATCCAAATCACAGCTCAGAGAGATTTTCATCTCATGGTCTTTGACCAATCCTAGTTCATTTGAACCATGAGCAAATGCCATAGGATACAATTTAATCAATCTCAAAATATTTTCTTCTTCAATTTTTGAGAGTTGAGGACTGAAAGAGGCCTTTTGGATTTCATTTTCCAATTCAACCACTTCATTGGTGGTTCTTCCACCTTGCAGTTGTTCTTCTCTAGGAGAAATGGCATACACTGAATTTTCAGAACATATCTTGAATTTTCTCTTACCATTCACTCCTATGGTGAAACAACTGTTTGCAGGATCTAGTTTAATTCCAAATTTTGTCAATAAATCATTGCCAATAATAAACCAATCACTACAATTATTATTATCCATTACTACAAATTCACAAAATGCTCTTACATATCCATTATTATATTTAAAGAATACAGCAGTTTTGTATTTGCCAATTGGATTTAATATTGAACCAAAACCCCTCCAGTTCTTTTTCTGAACAGGTTCTAGTTTTTCCTTATACTTACTGTCAAGTTTCATTAATGTATTAATAGAAACTACACTACCTGCAGCCCCAGTGTCAAGAATGGCATTCATTTCTCTTCCACATATAATAACAGGTGCTCTGATAGGTGTTATTTTGTAAGTATCATGAGATACATCTTTAATTATTTCAGCTTCTTCAATGGAAGTTAAAGATGTATCTGTATGAGGTATAGCATTATTCAGGAACATTATATCCTGTTCTAATACAAATATCTCATTTTCATCATCACTGTAAGATATGTTACTTTTACAATCCTCACTGGATTCCACATTTTCATCTTCATTATTACTTGGTTCAGAATTCTGGGAGGTTTCAATAACATTTATTCTTTTCTTACACATGTGACCCTTAACCCAAGGTTCATTACATTTATAACAAGTGTTATTCTCTTGTCTTTTAGGGACAAGGGGAGCTGAAGGTTTTTTCTTCTCCACTGGTAATTTACTTGTAGTAGGCTTTACCACGTCAACACTTTGTCTGTAATTAATATACTTGGTTTCATATTTGTGGTTTAATAATATTTCATTACATATATTAATGAACCCAGAGGTATCTCTGATGGTTTCAGTTCTAGCTACAATAATGTCTCTAACTGATATAGGTAACTTGTATATTACTTTTTCTTTCCACTCTTCATAATCCATTTTTGGATCCATGGCTTTCATGATTTTTATTAAATTCATTAAAAATACCATAGGTTTATCTCCAGCATTTGGATTATATCTGGCCTTTTCATATAATCTTTGTTGAGTGATTCTAAATTTTGGGCCACCAAATTGCCTTTCAATTAGTGCCTTCCATTCATTCCAGGAGTAATTAATTCCCTCACTCAATATAGATTCAAACCGTAATAAGGCCACATCTGTAAATAAAGATATTAACTTTGAATTAATTTCTTCATCAGGTAATTTGTATGAAAATTTTAAGTTATCAATTCTTTGTATGAATTGCTGCCAATCAGATTTTGAATCTCCATCAAAAGATGGGTACTGATCTAACTTAGGCCAGTTTTTTTGGCTAGTTTTTGCTTCCCTAACCTGAGGAATATTGAGTAATTCACTTACTTTAGAAAGATGATCATGTATTTCATCTTTTACTGATTTATTATTCTCAGAGCCCATGATACTATGTTCATGTTCCATCATTGGTGTTTCATTTGCATGTTTCATGAAAACAGGTACTCTTGCTACATAAGAAGTGTTGTCTTTTATTCTTTCAGTATTTTTCAACATGTTTGCTACTTCTATTTCCACTCTTTGTAACCTATCCTGTATTACTGGTACATGAGTTAGGGTGTCATTTACATTTGAAAAAGATAATTTAACACGTCCCTCAATGGTAGCCATAATATTCTGAGAGTGTTCTAATTTACTTTCTAAATTTCTAATCTCAGATTTTAAGCCCTTATTCTCATTGACTAATTCATTATTTGAATTTTCAATAATTTTTAATCTATTGGCTGTTGCACTCAATGATTGTGTTAGTTGTAATAATACCTTTTCTGTATTATTGTTTGACTCTTTTGAGAACTCTTCCAATTTTTCAATTCTCAATAATAATTTACTTATTATCTTTGATTCCATTGGATTTTCTTTTAAAAAATATTCTATTTTTTCTGTGTCCAACTCAGAAGACTCATCATTTGATTCCATTTTAATATTAATAGCATTATCCTGGTGATCAATAAAACTATCTACATTGTCTTTGTGCAAAGACAAGTTTAACATATTTTTTTCAAATGAATAATCCTTTAAATCATTATCAATTATATCCAATATTTCCTTATCAATCTCATTACCTATAAGTAATTCATTGTTAGGTTGATGCAATTGATCATAAGAAGTTGGATGACTCACCAAGGTCTTACCCCATTTCCCCTGCCTCTCCTTGGCTTTCCCCTGTAAGGGTGACTGCTGGATCCTTGTTGAGGAGGATTGTTGTAATTTTGGGTGTACCAATCCCATTTCCATTTGCTTACTGTAATTTTTTGGTCCTCCTCTTGGGCTGGAGGTGTTGATATGGAATTGTTGGGTGCCACTGTTGGTGGTTGAGTCTTTATGTCCACTAGAGCTTGGTTGACTTCTATGAAACCTTGAGCTGCTCTCTTTTCCAGATTGTTGATCTGGTCCACTATGTTGTTGACTCTTATTGTCAAGGTGTTCAGTAGGGTGGATAGGGAGTGAACTTGTTCTTGTAATGTATTTTTTGACTTCTTTATTGAAACCTGCTTTAAAAGCTTTTCCCTTTCCTCCAGAGACATTGGTGGAGTGTTGTTGATTATGGGAGAGTCCTGGCCCTCCATTTTAATGTCCTGTAGCAGGTCTTTTAGCTCTAGGTATTAAGTTATAAGGTTTTGCCTTATTACTTACAATGTCATTGTTGTCACACATTTTCACGTGGAATTTAAAAAATAGAAAGTTTAGATATGAAAACTTCAAAAAGGAGTTTTATCAGTATTTATCAATACCACTGAAGACAATTTTATTGCTTACTTATTGGTATGAAGTGAATCTTTAAGTGCAAAAAGTCAAATATGCTTTTTATGTGGTCACTTGATTTAACTGGTCTACAATATGTAGCCGTGTGTTTTTATATTTAAAAGAAAACAACTGTTAGTAAGATTCTTTCCAAATATTTAATGAATATTACAAACCAATAAAAAGAAAAGATTAATATTCCTGTTAAAAGAAAACAATTAATCAGTTTAATTGGTTTATTATCTGCAAAGATCACAAATTTAATTGGTCTATTGACAGACTCCCACTAATAACAATTTTATGTTAAATTAGTGGTAAAATTTTTGATTAAATATCACAATTTTATTATATAACAGGGCTTCTTTTTCTGAAATCACTATATAAGTGACCCCAACCTGTTGTAATTATCCAAATATTTCTATAGGGATATTATTTACGTGTACCTTCTTTTGAAAATTTCACTTACTGGATTATAACAGAATTCTTGAGGAAAGGCCCCCAATTGTCAGGCTAAGTTCAAGTACAAAGACGTGAACTAGCTTGAATGGTCAGTTGTCTAGAAGATTTTAACTTTCCTATATGAATACTGTAGTACTAATCCACTAAGTTGTAAAATTTAATCAAAATTAAAGGTCTCAGTAATATAATTCTCACTAATTTTATATATGGCTTACAATCTTTATAGTTGGTAGAAAAATAGATTTTATAATTCAGATACTATTCAAAAGTCTTTTAAAAGTACTAATTGATATGTATTGTAATTTATTTGGTTATATTGGTAAATTTTAAATGATAAAGAATGTAGAAACAAGACCCAAAAACCTCCTCCTTTTATACACACTGAGTTCCCCAATAAATCCCTTGATATACCATCCAATACAAAGTTAGTGACGCCTCAAATCCACTAATAGACCTTCCCATCAACATCCCTAGTGATCCATGACATAAATAGACAAGTAACAACCACCAAAATCCTGTAATAATAAGGGAAATCCATCAAAATTAAAGAAAAAGACAAAAAGAGAGTATATGCATATAAAACAATAATATAAAAGACTAAAGGAGACTTTTTAAGGTTAATAACAGCTTAATAATAAGGGGGATTTACTGTAGAAATAGAGGGGCTAATACTGACATTATACTACCTGAAATTCCCATCCAAAAATAACCAAAATTGACTGAGAAACCACCAAAAAACTTAAAACAGAGCGTGAGATGTGTGGTAACTACATGCAGTCCTTGGAAGGAGCTTGCACGGGTAAATCCTTGACTAAAATTAGGCAAATTTAAGCGTGGTAATGAAATAAGATGCCAAGAATGAGGTTATTAATGAAATTAGTGCATATAAACAAGGTCAATGCACTATTAATTAAGCTAGGACACTAAATAAGCACCTGTCGCCTATTTTAGTGTGTTTCCCCACAGTGGGCGTAGAATGTGGGGTAATTATAGTGTGAAAAAGCTAACTATTCTAAAAATGAAGATATTCACACGGGAAAAAAGCAGGCAGTATGTGGCCAGTACACAGAAGCCATTTCTGGCATAAAAAACACCAAATTTGAAAAGTGTTATTTTTATGCATTTAAATAGCCAAATAAATAGTCCTAAATGAGCTCAATTTATCTGTCAAAGTGCATTTTTGATATTCTCAATTTTATAGCGCATATAGTCAACTTTTAAGTGAAATAAAGCGCATTTCTTGTTTTTTGCGTAAAACAATGAATATAACAGCTTTAAGTGTACTTAAAAATTATGTAGCCTTATACTTAAGGTTCTTAAGATTACCTTAACATATTCCAACTTAATATTAAGTACATAAGACCTATAAAAGGTGGATATATGCGTGTATATAAGGTGTTATAATGGCATATTTTTTGTGTATTATCATAATTTTACTTATGTATACTGTTTGTGTACTCTCATTTATTGTTCCCATGTATAGTTCATGTGTTTAAAATAACTTATAAGCACTTTTTACTCATTCCTGGGGATATACAGGCTGACAGTGCCCCCTTTGCTATGCATCAGTCCATCAAGACTTTAAACTGAAAATTGGAAGCAGTACGTCAAGACTTTAAACTGAAAATTGAAAGAATTCAATCAAGACTTTAAACTGAACACTTTTACAGTCCCCCAAGACTAAAAACTGAGGATGGTTTAATGGTTGAGTCCTTCAGGACTATAAACTGATAATGGGAGTTGGTGTGATTTTGACAGAGGGCATCCAAGGGGGAGTCTCTGAATTTTGTTAAGGCAAGTGTTGGGGTAACTGATGAGCTGGCTGCTCTGTAGAACAGTTACCCCAGAATGTTAGTTTGTTTCTTTGGGTCTTAAATGTTTTGATCTCTGGTTCTGTCTTTTTGATTTAGGTTTTTTTAGTCCCCAAAGACTATAAACTGAGGGTTTTTGAGTCTTCCAAGACTATAAAATGAGGGCTGTTAGTCCCCCAAGACTCAAAACTGAGGATTAGTCCTCCAAGACTGTAAACTGATGAGTTTTATTTATGATAATTGGCAACATTCAGGAAGTCTGGAGAAGTCAAGAATTTTTTTATTTCTAAGTCAAGCGATTAATTAAGATTCAGGAGGCAGAAGAGAATCAAGAGATGTAACAAAATGTTCAGCATTGGCTTTGAACTGGTGTATGAGGTTCTTACTTTTCTCCAGATCCTGTGGGTCCCTAGCAGGAGTTGATTGGAAGTAGTTTAGTATGAGATGCTTCTGTTGAGAAGAATTATGTTGAAATTTGTCCTTGATGGTGGGAAATGGATTAGGTGGGGGTGCTTCAATGGTTCCCACATTGTAATCATCACTGTTAGGAGGGAAATGAACTGGAAAATTGTCATATTAGAAACCAGTATGAAGAAGTTTTTGTGCTTGCCATTGGAAAAACCAGGGATGGTGGAGCTAGTAGTAGTAGCAGTGTGGGAACTCTTGTTTGGAGGGTGTAATTTATGGACCAGTCTGGGGATCAGGATAGAAGGCCTGGATCTTTTGGCACTGGTGGAAGGTGGATCAGGTTGTGGAGAAGGAGAAGAAGTTGCGGAGGACAATGGACCAGGTCTGAAGCAAGTTTTTTTTCTAGAGTGGCAGGAATCACAGGAGGTTCTGTAGGGATGAGCCGGTGGTGAGATTGAACAGATGAGATTTTTGTCAATGCAGTATTGGCAGGGGCCCATGTCAGTAGCAGATTTGGAGAGAAAGCTGAACATGGTAGGTGTGGTAGGGAGAATGTGGACATTCTCTATTGGAGGGAGGATGTGGTCTTCCAGCATTGGCGGAGCCCTTTGTTGGTTTATTTGGTGTAGTTTTGGTATGCCTTTAATGGCATTGTTTAAATAATTAGCTGTCTTTCTAGAATTACGCAGAAATTATTGGGACTACAGGGATCTGAATACTTCTGTTAGATAGCCCCGGTTTTTCTCTATATTTTATGTCTTGAGGACATTTTTCATAGCTTAAGTATTTGGGGGATTATTTCTCATTTTTCATTTTAAAAGATTGCTGTTGAATTTTGTTTTTTGTGTTTTACAGGCTAACCTTAAGTCTTAGGGTTAAGTTCTTAGTACCTTTGGAATGAGCGGAATCTTCTCTACATTTCATGTCTCAATGTGTTATAGCGTAATTATGTGTTTTAAGGGTTTTAGTAGTTGTAGGTGATTTTTCTAAGTAGTTTGGGTGTTTTTTGTGGTCAGGCCCAGTGCTAGAGGGCTGGGAAGCGCTTCTAGGGAGGTTTTATGCAATTTGGCAGTCAGGAACGCCAGAATTGCGGGTGTGCATGGGCTCTTAATTGGTAGTCTGTGTGTATATAGTGAATAAGACAGTTTGGGGCAACTTTAATTATCATACAACCATCAGGAGGTGATATCCTTGTTCCTCACTCAGTTTTCACTGTTTTCTGGCCACAATTGGCTGTGTTTTTTGCAAGTGAGTTCTTCATTTAACTTAACTTAGAAACTGTTTTTTTTGGTGTAGTCTTGCAAGCTATATCAAGTATTTTTGCTGTCTCTGGTGTGGATTTGCAAACTACATCAAGTATTATTGCTGTCTCTGGTGTGGACATTTGTCTACATTTCAGTTCTTTGGTTTGGTAGTCTGTCCAGAGACTACTCTCTTGACTGATCAGGCAGTCAAGTGTATTGGAAAAGAGGCTTTTGGTAAACAGGAACCAATTTACTGTAGCAGGTAAATCTCACTTTTTTTTCTAAAGGGACAGGGGTTTTTCTCTCTGGTTTTACTCCAACTCCCTTGGTCAAGGCCTATAGCTAGCACTATAGAATTGTCTACAACGGCCATTGTTGTTCCCTAACCTAGATTAACCCTATCACTAAAATTATGTCTTAACACCCCCCCCACACAACAATGACCATGCTAAATATATATATATAATAAAATTGAAGAAAGAAAGAAAATAATAAAAAAAAAATACGTGTTATGGAGCTAATAAACCAGTTTCAAAAAATCAATTACTTTTACAATATTGACTTTATTTAGAACTTTAGTCATTCAATCAGAAATTTATTTGCGTCCGGGGATCCATAAGAGTTTAATTTCTTCTTTGTAGATTAATTGATTGATGAAATAGAAATTCCTAGTTGCATGTCTTGTGTCTTTGTTTGATTGTTTATCATGACCTATATCTACTGCTGTATTTTTATCACAATGTAATATTAAATCAATAATTTTACCTAAAAAATCCTTCACTGAATTCATCACCCACAAACCTGTTCTGGTTCCTATTCCCAATGCTATATACTCAGCATGTGAGGTTGCTAATCCAACAGATTTTTGTTGTTTAGCCATCCAGTTTACTGGTACCCCACCCACTAGTATGACATTTCCATGCCCAGCTCTCCAACCTTCCCCTCTACATGCCACATCAAAAAAAACTTCAATTTTTATCTCTTCATCTTTTATTGGATGGATTTGTAATTTTAAATATCATGTCTTTGTATTGTATTGTATTGAAGTGCATTCAAGTGTTCCTCATTTGGGTGACTGAAAAAATGGGCTATAAAGTTTACAGCAAAACTGATGTCAGGACAAGTTCCTTGTGCCACATAACTGAGGGCTCCAAATCTTGAAAGAAAATCTGTTGACCTTGTTGGTTTCTTTGATTTTTCAGGAGTTTCAAGGTTTAAATTAGACAGAAGTGGCGTATTAGATGGTTTTTTCAAGGGATTAAATTTTTCAATTATTTTGTTTATCAAACTGTGCTGTGACAATAAAAAACCGTGTTCATCTTTATCCACTTTAATTCCTACAATATGGTCAATGTTTTCTTCCCATTTTAATTCCATAAAACTATTTAAATTGGTTTTGAGTTTATTCAGTACATTTGAATTATCACTTGTAAAAATTCCATCATCTACATGGAGCCAAAGGATTGCTTTTGAGTTGTTTGTCTTAAGGGTGTAGACTGATTAATCAAAAAAACTAGATTCATAGCCTAAGTCATCCAATTTTTTTGATACAAATTTCCACCAACAACGACCCGCCTTTTTGTTGCCATATAGTGCACGATTCAACTTACATACTTTGTTGGGTTCAGTTGTAAAACCTTCCAGTTGTGAGACATAAACTTCTTCTTCTATTGGGATATTCAGGTAAGTACCAACAACATAAAATGAACTTAAATGCCAATTATATTTTTCTGTGAGAAAGAAAATTAGTCTTAGAGAATTAAATGTTGCAGTGAGCGCAAACTTCTGATCAAAAGAATCTTTGTATTGTTGTGCAAAGCCTTGTGCAACAAACCTTGCTTTGTTCCATATTACTTTTTCATTAGCATCTTTTTTTAAAGAAAATACCCATCTTCCTCCAATTACCTTTTTACCCTTTGGAAGTGATACAAGGTCCCATACTTTTTTACTTCATAGGTTTTCCATTTCTAGCTCACATGCTTGCTTCCATTTTTAGGAATCTTTGTATTTCATTGCCTGTTTAAAAGTGTTTGGCATTGTTATATTGTGTTTGGAGCATTCATGGCAGTCAGCGCATCTTGTTTTTCAAGTTCTTTGTCAAGGGTATGATCACCTAGCTTTAAGGTGTTCAGCAGGTAAGGAATAGAAGCTTTGTTTTGGACATCAGGAATATTTTGATTATGTTTTTTTTAATATTTTTATAAAAGGAAAAACTGCTGTTGCAGATTGAATGACTATTTCTCTCTGTTCATCCCAAAAAAGCCATCCTTTACCACCTTCCACAAAACCAATCACCTTACATTTCAATGCTCTTGGATCTAGCTTTTGTCTTGATTCTTTATGGATATGTACAAATGTTGTCTCTCCAAAAATGTGAAGTAACTCTAGTGACATTTTTTTGTTAACCAGCAATTGATATGGAGTTAAACTATCAGTAATCTTATTAGGTAATCTGTTATGAAGAAAAACTTCCCATAAGAATGCAGCTCCCCAGAAGGATTTGTCAAGTCCACTGTCAAAAAGGATCTTGCGTCCAATGTCAGCAATTCTATGATTCAGTCTTTTGGTGACACCATTTTGTTTGTGATGGTAGGGAATGGCATGCTCCCATGTCATGCCAAATTTAATTAGGTAATTTTGTAATTTTTTATTTAAATATTCCCTTCCATTGTCAGAACATAGTATTTTAACTTTTCTTCTGGTTTTAAGCTCCATTTTCACCTGGAAACAAACAAAAGCATCTGAGACCTGAGATTTTGATGTAATTAATTTGCATACTGTATAGCTTGTGGAAATGTCTCTGAAAGAAACAAAATATAAGGAATTCTCAAAATTTTCTGTTTCGAATGGTCCCATCACATTGGAGACTATAATTTCAAGTGGCTTGGGATTTTGTTCAGTGCTGCTAAGTGTACTAGACTTCAAGCTTTTCAAAATATGGCATTGATCACATTGAATGTCACCTGATGGTAAAGTGTCTGCTAAGCCTTCAGCCGCTTTATGGTTTATGAGCCTCCTAATTACCCTCTTGCTTACATGTCCCAAAGCTCTGTGCAAGTGCATAAGAACAGGATTGTTCCTATTTACTTACTCAGAATAAGGACCACATGAAGAAATCAAAGAAATGGAGTCAGGTGGGTTCAAAGTAATTGGGACTTGGGCGCTCGGTATAGATCTATAAGGGGTAACAATAGATGTTGCTTTGCATGTAGGGAATGATTTATTGCTGACTACATCTACTTTCCAAGATTTTTGTTTTGTAAATACCCCTCTGAACAGGGTCATATCATTTTTTAAAACATAAAAATTATTAGATGAATCAAAATCTGTGGTAGCCCTTGCTTAATCAAAGATCCTACTGATATAAGCATACCTGTTGCCCCAGGGCAATAAAACACCCTCCTAATCAACACATCTGAAGTCACACCTCTAATGGTAATTGCCCCTATTCCTGTCAAGCATTCCAGGGTTGGATTTTTGGTTGCAACTACAAGAGGTATAGAATGAGTCATTATGGTGAGCCATAGGAAGATATTTTTGTCTCCACTTACATGTTCAGATGTGCCCGTATCCAAAATAGCTGATGCACCTTCAGAAGACCAATTTGTGGTCTCAACTTTCATTGCTGACAGGAAAGGTGTTTTTGAATTAGGTTGATCAGGGTCCTCAATCTCCATGAACCTAGCCTTCCCTTTAGCTTTGGGATAAACTGGTCAATAAGAATCTGTTGATGTTTTTTCTGATGAAGATTTTGGTGGGCAAGGGAATGTTGAAGTTCAATAAAAATTTATGTTTGAAGGACCTGGAATTGGTGAACAAACTTTTGATTTAAATGGACAATTGATATTTGGGCATTGAGCCTTCTAGTGTCCTTTTTTTCTGCAGTGAAAACAACCGGCTCTTTGGTAATTAGTGAGTGCTGTATTCAACATAAAAACTTCTTCAATAGCTGGATCTGGTTCATCATCCTTTTATGAGCTAGTTATTGCATTCATGGCATAAAAAAACCGTTCATCATGTGTGTGGGTGAGTTTAAGCGTTTTCTGCAAGTTGCTTTCAATCTGATCAATTTCAGTTGGAACTAATGCTCTTTTGGAGGTTCACATTTTGGTTGTCTATTGAATTTAGGACATCAGAAGAGTATTTGTGTGTAGTGTCAAGTGTGAAGGAGACCGATAGGTTTTGAAAAGATTCCTGTGTCAACATAAAACCATTCACATAGAGTTTGTCAATCTTGTTTTGTACATTCAATGCATGCTCAACTTAAACCATTGTATCGGGGTTGAATTTCATGATTATAACATCCTTTAAGGAGCTTAGTTGTGAACTCATTGAGTTGGAATTCAGCTGATTACAAATGAATTGGAACACTGTATATGCAGGACGCATGGGTTTAATTTGATCTTTGTGTGCGTTTGATAAAGAACTATATATTGCAATATGGGCTAGTTCATCAACATCATGGTGAAAATGGGCCAACAGAATCGGAGCATTAAGATAATCTTGGTCATGCAAATATGTCAGGAGGGCCAATGTCAAATCATGTTGCCAATGAATGAAATTGTCTCCACTGGCACCACGTGCAAACAGCCAACGAAATCACCCTCACGTCGCTCTGACGTTGGGCCGACGTGGGGAAAGGGTGTTATGTTGGCTAAAATTTGGGTGGCCACCAAGTCAGCTGAAGCCAGGTTCATATGGAACTATGTGGGATAACTTCATGTCATCATACCTTGCATTCAATTTATTGCCTGTATAAATAAAAAAGCAAGGTCTTAAAGGCATCACCTTTTTGAGCTGCAACAGAGACCACTGATTTATTTTTAGTATTTCGTCCATGTTAGTTAGCAGTATCTCTTGCTCGCGGCTGCCCTACACTGATGATAGTGTTGGATTACCCTAGCACTTTCCTGCTGTAAAGGTTCTCTATCACCATTGCACTCCATAGAAGTTAGTGTTAGGTTACCATGACTTTTTGTTATGTCTGAAGTTAGCATTATTATTCTGGTAGCTGGTTAGGGTGAAAATGGCCTAATGAGGCTAAAAGTAGGGTGGTCTTGGTTGCAGCTCAAAAAGGTAGTCCCTTTGCAGGTAATAAATTGATTGCAAAGTATGATGACCTGAAGTCATCCCACATAGTTTGATATATACCTGGCTTCAGCTGACTTGGCGGCCACCCAAATTTTAGCTGACATAGAACCCTTCCCCCACGTTGGCCCAATGTCGGAGCGAGGTGGGGGTGATTTTGTTGGCTGTTTGCACGTAGTGTGGGTGACAAAATGGTACCATGTTTGGCTCATTTTTGAAATTGTTCCTTATACCTGTAGTAATGTGTCAATGCCTTGGTAATGGATCAGAGAAGAGGTGGGAGGTATATCTCTTGATTTTCCTTTTTCTGAGGTGGATGTAGATGGTTCCTCCATCTTTATGTAAGTTGTATGTGATTTTGTTGATGGTGAGGGAGATTTGTGATATTCTATGGGTGCTGATGAGTAAGATTTATGATATGAAGAAGATTTGGAAGATGATGATGATGTGGATGAAGATTTGGGATCAGGATGGTATTTTGCATTGGAGCGTGTTATGACCATACAAGAGTAGAATTTGCAAGACTTTTACATGGCAATAAATAAATTTCAGAGGTAGTAGCACAACTAAACGCTCATAACCTATTATGCTGCAACCTGTAACAGACCAGGTAAGTGTTGTTGGTCTCTACTCTGGAATGGATGAATTGCTTTACTAACCTATTATGCTGCAACCTGTAACAGACCAGGTAAGTCTTGTTGGTCTCTACTCCGGAATGGATGGAGACCAACTGGGTGCAGTATGCATACTATCTACATACGGGCATTGTTGTGCCCTAACCTAGATTAACCCTATCACTAAAATTATGTCTTAACAATCAGGAGCTGAGAAAGTCATTGCTTGATGTAGCTTATCGTGATTTGAGAGCAAGGAAGGCATGGCTCTTATATGGTATAAAAATGTAAATGATGTACAATGCTTTGAGTTATAAAGTGTTATGCTGCAGAGTGCTGTGTATGAATAGGATGATGCTGACAAATCAGTGAAATGGGATGTTGTAGTGAAATCAGCACTTTTGGTTGTGAAATAAGTGACTTATTTCACTTTTGAAATCCACCAGTGTTGGGGCTAGTGTGTCTTGGAAATCCGCACCTAAATAAGTGTGGATTTGGTCAAATATTAGTGCAGATTTGCCAGAACTGACAATGATCAGTCAACCAATCTTCCTGAAATATGACAATCCATCAACAGTGAAAGAAGTGGCATCAGACAAGTCCTCAAACAAAGGAACATGACACGTGAAAGAAGAGGCTTGTTTGCAAGCTTTAAGTGCAGATTGGGTTTGAAATATACACATAAGTTGGGTGAAAATTGATACGCCATACTATTTTATGAAAGCAAAGACACCTGTAGGCCAGCCAGATATTTTGTAGGTTGATCTTCCAGAATATCACACCATAAATCTTGACACAGGTGGGATGAGTTTGCGCTCCTGCTCGGTGAATCGGAAAATCTCCGACTGAATGGCAAATTAATTTTCAAACGTCCGACATCCAAACACTGCCGATTGACGTTTCATGTCACTTCATTCAACCGTTGCCCGCAGCCCCCAATACAGTCTCACGTCTACCGTGCTACTTTTTTCTCGCCCACAGGCTAGCCTCCGTAGCCCCAAACACAATTCTCTCACTTTTTCACCTAAAATTTTAAGTCGTCCATTTACTGCTATCCCTCTCATTGCCCATCACTTTCTTTCCATTCTCAGACTAGCACAATGGGCTCTAGCTCTAAAAAATCTAAGCATGCTTCAAAGCCAACCTCTTCTATTCAACCATCTGCTAAACTTAAACCCTCTGCCCCAAAAGTCCCAGCCCTTGAAAAGGAGATTGCCAATAAAAATCTCAAAAACCACAAATCATCTACACCTTCAAAGCATCAACTTTCTTCCACTCTTGCTTCACAACCAAAAATTAAAAACCCAAAGACAAAAGTCATTGTCTCGCCAGCGAAGAAATCTACGAGTGATGATGACAGCTCTAGCTCTGATGATTCCGACACTCCCAAAAAGCTTGCTACTTCGGCACCCAAGGCAAACGGAAAGCCTGTTCCCTCTTCTATAGTCGAGAATCTCACTAGCTCATCAAGTGATGATGATTCCTCAACATCCTCCTCCGACGCTAAAGATGCAAAAGCGTCTTCCAAGGAGACTAAAGCCAATGGTAACAAGCCCTCTGGGGTTTCAATCCCCGCTTCTAAAAAACCTCAAGAATCAGATTCTAGTAGTTCTGATGAAGAAAGTGACGTACCATCTCAAACCAAGTCATCGGTGGTTAAGCCAGCCAGTCACCTCAATGGCAAAAAGTTTGGGACGCAAGATCCTTCAGATTCAGATTCAGAATCAGAATCAGAATCAGGATCGGATTCGGATTCGGATTCGGATTCGGATGATAGTTCCTCACAATCTTGTCAACCAGTGCGTGTCGTATTGTAGAATTTTTTTCATTACTTTTTTTAACATTGCCTTCAAAATCTTTACGCAGTCCGCACCTAAAGTTGTTGCAAAGGCGCAACCTGCCAAAAACCAAAATACTAGTGATTCCGAAAGTGATAGTGAACAATCTGAAGTAGGCGTTTCTTATTTCTTTCCCTTTCTCTGGATGTGCGCATTAGTTCCTTCCCATTCTAGTTTTGCTACTTAAACAGTGTTCTTGGGGAAATGATTTTCCCAATGATCCAAAGATGCTTTTAAAGTTCCGCATCCCTGTTGTATCGGTCTTTAAGGTACTATAAAAGCTGAATAATTTTTTCGTTCTTAGGCATCCGATTCTGACTCTGACTCCGATTCAGATTCTGACGATTCAGATTCTCCAGATATTGTCTGTCCCTTCATTTATTTCTTACTCCTTGTTGCTATTTATGTTTACTCTATTGTATCAATAGAAGTCTTCCCATGTTCCAAATGGTAAGAATGGGGCTGCAAAAGTAAGCAAAGTTTGCACTTTACTTCAATTTCTAGTCGAATACTAAATATTTCCTCTTTAGGCTGACTCGGATGAGTCAGATGATTCCGATGAGGCCAGCTCTGAGGATGACTCGCCGCCACCAGTGAACTTGAACAAAAAACGCAAAGCGGAAGTCTCTGCCTCGCCTGTCAAAAAACTCAAACCTTCAGGCCAAAGTAACACTAGCTCAAACAATCTCTATGTTGGAGGGTTATCATACAATGTGGATGATGATTGGCTCAAAAGCGAGTTTGAGAAATTTGGCGAAATAGTCAGCGCTCAAGTAATCATCCAGCGAGATACCCAGAAAAGCAAAGGGTTTGTTAACCTGTTGAGTCTTCTGCGCATTTTGGTTGATTTTTAACCTCTTTATTTTTCGGCCAGATTTGGATACGTTGAGTTCAAGACGGCGGAAGCAGCTAAAAAAGCACTTGAAGCTATGAATGGATATGAACTAGACGGACGATCCTTGAAGGTTGATATTTCTGCACCTCGCCCTCCCCGCGAAGACAAGAAACAAAACGGATTTGGAGACAAGAGGGAATTATCAGAGCCCACCTCAACTTTATTTGTTGGCAATTTCCCATTTTCAGCTACACAAGATTCATTATGGGAAGTGTTTGGTGATTTCGGCGATGTAACTTCAGTCCGTCTTCCTACCGATCCAGATTCTGGGCGACTAAAAGGTTTTGGATATGTTGAATTTTCAACTGTTGAAGCTGCAAAAGCAGCCATTGAAAAAAGTCAAGCTGAAGGTATTTTTATTGATGATCGTCAAGTTAGACTCGATTTTAGTCAGCCACGTGCTTCTGGGGGAGATCGGGGTGGAAGAGGGGGTAGTAGAGGTCGGGGTGGTGGTCAAAGAGGAGGATTTAACGATCGTGGACGTGGTGGATTTAGAGGTGATCGAGGACGGGGAGGAAGAGGTGGTGGGTTCAGAGGTGGTGATCGTGGAGGTAGAGGTCGAGGTGCAAGTGATCGAGGATGGGGCTCCCGAGGTGGTGCGCGTGCTAAAAGCTCGGGCGCAGTACTAGAAGGGCAAGGAACAAAGAAAACATTTTAATTCGAAAATTTAACTCATCCTCATATTTTCTCTCATTCACGATTAGTTTAAGAGTTATCGATGTTTATTTTGCTTGATTCATGAGTAGTGGTTTTTTACATCATGAGTGCTTTCATGGCAACCACTTTGAAAAAAAAAAAAGTTTAATTGGCAGTTATCCTTATAAGCCGCATGTAAAATTAATGACTTTCATCTTTATATATATATATATATATATATATGTCACAAGGTGAATCTTCATTGGGTCCCTTTATGACGATTATTATACATACGAGAAGTTAAATCAAAAAAAAAAGTTTTAAAAGTTTTAAAATAATATAAAAGGTATTTGAAGAATAGAAAATACAGCGCTATTGTATATATGCTATATGTACCGGCTTTTTAGGGGTTTTTTAGGGGTTTTTTGGGTTTTTTTTTTTTTTTTTTTTTTTTTTTGCACCAAAAAGAAAAGAAAAAAAAAATAAAAAAAATGAGAGAAAAATAAATAAATAAAAAATAAAAGTTGCAATCCAATATCAAAATAAATTAAAATTACACTTTAAGCTATTTAACATTTGGGTTTGGATTTCTTATGTAGATATATCCTGGCAACAAACCCACCAGCGTTTTGACAATACACGATAGAAAAATAAATATAAAATAATAATAAAATAATAATAAAATAATAAAGATAAAAATAAAAATGAGAGAGAGGAAGGGGGAGGGGGAGGGATCTTGTAGGCAAGTCCTTCATCAAGTCAATTTACACAACGCACCAAGTAAGATATTCATGATGGGGATGGATATTCATGCACGATTTAAGGATTTTTTAGGGAGGGACATCAGGTCAGAAAAATAAATGCAAGAAAACTAAGTGAAAAGTAAAAATTAAGTACATGAAAAGTCAGTGTAAGTAAAATCATTTGTAACCATTATTTATTTATTTATTTATTTTTTTCTCTTTTTTCAAAATCAAAATATCAAAAAAAATAAAATAAAAAAAATTGAAAATAAAAAAGATAAAAAAGATAAAAACTGAAAAAACTGAAAAAAAAACAGGAACAGATGAAATAAAAAATAATTTTAAAAAAAACATATAAAAACATATAAAAACATATAAAAACCAAAGAAAACAATAAAAAAAATAGAAAAAAAACTGAAAAAAAACTAAAAAAAAAAACAAAGAAAAAAAAAGAAAAAAAACCTTAAAAAAAACTTTCAAAAAAAACTGAAAAAAACTGGAAAAAAAAACTGAAATGATTGAAAAAAATAAAAGAACTGAAAAAAACAGTAAAAAAAAATAAAACAAGTAAAAACAGAAAGAAACAGAAAGAAACAAAAAAAAAATAGAAAAAAACTGACAAAAACCTGAAAAAAAGTGAAAGAACTAAATTTAAAGGAAAAAACTAAAAAAAACTGAAAAAAACAGTAAAAAATAAAACAGAAAAAAACAAAAAGAATACTGAAAAAACCTAAAAAAAAATGAAAAAAACAAAAAAAAATACGGAAAAAAACTGAAAAAAAACAAAAGGAAAACTGGAAAAAACTAAAAAAAAAATGAAAAAGAACAAAAAAGAACTGAAAAAAAAATGAAAAATACTAAAAAAAACAAAATGAAAATGAAAAAAACTGAAAAAACTGAAAAAATCTAAATAAAACAAAAAAAAAGAGAAAAACTGAAAAAAACTGGAAAAAACAAAAGGAAAACTGAAAAAAATGATAACAACTTAAAAATATTAAATAAAACTGAAAAAAAGTAAAAAACTGAAAAAAACTGAAAAAAAATGAAAAAAACAAAAAGAAAACTGAAAAAAATGAAAAAATGAACAAAAAGCTGAAAAAAAATAACTGAAAAAAAACAGTAATAAAGCTAAAAAAAACTGAATTAAAAGAATAAAAACTGAAAAAAATTGAGAAAAAGAATAAAAACTTAAAAAACCTGAAAAAAACCTGAAAAAAACTGAAAAAACAAAAAAAGTATAAAAAATGAAAAAATGAAACAACAGAAAAAACTGAAAAAACTGAAAAACTGAAATAAAATGAAACAAACTGAAAAAAATGAAAATAACTGAAAAAAATTGAAAAAAAATGTAAAAAACTAAAATAAGATGAAAAAAACAGGAAAAACTGAACAAACTTGAAAAAAACTGAAAAAAATGAAAAAAACAGAAAAAGACAGATAAAGACAGAAAAAAACTAAAAAAAAACTAAAAAAAAACTGAAAAAAACTGAAAAAAAAACAGAAATGAAAAAATTGAAAAAAAAAGAAAAAAACAAAAAGAAAATTGAAAAAAACTGAAAAAAACAGTAAAAAAACATAAAAAACAGAAAATAACAAAAAGAAACCTAAAAAAAATTGAAAAAATCAAAAAACTGAGAAAAACTAAAAAAAATGAAAAAAATTCAAAAAAGACTGAAAATACTGAAAAAAACCAAAAAAAAAACTAAAAAAACAGTAAAGAAACATAAAAAACAAAAAAATACTGAAAAAACTGAATGAAAACTGAAAAGAATTGGAAAAACTGAAATATGCAGTAAAAAAAAAAAACTGAAAACTAAAATAAAACTGAAAAAACTGAATAAAAGCGTAAAAATACATAAAAAAAACTAGAAAAACCAAAAAAAACCTGAAAAGAACAATGAAAAAATAAAAACAAAAAAAACTGAAAAAAACTGAAAAAACAGTAATAAAATACAAAAAAACAAAATAAATCTGAAAAGATCTTAAACAAACTGAAAAAAACTGAAAAAAATTTTAAAAAAAATAGAAGAAATAAAAAAAATAAAAAAAAATCTAAAAAAAAGAAAAAAACACAAAAAAACTTAAAAAAATAACTGAAAAAACTGATTAAATAATAAAACAGCAAAAAAAACATAAAAAACCTGAAAAAAACTGAAAATATGAAAAAAAATGAAAAAAAGTGTAAGAAACTGGAAAAAACTGAAATAAACTGATAAAAATGGTAAAATCCATGAAAAACAAAATAATACTGATAAAAACTGAAAGAAAACTGAAAGAAACTGATATAAGACTGAAAAAAATTGAAAACCCCAAAAGAACCTGAGGAAAAATTGAAAAAAACTGAAAAAAACATATGAGGGGGTATTGAAGTTAAAAATTTATAATAATTTAAAAGGTATTTCACAATACAAAAAGAAAGCTACAAGTATGACATTGATTCTCTGTGAAAAGATGTTTTGGGGACAGAAGATGGCATACTTTAAACATTAATCATGGTTAATTTGGTGGAAAAAAGAGATATTTTGAAGTGGAAGATATCTTAGTTTGATATCCCCTTATAAAACAAAAAAAACTCAAAAAAACTGATTAAAAGGTAAAAAACCATAAAAAATCAAAAAAAAAACAGAGAGAAAACAGAGAAAAACTGAAAAAAACTAAAAAAATGAAAAGAGCAGAAAAAAACTGAGATAAAATAAAAAAAACTGAAAAAAACTGTAAAAACTGTAAAAACTGTAAAAAAAATAATGAAACAAAGAAAACTTATAAAAACTTATAAAAACTGATAAAAACTGAAAAACTAAAGAAAAACTGAAAAAATAAAGAAAAACTGAAAAAAACAGTAAAATACATAAAAAAACAAAAAAAAACTGAAAAAAATTAGAAAACAGAAAAAAACTGCTATAAACAGTTAAAAACTGAAAAAAAACTGAAAAATATTGAAAAAAACTGAAAAAACTGAATAAAACAGAAAATTCAGAAAAATTCAGAAAAATACAGATAAATTCAGAATAACACAGAAAAAAAATCAAAACATGAAAACAGAAAAATTAAATCAGAAAAATAAATAAATAAATAAATAACTTAAAAATAAATAAAAAATCATTTTCTAGGGTAAAAATAAAAAGATAAAAAACAAAAAAAACAAAAACACAAAAAAATAAAATTTTCCATTGTCAGCCAGGCTGTTCCAGGAGCCCAGTAAATATACATACAAATCTATTGAAATTAAAAGAGGACATAATAATTGCAACTTATGTATTTACATTAAATTTATATTACATAATAGGGGGTATCAATGTTCAGGGATCCGCAATTAGGGATCAGGAATTTTTTTTCCCGGGATCAGACATTTTTAATTGCGGAAGATTCTTATCCACTAGCCCCAGGGCTAGTGGATAAGAAATCCACGATAATGCATTATCCCGCCTCTTATACCCCAATTTCCATTCCTAATTCCTGATCCCAAACTCATCTCATCCATGATGGATTTTTAAGAAAGTCACATGACTTATAATTGCTGATGCCATCCTTAAGTATTTCCTCACTCTATGCTACTTAATTTTGGTGGCAAACACTTAAGTTTTTTTGCTATCTACACACCCCAACTGCACATTTGGCGGTGAATTCCCACTTCCCTCATCACATAACCCTTCCACCAGCAACAATGAAACACCTCTCTACTAGGAATCTACTTCACTCAACAATGAATGCTATCACTTTTCTTTTAGTTCTTTACTATAAATCTGACTCTGATTTGGAAGATGCTTTAGCTTATATGTGTTTTCTTTCCAAAAAGCGTTACATCATCACCAGGGGGCCAAATCTTTATCATGATCCCCGATATGATCTGGCCTCCATTCTCAACATTCCTCATTTAAACTTCACACAAATTTTTAGAACTTCTCCCGATTCTTTCTTCAAACTTTATCAACTCATCTCCAATCATCCTATCTTCCATAACAATTCTCATAACAAACAGCGTAATCCTGCCATCCAACTTGCTGTTGCTCTATGTCGCTTTGGCTCAAATGGAAATGGTGCTGCCGTAAGACGTTTGGATAATCTCTTTAACATAGGATATGGTACCGTGATATTATACGCCAAGCGCTGTATGATTGCTATCCTTTCCCTCAAGTCTCAAACTCTTGCTTGGCCAACTCCAGAACAGCGACTTGAATCCTCTCAAGTAATGCAAGCTGAAGGTTTCCCTGGCTGTATAGGTTTTGTTGATGGCACAACCATCCCTTTGAGTCAAAAGCCTGCTCATGATGGCAACCATTATTTTGATCGCAAAAAAAGGTTTCTTCAAAATCTTCTCCAAGTTCTCATCTTTCACAATCTAACTTTTAATCTTCTTTCTAGATACTCTATTGCCGTTCAACTTGTATGCGATGTCAATAAAAAATTTATTGCTTTTCACAGTGGCTGCCCTGGATCATGTCATGACTCTTCCGTCTTCCAAAGAATGAGGATTTCTCAATCCCCTGAATCATACTTTGACGAATCTCAGTACCTCCTTGCAGACTCAGCATATGCAAGTGGAAAGTACATTATACCTGCTTTCCGTGGTGCAACTTCAGAAAATGACCCCAAAACTAAATTTAATTATCACCTTGCACAATCAAGAGTACGAATTGAACATGCTATAGGTATTTTAAAGGGACGATTTTCTAGTCTTCGGGAGCTCAGAATCCAATTTCAAAAAAAATTGGAGATCAAAACTGCAAATCATTGGATCTTGACTTGCGTAATACTCCACAATATTCTAGCTGATTTAAAGGATGAGTGGAATGATCTTTATGAAGAAGAGGATCCTGAACCACCACTGGCACTCCCCTCCCTTGATTCACAAATCATTCAATCAACCGGCATACGCCCCATTATAATGCCAATTACTCTTCAACATTTCTCTTCACCCTTTTAATTTTTAATTTTTATGTTTTCATACTTTCCAATTGTCCTCTTTGTGTACTTTAATCACTTGGTTTTGTATTTTGGTTTGTTGCATATTCATTTTTTTTTTTGAATTTACGGTGAATATCTTTTTTTTGGATGGCTCATTGGTTTTCTTTCACTTCCTCAACATGAAATCGCATATTTTCTTATATCGCATATTTTGTCAGTGATTTTTTTTTTCATTCATCACTCATATCCTTTTCCTATTCTCCTCAAACATCCCTCAAATATTTTGGTTGCATTTATTTTCTCAACTCAGCTCACCAGGTAGGTCATTTTTTTTCTTTTTTCATGGTTTTTTATTTGCTAATCATGATTTTTTTTTTTTTGCTTTTTTTTTGCTTTTTTTTGCTTTTTTTTTTTTTTTTTTGTAAGTGCTTCTATTATTTTTGTTCTAGGGTAAACTAATTTTTGTTTTGCTTTTTTCTCTTTTTTATCTTTTTATTTTTTTGTTTTTTTTTTCTCTCCTTCACCTCTCTTTATCATCCTCAAGGCCCCCCTTTTTCCCTCTCTTTACCTGTCTCTGACCCCCTTTTTACCCCCTTTTTAGCTGCCTCAAATCCCCCCTTTCCCCCCTCTTTAGGTCCCTCATCACCCCCTTTCCCCTCTTTTTAGGTGCTTCAATACTCCCCCCTTCCCCTCTCTTTATGTCCCTCAAACCCCCCCTTCACCTCTCTTTTGGCACCTCAAACCCCCCCCTTCACCTCTCTTTACCCACATCAAACCCCCCCTTTCCCTCTCTTTAGGCGCCTCAAACACCCCCCCTTCCCCCCCTACCTAATCATTATATCCTCCTCTACCCCCCCCCCCCAGTTTATTAACGAACGATCGTTATAGATCGTTCGTTAATAAACAGGGGGGGGGGTGGGTGTTGGGGAAAGGGTTTGGGAGGGGGTAAGGAGATTGGAAGGGGGGGGTTTGAGGTACCTAAGGAGAGGGGAATGGGGGGGGGTTTGAGGTGCCTAAGGAGAGGGGAAGGGCGGGGGTTTGAGGCGCCTAAGGAGAGGGGAATGGGGGGGGTTTGAGGCGCCTAAGGTGAGGGGAATGGGGGGGTTTGAGGGAGCTAAAGAGGGGGGAATGGGGGGGGTTTGAGGCAGCTAATGAGGGGGGAAGGAGGGTGATGAGGGACCTAAAGAGGGGTGAAAGGGGGGTATTTCAGGGAAATTTTGAGGCAGGCAAGGAGAGCATTTGAGGGGGAAAAGGGGACTTTAATGGGAGATAAAGATGGGTTACTAACTTTCAAATAAAGATACTAACAAATTTTTGTTTGTAATTTTGATTATTTTTTTTATTTTTTTTGCAGTAATATAGAAAAAAAAAATTTTTTTTGCTGATAAGGACTGTCCCTCTTATTTACAATACAAAAAAGGTTTATAATTTTATATTTAATTTTTCTATAATTAATTTTTGTGATTTTGATTTTATTTAAATAATTTTTTTATTTTTGATTTTGATTTTACTGATTTTTTTTTTTTTTTTTCAGGATCTTGTGAGAAGGTTTTTAATAACCAATCTTCAGGTTCACTTTTAATTTTTTTTTTAATTTTTTTTTTTGTGATTTAATTTTTACTGAAATTTTTTTTTTTGGATAAATTTTTTTTTTTTTTAAGGATTTTGCTTTTATTTTCTTTTTAAAAATAAAACCTCAGGTTTTTTTTTTAATAAAATTTATTTTTGGAAAATTTTTTACTCATTTTTTGTTTTTTGTTTTTTGTTTTTTTGTTTTTTTTTCTATTTTAATTTTTAAATAAAAAACAGTTTTTTTATTTGAAAAATAAGGTGAGAATTTTTTTTAAAAAAAATTGAGTTGAAATTTTATTGACATTTAATTTTTTTTCAGATCAAAAAAATGTCTTCTTCTTCAGATTCACCCCTTACTTCTCTCTCATCTTCATCTTTATCTTCTTTATCATCTTCATCTTTATCATCACTATCATCTTCTTCAAAATCAAGATCCATACAATCTTCTTCTAAATCATCAAAAATAAATTTATCTTCTTTATCATCTTCATCTTTATCATCTCTATCATCTTCTTTGAAATCAACTCTATCATCTTCTTTGAAATCAACTTCCATACAATCATCTTCTAAATCATCAAAAAAAATTAAAGATAATCAGTCTCATCAGAAGAAAAGATACTTAAAAAAAAAGTCTCTCTGCGAAAGTTATTTTCGTCATATCCCAAACATTTTTTTTTATAAAACTAAAGTAGATAAAAAAAATCAATATCCGAAAAAATTACCAGAAGATATCAAATATCTAACAGAATTTGGAGATGATCGAGTTGTTGCAGTTATCAGCAATGCTTTTAAGCCTCAATTCATTTTGGAAGTTCATTCATTCGATGGTGTAAAAGATGAAGCTTTTAATCAACTATCCGATCTTATCATAACTCTTTATCAAATGGCTTTGGTTCGATTACCTATAAGGAATAAGAATTTGTTGGGTGGTATCATGATTGGTTTTGGTTGGAGACCTGGTTTTGTCAAAGGATATTCTCTTGGTATGTCTAATAATTTTTGTTCCATTCTTAATATCATTTCACTTATTTCAATTATATAGGTATATATTCATTGCTCAATAATATCACTAAAGCACAAAAAGATGAAGATTTTCGCTTATGGGAAACTCTACCCTACTTTAATTCTTTTCTTGCTCTTCAACTCAAAAAGCTCTGTAATAAGGCATTTGAAAAAAATCATGACCTTGCAACCAAAGTTGGAATACCGAATTGGTGTGACTCTGAATGGGAAGATATCAGCCACGAATATCTTTTATTTTCTAATGTTATTATCACTCATTCTCGATTCCACAATAGGATTCATATCGATAGGAATGATGCCAATTATCTTACTTTTGGAATATTCTCATATATCAATCCGATAACTGGCCACCCAATACCATCTCCAGCTAAAATCAAAGGACATGGTTTATATTTTCCAGACCACCGGTGCATCATTAATTTTGGTTTGGGAAATGGTATCTTCGAAACTATTTGGAATTCTTCTAAGGATAATCATCAAACGACCAAAGCTCCTCCTGGTTTGAAATCCTGTCAAGATTTCACTCATTTCGGTTGCTCATTTCAAATCAGTAATAAGTTGATACAAAGAATCAATAAGGTAAAGAAAGAAGGTAAAGTTATTCAATTTAAAAAAACTTTATCTAGATCCAAAAAGTATGGGGATTAGAGTTGTCATCGAAAATTTTATATTTTTTCATAAATTTTTAATAAATATTTTTTATATATCAATTTTCTCAAATAATGTGATGAGCCATCGACCTTGTGTTGTATAACAGGTAATCATGATAACATTTATTTGTTTCATGGGGTTCCTCTTTCCTATACCTGTAGAAAGTCCCAAACTTATGTTTCTCGACTTGGTCTGCATTTTGGCTTGAGGGATTGTCATTACATTAAACTAGGGAAATTGATATATATTAGATATTTATTTAATAATTTATGTAATTATATTAAATTTAGATGACTTCCACCCCTTACTTCAATAAAATGCAGGGGGGGGTATTGCCAAATTTTCAAATCTGACATGTGAAATTGATGACTTAGAAAAATTTTGGTGATACCCACCCCTTGCTTCAATAAAATGCAGGGGAGAGTATTGCCAATTTTTTTAAACAGATATAGAATTTTTTTGACTTGTAAATATTTTTGTGATACCCGTCCCTTACTTCAATAAAATCCATGGGGTGTTGTGCCAAAATTTTTTATAAGACTTGTGAAATTCTTGACATGTAAGAATTTTTAGGATACCGGTAAAATGCAGGGGGTAGTAAAGCCAAATTTTCATATAAAACTTTCAAGATTCATGACATGAAAGAATTTTTGTGATACCCACCCCTTACTTCAAAAAAATACAGGGGTGGGGGATTGTCAAATTTTCAAAGGAGACTTGAAAATTTTATTTAAAAAAAGAATATTTATCATTAAAATACGATATTTCAAGAAATACAGAAAATAATTGTAAAATTTATGTACAAATAAATATGAACACATGAAGTGTGAAAGAAATAAAAGAAACTAGTCAACAAAAAATTTCATTAAACGTTCTATTTCTTCAACAGATTTGTTTGCTTTAATGCATTCGATCAAGAAATCTTTCTTTTTAGAACTTTCTTGGAGATCATGCTTATACTTCATCTGTTCCATTAAGTTTTGATGCTCGAGTGTTTTTTCCTTATTTTTGGATTTTTCAATACTAAGAGTTAACTCAAACTTCTTCTCCTCCAAATCTTGGGCCCTACCATCCTTCTGTAAAGAGAGCTCAAACTTCTTCTCCTCCAAATCTTGGATCCAATCATCCTTCCGTAAGGAGAGCTCATACTTCCTCTCTTCCAAATCTTGTACTCTGTCATCCCTCCTTAAAGAGAGCTCGTATTTCTTCTTTTCAAAGCTCAGTGTCTCTTTAGCAATTTCCACTTGTTCTAGAGTGAGAATAAAAATTAACATAAAGTAGAAGAAAAGCAGAGTAAAGTAATAAGAGGTATGATATCACTTACCAGCATCACGTTTCTCTAAAAACTGTTCCATCGAAGAAAAAGGTGTTTGTGATGAATCGTCTTCTTTGGCAGAGGAAATTTAGACTAGTTGAAGCCCTTCTCTTTTTGTTCAACGTAGCATTTTCCTCCTCATCATTGTCACTAGCTTCAGACTCAGTTGATTGAGGATCCTGGGTTTGTTCATCAGCCTTTTAAGAAATAAGAAAAATATAAGTAAATAAAAAAATAGAATTGATAAGATAAAAGAAACAGACCTGAGTTAGATTGGGTTGGGTTAAATCGCCAATAGGATCAATAGCAAAGCTATCTAGATTCGTAGAATTTAGAAGAGGGGAGGCTTGAGTGGAGGAAGAGGATGGGAAAAGATTTGCTTCGACATCATGTTCGGAGATAGGATCTTCTCCATCCAACATGTTTACAGGATTAACATCGGCTCGCTCTCCAAAAATTGCATCCATCTCTTTAAAGTAAGGACATAAAGAATCAAGTTTATTGTCTATGGATTTTATACCCTTAGTTATATCAATGTCAGTAACCCCAAAACCAGTGGAAGATGAAAGAGCCTTTGCCTTCTTGTATTTTGCTCGATAATGCTTGAAGCGTTCAGACATCTGTTTAGGCAAAAGATCAATCCTTCCCTTGGTCTTATTGCGTAATTCATTTGCCATTAGAAGATAGCCATTAACTTTTGATGTGGGGGGCCGTCCTACTTTAGTGGCATACTCATTACCAAAACAAGAATCATAGTTAGATTTGGTTTTCAGCCAGTTGATAAGAATGAGATGATCATCTTTTTTTAATTGAACAGTCTTTGATTTCTTGGCTGAGCGGGGAAAAGAGGAAGTAGTGGGAATTGAAGAACAACTGGGTGATAGCTGCCTTTGAGAAGATCTAGGATGACGAGGCATGTTATTATAAATGAAGATGAAAAGGAGCAGAAACAAGCAGATGAGATAGCGAGATGAAAAGGAGAAGAATCAAATAGATGAAATGGGGAGAAATTCTGAGCGGATAGAATGAACAGGATGGGATGAGAATGGAAGTGCGCAGCAAGGTAGAAGGCTGGGATATACAGAAAGTTGTCCAAGATGTGGTTATGGAAAATTGAGTAAATAAATGTCGGATAAGAGGTGAACATTGACACGTAAAGTGTCTAATAACCCAATTATTAGCAAAAATAATTGCGGAAGATAATTGGGGTATGCAGATTATTTTCCGCAATTAATTTAATTGCGGATCGGTCAACATTGATACCCCCTAATATATTATATAAATATTTTATTTTATAAGTAAAATAAATTTTATATTAATTTTATTATCATATTGATTAAGTATACATCAATTTAATTATCATATTCCATATAAAGGGACACATTTTTATGTATTTAATAAATAAATAATTAATCACATCCTTTTAATTATCTTATATTGTAATTACATTAATTATTTAATTTAAATATGTAACTAAACGTTTTCATATAAACTATTGTCCATAATTAGTGGCGCTTTTTTGACCCTTAATTGTGTCAATGAAATATTAAATAAATTAGAACACTTATTTAATAAAATAATATTCAAATTCTCAATTTAAATTAGCAATATCATTAAATTAATTACTTGTTTCATTTAAACTAGTTATTTAATTACATAGTTAAAACAATGAATTAATTTTTGCTTTACACTGAGTTAGATTTGATTACATACTTTTTTGCGTCAAAACACTTTATTTGTTTCACTTAAAAAGCCTGAAAACACATTTTAATACCTGTTTTGAATTATTTTTTCTCATAGCTCTTATGTCACAGGGCTGTTTAGTTACTCATTATATTAGTTAACTGATTTGGGGATTTATGGTGGGAAAATTATTATCTTAATTGGGAATTAATTATTTGTTTCATATTTTTCTCTCAATTACTATGTTACAATTCTTTTCTTTTATCTTCTTGTTTTATCTTATTACTATTTTGTATATACTCATTGTAGTGCTTCAGAGGTCCCATTGATTATAAAAAGGCCTTTGGTAAACCCCTTTTTCCGTATCACTTATTACTCATCTTATTTTAAAAAAAACATTATTTCATATTTTTATTAACATTGTTTAGTTGCGCTTCAGCTTTCTTAAATATTAAAATAAAATCTTAAGGTTTTTTTAAGAATATTCAAATATTTAGTTGTTCATAATTGAGCAGAAAGAAAGTAAAAGTACTTACTATATTAACCACACTGTCCCTCGTCCACTTTGTCTATTAGACCCATTATTTCATCGTCCAATTCCTTTTACTCCCCTCTCTTCCCTTCTATTTTACTCCTATTATTTTAATCTCCCTTTTCCACCTTCCTTTTCACCTTCTTCTAGACAAACTGGCCGACAATTGGAGGCTTTTCCATACGACAACGATCAACTTGGTGAAATTTTGGATGAATGACAAAATGCACAGACCACCTCAAGCAAAAATACACTTTTTCCGCGACCTTTAATTGAACTGAGGAACTTACTTTCAGGTTTATATATTTTTAAAATTTATATACTTTGTGGGTGATTTAACAATCACTACTGTAAGTCAACCTTTGCTCCTATCAACTCTTATATTAGATTTTTTATTGCAATAACAGTGATTGTGGCCTAGCGCTGAGTCACTGAGTGTAAGTGTTCAATATTATTTTATAATTTTTCTTTTCCTAGTTGACTATTATAGAGTGTTAATACCTCTTAGTCCTAGAAGAATTTCACAAAATTTTAATATTAATATTTAAATTATTAAATTAATTTTTATTATTATTAATTTTGTTGATTTTTGGTTGACTATAATAGTACTCTGTACTTAGTCCCAATAATTGCCATATACAAATTTGCTAACTTTAGTATTGGTTGACATTAAAACTTAATTGTTTATTCACAATAATAAATTTTATTCTTATATAGTTGTCTTTATTTGATTATATTTAATAAATACTTTATATTTAAAATATTTTGTATATATTTTTATAAATAAAAATATTTTGATATAAAATTTTATTATTATTTTGGTTTCATTAAACTGAAATATATAATTATTTAAAGGAATTGTTTAATTAATCTTCCCACTTACATGACTAGCAAGTTGACTGAGAGCATGGATAACTTTAAAGTGCATGAAATTGATGTTGATTGTGAAGCTGATTCTGTAAGCTCTTCAAAATTAATTTATCAAAAATCAATTGCTGATGATAGACCTTCTCATTCTACAGGACGTAGAAATGTCAGGGGGGGTGGAGGCAATAAGCTCCCTTCCCCCAACCAGTCAGAAAGAAGTTAAACCTCTGGTTAATCAGGAAAATTTTCTTAAAGGTATAAAAATAAAAAAGATTCCTCTAAACCAGCAAGTCAACAATTTTTCCAGCCACATCAAGGAGCTGAGAGCAGAAAGTATGAAATACAAGGCAAGAGTGGACACCCTTTGGTCCCAGATGCAAGAGCTTCTATCTCAAAAGCAGGTTCATCCTCCTCCCATTTCATCAACTAAGCCTCAGCCCCCTCAACCTCCCACCTCCTTCCAGCAAAACTAAAATACTCTGGAAGTAGAACAATGGAAATGGGATTATCTCATGAGCCACTATCAGCAGAATGTGCAACATTCTCCTCATCATCAGCCTGGCCCATCCAGAACACCCAATTTCCATCCTCCTCCTCCTCCTTACCAACAAAGCAGGAGAAAGAAAGCCCAAGCCTAAACTCAATCCCAGGAGAAGTTTCCTCCTCTGCCATGGTAGATAGTTTTGTTGATAAACATTTTGGAGTATATTCTAATAAGCCTTCTTCTACAGGTTACCTTATTGAGAATGGTGAAAGAACAGTTAAACCTGTTAAAAGACAGCTTCCTGTAACTAGTAGCCCTATTGATGTTTTAAGTAAACTTTCTTTTGATGAAACATTACATTTAACGTCTAACTCTTTAATTAATCCTACTCTTGCTACTAAGAATCATTCTGTTACTCCAGAAATTTATGTTTTACTTGAAAAAACTTCTGAAGAAATATTGAGAGACTCCCCTGATTTTAATGTTATCAAAGACAAACCTTTGAGGGAATTGTTAAAACTTGAGATTGATAGATTGAATAATTTGCATTTACATTGCAAAGTAAGTTTTTCTGTTCAGGACACAGCTTATTTCAGATTAAAAGACACATTAAATAATGTCCTTGCTCAACATAAGTCTATTAAAATTGATCACAAATCACTTTCGGATAAACATAGTCATCTACGCAAAGTTATTGATGATCTAAAATATGAAAATACTTCTTTAAAAAATGACAATATGCTTCTGCATAGTGAATTAAAAAAATGGAAAATTGATTTCCAAAATTTAAGTAATAAATGCTCTATAGATGAGGACAGAAATGTTCTATCTATTGCTAGGATTAATGATCAACTATCTTATATTCCTGATTGAGAAATAAATTGTCTGATCTTGAGAAAAAAATTTCTGCATTACAGGCTGTTCAGAACACTCATTATCATGAGTTAGAAAAATTTCTCAACCTGCTATTAATCATAAAAATAAACAGCCTGAACAGGGTGTTTCTTCTCTCCCTTGTAATGTACCAATTTTTCCAGCTGAAAATTATTCTGTAAAATCTGTTACATCAAATAAGAATAATTTTAATGCTTACAATGAGCCATCTACCACTGTAAATAATGAAATATCTGAACACCTTTCAAGACTTCAAGAATTGATAACCTTGAATAGTTCAAACCTTAAAACTGACCATCCTGGTAGTAATAAAATTGGCCTAAATTATACCAATATCCTACCTTTGATGGTGATTCTTCATCTGATTTGCAACACTTTATCCAAAGAATTGATAATTTAAAAAGATCTTATGAACTTCCAGATGAGGAAATTGTTTCTAAGTTGATTTCTTTACTTTCCAATGTAGCCTTGATGTGGTATGAGTCTGTTTTGTTAGATAACACCCATTATACTTGGAATGAATGGTAAACTTTGATTGAGAATCAGTTTGGTGGTTTGAAATTCAGGTTGGCTCAGCAAAGACTGTATGAAAATACTAAATATGTATCCTCCTCTGTTGAAAAATCCATTTTGTTTCTTATGAAATTAACAAAAATCCTGAGAGCAATTGATCCGGAGATGGATTATGATATCTGGAGAGATAAAATCCTGTATAAATTACCAAATTCTCTTAGAGATTTAATTGTAGCTAGAACTGAGCATGTGAGGGAGCATTCTTCTTTCATTAATATCTGTAATGAAGTACTGCTCAACCATAGATATGAACCAAAAAATTACCTTGGAAAAACTCATCATGATCAAAATAAACCCTCTACAAAGCCCCCAGAAAAATCTGGTAAACCATCTGCCCCAGTTGCACCTAAAAAATATGCAAAAAATACTTGTTTTATATGTAACAAATCATGGAAAATAGGTCATGTTTGTGACAAGAAAATTCATCTTCTTGAACAAAATGAAGACACTGATGATGCTGAAATTGATATCAATAATTCTTCTAGTGACTGTTAAAGTAATATCTCCTATGGCAATGAATCTGTTAAAGATGTTTTAATGTTGGAACAGGATGTCCTTTATTTAGATAATATATCTGAAGAATGTGTATTAGATTTATCTTCAGTGGAAAATGCTAAAATAATTAAAGATATTACTAACAATTCTATATCCATATTCCCTTTGAAGGCACCTGTTATCATTAATGGTAAAAATGTTGAGGTAGTTCTTGACTCTGGTGCTGGAGGAAGTGTAGTGTCTGAAAAAGCACTAGCTTCAGTGGATAAGGATTATTTGAGTAAATTATTACCTATTACATCAGAAAAATGAAGAGGGTATGGTTCTACTTTGTGTCCTATAGGCAAATACAAAACCTCTGTATTCTTCAAATATAATGGTGGTTTTGTCAGAGCTATTTGTGAATTTGTTGTCATGAAAAATGATAATTTAAGAAATTGGTTTATTATGGGTAATGATATTATAACCATCTTTGGTGTGAAATTGGACCCAGCTAATAATTGCTTCACCTTGGGATTGAATGGCAAAAGAAAATTCAAAATTTCCTACCCTAGAAAACCTTCTGCGCATCTGTTAAAATCTTGTAACTCATTGATCCAGTGTAAAGGCAGACCAACAAGTGAAATGGATAATTTATTGAATGAAATAAATACTGCTTCTTTTGGTGATCATTTGACTAGTGAACAAAAGGATTCAATAATTGCCTCAATTACCTCTTTCCCTATGGCTTTTGCTCATGGCTCTCATGTCTTAGGAATTGTTCAGGATGAAATGAAAATTACTTTATCCTGTAACTTGAATGATGTCGGTCAATCATCTAGAAGAACGTAAGGAAAGGTGAAAAAATTGGAGGAGGACAAGGAAAAAAATAAAAGAAATAAAATATAAAGGTTTATTTAATTTATTTAAAGGAAATTAACGACAAGTAATTTGAGAGGTGACACAAAATTGGGTTATATTAATAATAATATTATTTCAAGTAAGGCTATGCGCGGCAGACACTGAGATTACTATCAGATTTAAAGCAACCTTTAAATTGTTATATAGAATTTTAATTAGAAATTTTATTACTAATAAAAAGAATATAAACGTAATATAAAAGTATATTAAATTTAATGAGTGTATAGTAAGTGATAAGGCTACAGGGGATTATCCAAGGCCTTTTTATAGGCAATGGGCCCTCTGAAGGGCTACTATATTTGTAAATACAATAAATATAATAGAATGAAACAAGAATCTAAAAAAATAAGTGAAACACAACAATGTAGAGAAAAATATGAAACAAATAATTAAAAACCCCAATTAAGAATCCAATTTTCCCACAATTAATTCCCAAATCAGTAAGTAAAAATAGTGAATAACTAAAAAAGCCTGGAACATAGGAACTATGAGAAAAATAATTCAAAACAGATGGTACAGTCTGATTTAAGGATTTTTAAGTGAAACAAAAAATATTTTGACACAACAAAATATGTAATTAATTTAAATTTAGTATTAATTAGTTTTTCCTGACACAATTATGGGTCAAAAGAAGCGTCATTATTTATTGTTTAATACTATAAAAAATGATATTTAATATATAAATATAAATAATTAATTTAATTATATTATAAGTCAATTTTACACTTATAATTATAATATATGTTTTTATTAATTAAATATAAATTTATAATTATTAAATACATAAAAATGTGCAATTATTTGTAGAATATAAAATATATTATGTTTTAATTTAAATGTATTTAAAAAATTTATATAAACAATAAAATTAATATAACACTTATATGTAATAAGATACTTATATAATTTTATTATGCAATAAAATATTAATTTATATACATTAAAAACAATTGTTACGCCCTCTTTCAGGTCCTATAAGTTAACATAACACTTACTGGGCTCCTGGAATAGACTGGCTGACAAATGATATTCCTCTTAGTATTAAGAAAAAACCATATCCTGCTTCTCCGACAAAAAGAAAGGATATTGAAGATAATATTTCCACATTATTAAAAATGAATATCATTGAGAAGGTGGATGTCACCCCCAAATATTGTGTCATCTCCCCAGTCTTAATTTCCTATGAGAAGGATAAGGCTAGATTATGTGGAGATCGCAGAGCATTAAACACTTATAATGTTGATGATATTTATCCTTTACCCAGAATTAATTCAATACATGCTACCTTTCAAGGTGCAAAATTTATTAGTTGTCTTGATGGTAATAAAGGGTATCATCAAGTTCCAGTTGAAAAAAATTCTCAAAATTTTTTGCTTATTGCTACTCATATGGGAATATATAAGTATGTTAGAATGCCATTTGGCCCTAAAAATGCTGCTTCAGTTTTTCAAAAAGTCATGGATATCACTTTCAATCAGGAAATAATTGAGGGATGGCTCATGGTGTATATTGTTTTATTATAGTTTTTTCTAAAACTTTTGATGAGCATATGATTCACTTAAATAGAGTTTTTCAGAAAATGGATGAAATTAATATGACCTTGCCCTTGAAAAAGTCTAAATTTGGCTTTCAATCTTTGAAAGTCTTTGGCCATGTTGTGTCAGGCCTAAAAATTTGTGTGGACCACAACAAAGTTGCTGCAATTCAAAATGTTAAGGCACCAACTTCTGCAAGAGAAATCCAAAGTTTTTTGGGTATGTCTGGCTATTATAGACAATATATTAAAAATTATCAGGTCATAGCCTTGCCTCTTACCAAACTAACTAGAAAAGATGTTGCATTTATCTGGAATAATGACTGTCAAAAAGCTTTTGATGCATTAACATGTTGTTTAATGACAGCCCCTATCTTGGCTCTTCCAGATTTCAACAAAACTTTTGTTATGTACACAGATTCTAGCTTTGTTGGTCTGGGTGCTGCCCTTCACCAGAAGCAAATTATTAATGATTAATACTCAGAAGTTGTAATTTGTTATATTCTAAGAACCTTGAGAAATAGTGAATTTAAATATGGTGCCACTCAATTAGAGTGCTTAGCAGTTGTCTGGGCCCTTGAGAAGCTTCATTAATACCTGAATGACCAAAAGTTTGAATTGGTAACTGACTGTAGTGCTGTGAAGTCCCTCTTAAACCTAAAATCACCTGATAGACATATTTTTAGGTGGCAACTTGCTGTACAAGAATACAGAGGAAGAATGACAATTATCCATAGGGCTGGAAATGTTCAATCCAATGTTTATATGCTGTCCAGATTGCCTCTGCCAAATAATGACTCCAATCCTGCCTATGTACCTGAAGATGATACTGTTCATATCCATGGTATATTTATAGTTGATATGGAAGAAGAGTTATTACAATTAATTCTGGATTCATATGATAAAGATCCTGATTTAAATAAATTTGTTACTATCTTAAATGATCCTAAGAATGCTTCAATTCAAGCATTGATTAAAACTCTTCCTGCAAAGTATCAAAATGCTTTGATTAAGGGAAAGTTTTCTATTGAAGATGGTTATATTTATTATAGAAGAAAGCTTACTAATGTAATTGTAATTCCTCCTTCTATGTAAGAAACTGTCCTCAAGCTTTGTCATGATGACATATTAGCTGTTCATTTTGATCTTGAAAAAACAATGATTAGAATCAAAAACACTGCTTGGTGGGCTAATATGTCTGAAGATACAAAATTATATGTTGAATCTTGTGATTCCTGCCAGAAATCTAAAAGGTTGACAGGTAAAAGAGCAGGGTTATTACAACATATTGAAGCACCTGATGCTCCCTGGCAAATCATTAATATGGATTTTGTCATTGGTCTTCCTGTATCAGGTAAGGACAGTTACAATTCTTGTTGGGTAATAGTGGATAGATTTACTAAAATGTGCCAATTAACTCCCACAAACAAGGATGTCTCCACCAAAGACATAGCTTTCTTATGGTGGTCTTATATGTTCAATATATTTGGATTCACTAGTGCCATTATATCTGACAGAGATCCCAAATTTACATCTGAATTCTAGATGTCTTTAATGGATATATGTGGTTGTGAATTAAAATTATCTACTGCTCACCATCCCCAGACTGATGGTCTAGCTGAAAGAATGATTCAAACTCTAGAGGATATGATTAGAAGGTATTGTGCCTTTGGCTTGGAATATAAAGATAATGACATATTTACTCATGACTGGGTTACTTTGCTCCCAGGTCTTGAATTTTCTTATAATAGCACTGTTCACTCTGTTACTCAAAAGAAGCCTTTTGAGCTTTGGCTAGGTTATGTCCCTAATACTCCTGCTCAAATACTCAATAGTAGATTGCCTAAATTGGAATTATACCATGGTGTCAAATCTTTTGTTCAAATGCAACAACTGTTCAGAAAACATGCTCAGAATTGTATTGATAAAGCATTTGAGTATGAAAAGAAAAGATGGAATAAATCCCATAAAGAGCACTCATTTGCTGAAGGTGATGAAGTGTTGATATCTACTTTCCATTTCAATTTAGAGGGTAACAACAAGTTGAAAGATCCTTTTGTAGGGCCTTTTGTTGTTAAAAGAATGATTGGAGATAATGCAGTTGAAGTTGTGTTATACTCTCCATATGATAGAAAACACCCTATTTTCCCCATTTCCCTGCTGAAACCTTATACTTCCAACAGTGATTTATTCCCTAAGAGAAGAGGAAGACCTAAGAAAAATCCTCAAGAAATCACTGAAACTGCAGAAATGGATGAAATTCTGAATGATAGAATTGTCACTTCTGAAAAAGGTGTTGAGTATTTTCTATAATATAGAAATAAGTCATCTGAATATGATGCATGGATACCTGGTAAAGAAACTTCAAACCTTCCTACTCTGTTAAAAAAGTATAAAATGAAAAAATCATAGCATTTTTTAATTGTTTTTTTTGAGTGAGGGAGTGTCAGCCAGGCTGTTCCAGGAGCCCAGAAAATATACATAAAAATTTATTGAAATTTAAAGAGGACATAATAATTGCAACTTATGTATTTACATTAAATTTATATTACATAATATATTATATAAATATTTTATTTTATAAGTAAAATAAATTTTATATTAATTTTATTATCATATAAATTAAGTATACATCAATTTAGTTATCTTGTTCCATATAAAGGGACACATTTTTATGTATTTAATATATAAATAAATAATTAATTTTTTATAATGTAATTACATCCTTTTAATTATCTTATATTGTAATTACATTAATTATTTAATTTAAATATTTAACAAAAAATTTTCATATATACTATTATCCATAATTAGTGGCGCTTTTTTGACCCTTAATTGTGTCAATGAAATATTAAATAAGTTAAAACACTTATTTAAAAAAATAATATTCAAATTCTCAATTTAAATTAGCAATATCATTAAATTAATTACTTTTTTCATTTAAACTAGTTATTTAATTACATAGTTAAAACAATTAATTAATTTTTGCTTTACACTGAGTTAGATTTGATTACATACTTTGTTGCGTCAAAACATTTTATTTGTTTCACTTAAAAAGCCTGAAAAAACATTGTAATACCTGTTTTGAATTATTTTTTCTCATAGTTCTTATGTCACAGGGTTGTTTAGTTACTCATTATATTAGTTAACTGATTTGGGGACTTATGGTGGGAAAATTATTATCTTAATTGGGAATTAATTATTTGTTTCATATTTTTCTCTCAATTACTATGTTACAATTTTTTTCTTTTTTCTTCTTGTTTTACCTTATTACTATTTTGTATATACTCATTGTAGCACTTCAGAGGTCCCATTGCCTATAAAGAGGCCTTTGGTGAACTCCTTTTTCCACATCACTTATTACTCATCATATTTTAAAAAAATACATTATATCATATTTTTATTTACATTGTTTAGTTGCGCGTCAGCCTTCTTAAATATTAAAATTAAATATGAAGGTTGATTTAAGAATATTCAAATATTTAGTTTTTGATAATTGAGCAGAAAGAAAGTAAAAGTACTTACTATATTAACCACACTGTCCCTTGTCCACTTTGTCTATTAGACCCATTATTTCATTTTCCAATTCCTTTTACTCCCCTCTCTTCCCTTCTATTTTACTCCTATTATTTCAATCTCCCTTTTCCACCTTCTTCTAGACAAACCGGCCAACATCCATGGTTGCAAGATATTTTTCTTGCACTCATTTTTCTCTTATATTTTTTTTGGCTTATATTTTGCTTACACATATTTTTCTTGCACATATTTTTCTTACATTTATTTTTATGACCTTATATGCCTTCTTAAAATATCCTTAACTTGCACTGGATATCCCCATAATAGATATTTTAATTGCTGCATAGTGTTAGCAAGGTCATCATTATAATTATTATTATTATTATTATTATTTTGGTTGATGAGAGTTGTAAAAAAAATCTTGGAGAGAGAAGATGGATGGATGGAGGAAAGGGAAGGGGAGGGAAAGGAGAGATAGAGGGAGGCTTTTCTTCATTCCTTACACCATCAAAATGAAAAGAAATTATGATGATGATAAGATAAAGTTTGAAAAAATACATTAGATACATTATATGTCTTCTTTTTCAATTGAAAAAATGAAAAAAATTAAGTCAAGTATTATCTGGGGTATACTAAGATCTTTATCATACAATACTAAAGATTACTACACCTTTTACTTATTTGGAAAGCTCTTCAGGTACTATGTATTTGTCAACTAATTATGTTTTTCTTTGCATTGTGCATTGTGTATTGTGCATTAAGTTTTGGTTTGTTGAATTTCTAACCATTGACTCCTATGATTTTGAAATAACATAAATCAATTTATTAAAAAAATGAATAAATTCAACATCAAATTTTTTTACAACTAAAATGCTATAAAAGTATGACAATCTTTGTAGAATTCTTTAAACTCCAATGAGATGAGAGTATATTTTATTATAGGTAGTGCAGTATGGAAGTATTGAACATTGGTATTAGAGATGAACACCTTGAGTGTCTTTCCTACCTTTAAGTCACAGTTTTGAATATAATGGACATTAAGTAATTCTTCAAAAAATTAGAAAATCCAGTTTTTTTTAATATAAAAAGAAGCTCAACTTTTGCTTAATAAAAAGCTAAAAGCCTTTTATAAGTAAGGAACAAAATTAATTGATTGAACTAATGATCTGTCTCAAAAAAGATCAGAAAATGATCTTCTGCTACTTGCCTTAGTTATCAATAACAAATTTCTAAAAAAAAGAACACTATGAAGAATTAATTCAAAGACTAAAATTTATCAAAAATAAATTAGCAACAAAAGAAAAATACACCACTTCCTTTAATTAATCAAGAAACACAATAAATTAAGCTTTAGGCTTATTTAATTTTCTTGAGTATCACTTTGTAAACAGTATGACATAGTTTTTATCATTTGTTTTTTTGTATTAAAGATGGAAAGAAATCTATAATGGGCAGTATTTTATGGACTTTTCCATTGTAGAAAGTCCTATAGTACTAGCTATAGGCCTTGACCAAGGGAGTTGGAGAAAAACCAGAGAGAAAATCCCCTGTCCCTTTAGAAAAATATAAGTGAGATTTACCTGCTACAGTAAATTTGTTCCTGTTGTTTGAAGTCCTTTTCCAATACACTTTACTTCCTGATCAGCCAAGAAAGTAGTCTCCAGACAGACTACCAAACCAAAGAGCTGAAATGTAGACCAATGTCCACACCAGAGAAAGCAATGATACTTGATGTAGGTTGCAAATCCACACCAGAGACAGCAGTAATACTTGATATAGCTTGCAAGACTACACCAGAGAAAACAGTTGCCAAAGTTGAGTTAAATGAAGAACTAACCTTGCAACAAACACAGCCAATTGTGGCCAAAAAAACAGTGAAAAATGAGTGAGGAACAAGGATATCACCTCCTGATGCTTGTATGATGATTAAATTTGCCTCAAACTGTCTTATTCACTATATACACACAGACCACTATCTAAGAGCCCATGCACACCAACAAATTTGGCGTTTCTGAGCACCAAATTGCATAAAACCCCTCTAGACACGCTTCCCAGCCTTCTAGCACTGAGGCGGCAGGACTGTCCTGAAGCCAGAAAGCCACCAAAAACCTCCAAAAACACCCAAAATACTTAGAAAAATAAACTACAACTACTAAAACCTTTAAAACACATAATTAAGCTACAACAACACTGGGACATGAAAAATAGAGAAAAATTAGCCCATTATAATGGTACTAAGAACTTAACCCTAAGAATTAAGGTTAGCCTGTAAAACGCAAAAAACAAAATTAAACAGCTTTCTTTTAAAATGAAAAATGAGAAGTAATACCTCAAATACTTAGAATATGAAAAAATGTCATAAAGACATAAAATATAGAAAAAAACCAGGGCTATCCAATAGTAATACCCAAATACAAGCAGTCCCAATATTCGTCCAATAATTCCAGAAAAACACCCAATTATTAAACAATGCCTTTTAAGACATCAAAACAACACGAAACAGACCAACAAAGGGCTCCACCAATGTTGCAAGACCACATCCTCCCTCAAATAGAGAATGTCCACATTCTCCTTCATCACAACCACCATGTTCAGCTTCCTCTCCAAATCTGCTACTAACATGGGTCCTTGCCAATACTGCATCAACAACAATCTCATCTGTACCATAGCACCTCCAGCTCATCCCTACAGAACCTCCTGTGATGCCTGTCACTCTAGGAAGAAGACTTGTTTCAGACCTGGTCCATTGTCCTTTTCAACATCTTCTTCTCCTCCACAACCTGATCCACCTTCCACCAGCACCAAAAGATCCAGACCATCCATCCTGATCCCCAGACTGGTCAAAAAATTACACCCTTCAAAAAAGAGTGCCAACCCTGCTACAAACACTAGCTCTTCCATCCCTGGTCCTTCTAATGGTAAGCCCAATACTTCTTCATACTGAAATTCAATCTGACCAATTTCTAGTTCATTCCAATCCAGAAAGTGATGATGACAATGTGGGAACCCTTGAAGAACCCCCACCTAATCCATTTCCAACCATCAAAGACAACTTACAACAACATTCTTCTCAACAGAAGCATCTCATCCTAGATTACTTCCAATCTACTCCTGCCAGGAACCCACAGGACCTTGAGACAAGGAAGAACCTCATCCACCAGTTCAAAGCCAATGCTGAACATTTTGTTTCATCTCTTGATTCTTTTCTGTAATTACTTATTGCCCAAAAATCTTGATTTAGAAATAAAAAAAATAAACAAACTCCTCATTTTAAAGTATTGGGGGAATAATCCTCAGTTTTAAGTTTCGGGGGACTAACAGCCCTCATTTTATAGTCTTGGGGGACTCAAAAAACCTCAGTTTATAGTCTTGAGGGACTCAAAATCTGAATCAAAAAGACAGAACCAGAGATCAAAATATTAAAGACCAAAGAAAAAAACTAACATTCTGGGGTAACTGTTATACAGAGCAGACAGCTCATCAGTTACCCCCACACTTGCCTTAACAAAATTCAGAGACTCCCCCTTTGGATGCTCTCTTCCAGAATCACACCAACTCTACATTATTAGTTTACAGTCCTGAAGGACTCAACCAACAGCCATCCTCAGTTTATAGTCTTGGGGAGCTGTACCATTTCTCAGTTTAAAGTCTTGATGGACTGCCAGTGTTCATTTCAAAGTCTTGATGGACTACCAGTGTTCAGTTTACAGTCTTGACAGACTAAAACCCATTTTGCATATAAGGGCAGAGCCAACTCCATGAACAGTGCTCCACAGCCAACCTGCTGAACTTCCACTCTTTCTTCATTATCTACACATCATTGACAAAATTTTCATTCATCTCTTTTCTCTTCATTATTTTTCCTTCACAGATCATGGCTTAATCTCCAGAATTTTACCCATCGGACCTTCCCTGTTTCATTGCTCCAAAGGACTTTGCTTGTAAACAGTGCATCCACATGTGCAGGCCTTGTAAATTCACTCTTCCTACTCCTCAAGCCAAATTCTATAACAGAGCCTGTTATTCTTGAAACTCTAATAAGAAAAGATGTGACAGAGACCCCAACTATCCAATACCTCCGCCTTCACCTTCACACAAATATATTTCCAGATCTCTTACCAGGTCACCAGAACTTGGACCTGGTTCTTCTTCTTTATCTTCTTCTCCTTCCAGAAGATCACGCCGTTCTATTCCCAAATCACTCCCTAAAAGACCTGCTTTATCTTCTCAAGAATCTGCTTTTGTCTCAGCAAATTTAGCCAAATCAGCTTCAAAATCAGCTCCCAGGCTGCTAGACCGCATCCAGGCGGCCCGCCCACCTTTCCAAAAAGCAAAAATCAGGCTCAAAACTCCCAAATTCAGCCAGATAACAGCCAAAATACACCATTAAACACCAACAACTCTACGCAACCACCTCCTAGTGCTCTCAGAGAAATGCATACACACCAAATTTCCTCCCCAGACATCCCCAAAAATTCCAACAACTCTAGAAAACCTGCCAGAGGACCTTCTGAAAACACTAGAGCACGCAACACTACTTCCAAAAAAAAATCTCTGGTTACTTTAAGAAGAACTAACTACACCTCTCTTCTGGCCGCCAATTATTCCTCTGATGATTCCCTTTCTTCTAGATCTTCATCCAGAAAATCACAATCAGCTTCCAGGTCACCTTCTCCTGATCCTTCCTTCAACAACCCTGGTTCTCCACCACCAGTGTCCAACCCAGCTGGGCCAAGCAATAATAATGTCCACAACAACAACAGCAGCCCTGCTGCTCCAACCAGGCCACAGGAACACCCTTCTTCTCCTTCATCTTCTCAACACCATGTAAAGAATGATCATGAGAATCCATACCTCTATCTGGTTGATCCTCCTTCAACATCCATTCAGCTTTCCTCAACAGCTCAAATCCTGGCTGCTTACAAATTTGATAAACTTCCAATCTGTAAGTACCAAATTAATAAATCCAATTTCTTTAACAGAGAATAATTACTAATCTAATTCTTCTGTGTAGTTAGAGCCCCGCCACCTGAAACTACAATTGGGATTGGCCAACCTCTAGAAACTACCTTAACACTGGATTACACCAACATGAAACAACACCTAAGCATTATGTGTTCAAACATGCTTAAGGCCTTTTCCCTCCATGGTCTGTTGAATGACTTTGAAAAGAATCTGAGGAAAAAGCTCCTTGATGGCCACTGGAAGATGTCTAAAATAATCAAGCACACCTTCCAACACTCAATCCCTGCTTCTTCCACTTCTTCCCAAAAATTACCTTCCACTCCGGTACCTGACCATTATGATCCATATACTCTTTCCAGCGGCCTACACTACAAAGAACACAGTTCTTCTTCCAATCCTAACAAAAAGTAAAAACACCACCAAAATATGTGCCAACTGCCGGAGGCTTCTTCTTCCAGACATTAAAATAAACAAGAGAGAAACTAATAAGTCACTAAATAGAGAGAACCATAATAATTAACAGAAATATATATAATTTTTTTTTTATATTTTTACTTTATTTTTTTTATTTTATTATATTATATTTTATTATATTTTATTTATTATTTTTTTATTATTTTAAACTACTAAAATACTAAAAAAAACTTGAAAATAAATAACAGAATTAACGAAAAATATGAGAGTTGAAAAATTAAAATGAAATGAATAATAATAATAACATGAGACAAATAATAATTACAAATGGTATCCCTTCCAATTGATGAGCTGATCCCCTGATACCTTACCCACATCCAAGTGCACCTTGATGTGGATACACTGTTCAATAATTTTTTAAATGAATTGAAATAAATAAAAAAATAAAGATTAAATAATTAGAAATTGAGAGAATAACAAGAGAAAGAAAGAAAATAGCATTTCCCAGCCAAATGATAAGCCTTTCCCAACCAATTCTTGCCCACATCCAGGTGACCCTGATGTGATAACACCATATAATTTAATTTTGTGATTTTTCCCTCTTTATATCCTAATAACTCCCATAAAAAAATTAAAAGAAAAAAAGAGAAAAAAGAAAATAATATAAAACTACTATCTCAACATAGACACAAAAATTAAAGAAAAGAAAACAAAAAAATCCAGCTCCATAGAAGTTCCAGTCCAAGAAAATGATCACTGGGTGGGCTCCCTCCAATAAGTAAAAATGATGGGAGACCACCAGTGATCCCCAACTAAACCAAATAGACAAAAGAAGCCTTTCCCAAGCCAGTAAGCCATTTTAAAGTCATAGTGGACTTGAAAACTGAATAACAAAAACCAGAACTATGATTCAACTAGGAAAAACAAAAATACTTGAAACAGACATTATGGGGTAACTTTTCTAAAGAGCAGCCAGCTCATCAGTTACCCCCACACTTTCTAAAATAAAATCTAGAAGTCTCCCCTGGGTACCTTCTAACAAAAACACAGCATCCAACACAATAAATCAAAACCAATAAGCCTGAGGAGTGCAGCACATGAAAACCAAAAGAATTTCCAGTTAAAAGTCATAGAGGACTAAAACCTGTGAAAAGAAAACAATACTAGGGTTCAACAAAATTAAGAGAAGGGGTTGGAAACAGAAAATCTGGGGTAACTGTTCTACAGAGCAACCAGCTCATCAGTTACCCCTACACTTGCGAAGATCAAATCTAGAAGACCCACCCATGGGTACCTTCTAACAAAAACTTTTCCAACAAAACAGATTCACAGCATCACCAAAATCCAATTTTAAAGAATGATCCATAGTTTTTCCTCATTGCAGAGTCAATCTTCTTCACTTTTTGTGCCTCTAAGATAAAGTTTCTTCACCTGATCTGCAGCCACTCTCTTATTTAAGACTGCGCCATCTAACTCCTCCAAAACATAAGAGCCTCTAGAAACCTGAGATCTGACTCTGTAAGGTCCATTCCATCTTTCAGCAAACATCTTTCCCCACTGACTCTCCAAACTTCTATTATACACCAAAACCAATCAACCAGGTTTCAAGGGATTCCTGAGTCTATGAGCCAACTTCTTGTCCCAGTATCTGACTGATTAATTTCTAATCTTCATCATTCTAGAGTATGCCTTCTCTTGACATTCCTCTCTACATTACAACTGTTGCACCCTGGCACAGAGAAAATCTTCTTTTGAGCATATATCATCCCAATCAATTCCAAGATAAGAGATTGCTTCCAAGTCCACCGGTAGAACAGCTTTCTGCCCAAAAATTAATTCATAAGGGGAATAGCCAGTTGTCCTTTTTACAGTGACCCTATCAGCAAATAACACCAAGGGTAAATAATGCCTCCATTTTTCAGCACTATCTCCACACATTTTCACCAAAGCATTTTTTCTAACTTGATGGCCTCTTTCAACCATGACTTTGGCTTCAGGATAATAAGGTGTAGCCACCCTGACCTTAGAATAAATACTTGTCATAGCTTCTTTGAATTCAGCTCCAAACTATGGCCCACCATCAACAGTCAGCAACTTAATCAACCCATACCTAAATACCCATTCTTTCTTTAAAAATTCTGCCACATTTTTGGCAGTCAAATTAAGCAGAGGCAGCGCCTCAACCCAAACAGAAAAATCATCCCTGGCAACAATCAAGTATTTATACCTGCCCTCTTTTATATGGAGAGCATCCAAACTGACTCTTCCAAACACAGTTAATTTACCAGTAGCATGGCCAACCTCTTTATGTTTCAAGTGACATCTTCTTTGACATTCTTCACAATATTGAACCCAACCCTGCACAGCCAATTTCATACCTGGCCACCAAAATCTATCTGCTACTCTTCTATAAGTCTCCCCAAAGCCTCTATAACCAAGGTCTTCATGCAAAGACTTCAAAACCAATTCTTGACCCTTCTTCTGAGTCACCATCAATTTAGGATTTGGATGTCTCCTCCTCATCAACCTCCTTCCTGACTCATAAAAGCCAGGAATCTTCTTCTTGATTTCCACCCAAGTATCATCATCACAAGTATTTGGCCTTTCTAAGGTTAACAGATATTCAAGCATAATAAAATAAAACCCAATCTGACCCCAGGTCTCATATTCAAAATCCAACAAAACAATATCCAAGGGTACAACCCTGTCATCAAAATCTCCAGTGTACACATGAGCAACACAACTGGCCCATCCAGGACACCAATCCCTAAACTTTGGCACCTCCTTTTTCTTCAACTGAATCTTAAGAGAATCCAGTTCACCAACAAAAACACCATTCTCCAATTTTGAGCCATCCTAAACAACAGCCCCATCTTCATCAACAAAAACATCCTGATCACCAGAATTAAGATCAGAACCATCCAGTTTAACCTCTTGGTGGAGGCAAGAACAATCATCCAGTTTAGCCTCTTGGGGGAGGAGAGAAAAATCTTCAGCACCCTTTGCGCTGGCCCTAACCACTGGAACATCTTCATCAAATTCTTCAGAATCAGAATCATCATCTGTGGGTGGTCTTCTTGATAATCCATCTGGCATCATAAAAGTCTTACCTGGCTTGTGCACCAGGTCAAAAGAAAAATTTTGAATAAATGCCACCCACCTAGTCATTGGAGAATTTGGAAGACTAGGTGTGTTGGTCATTTGAGCCAGAGATTTAGCATCCACCTGCAGCTCAAAATGCTGCCCGCACAAAATGGTTTGTAGCTTCTTCAAAATTTTTCCTACACCACACAATTCCAACTTTGGCTGAGAATACCTAGATTCCACCTCATTAAAAAAACAGACTCATACCTTACTGGCCTGACCTTCCCAGATTTATCTTCCTGAGACAAAACAACACCATCAGCAATATAACTTGAGTCCACTGCCAGATAAATTTTTCCAGCTTCCCTTCCATAATCCAACTTGTGAAGAATAATATCTTCACTGTCATGCGCCACATGACACTTGAGGCAAAAGTAGCTCATTAAATCAATAAAATAGAAGTCTAAATCCATACTCGAAGCGCAGAAAGCAATTCTACATAGCAACTGCAACTTTCCTTTGTGTACTCACAATTCAACCGCGCTAGTCTAAACTCTAAATCTAAATTAGTCAATCTCTCAATAGTGTGTCTCAGTCTTTTCCTCAATAAGCGATGCACAGCGCAATAGTCAATGTAATGGTGCACTAAAAGTTTATTAAATGTCTGTGAATTATTAAAAGGTGTAGTGAGCATGGACAGAATGGATAGTGGAGGATTAAAGGGCTAACGGATGTTAGTGAGGAGGGTCCAGGTGTAATGGATGTATATTTTTTAATGGTCTGTGGTGTGTGGAATAGTGGATGGGTATGAGGTCAATGCAAGGAGGAGTAAAGGATATAAAAGGGGTTGGGTTTTTGGTTTGACATTCTTTAGAATTAAATTATAAAACGTATATATAGTTAATAGTGGTAAAACTTTAGGTTAAATAATTATTATTGTGTCTTTCCTTATTTTCTCAATAATCATTTCTAAATCCTAAATCTTTGATTATTGAGTTTCCAACCCTTTGTGAGATTTTAAAAATTTTAACATTACCTTTAAATTATATTAGAATTCTTCTCAAACATATCTCAAAGCAGTAGCTCTTCCTTTGAGTCATCTTTGAATCACTTCCTCGAACATTTCCTCTGTGCATCAAAGAAGTTTCTAAAACTCCTCCCTCCATCTCACTTCCGGGAACACCCTTGACCTTGTGCATAGGTCGTCTGGTGACAGTATAATTTAATTCTCCATAGTTCTCATTCTTTGTACTACTATGTCCCTTTTCAGGTGTTTTCTAAATTCTTAAAATGGCACCTGTTCAACGCACTCCTCCTACAGGCGCTACTACTAGAGCTTGCACCAGAGGCAGGCCAGCAGCCACACGGCCTGATTCCCGCACTCACTCCTTGGAACCACTCAACCTAATGGAACGTCAACATTCAGTCCAATCTGTAGAAGACATCCCACAAGATTTTGATAATTCTAGTGATGATGAAGAAGGAGAGGATACAATGCAAAAGGCACCATCTGCCCCTGCTACTCACCCTTCTGGTCAACCTTTGGAACCTGGACCATCTAATTCTCTGGAGGACTTCATGAGACTTTTTATGAAGACCCTTTCCAATACAACCTCTTCGGAGGGATCTAAACTCAAAACTCCTTCCATGAAATCTCCTGATAAATTTGATGGAGAACATCCAGACAGATTTCAGCCCTTCTTGCAAACCTGCAAGCTCCTGTTCAATAATGACCCTCGAACCTTCAATAACAACCAATCAAAGGTTGTTTAAGCTTCTTCATTCCTAGCCGGGAAAGCAGAAAGATGGTTCAAGCCTTATCTTCTCATGCTCTCTTCGACAGAAACCCACTTACTTATTAATAACTGGGAAAAGTTCGAAGACCAACTCTTCACGTTGTTCGGTGACCCTAATGAAACTGACAACGCAGAAATTGAACTTCATTTTCTTCGCATGAGTGATAATGGTAAAGCCTCTGAATATATTTCAAACTTCAGAGCACTTCAAACTCGAGCAGGTTGGAATGATGCTGACCCTAAGTATCATTTCAAAAAAGGAGTTCCTTCGAGGATTCTGGATCAATTAAATCTTCATGGCCAGAAGATGACGACTTTAACGGATTTAATGGATTGGACCCTCAAACTTGACAGCGTTTACCAAGGACGACTTCAACATTGTTTATACGCCAACAAATCTCAAGGCCTAAATTTTAAATCGGGACCTTCTTCACACCCACCGACAAATCAATCCTCCTCGACTCAATCCAAACCCAATAAGGGAAAGGACAAACCTTGACCTAAAAGCTTGACCCCAGGCAATATTAGAAAAATAATGGATCCTAAAGGGGAACTTAAAGAAGCTGAGAGGAAGAGACGAGCGGATAATGGGTTATGTATGTATTGTGGGGGTAAACACAAGCTGGAAGATTGTGTAAAGTTGAAGGAAAGAGAAGGTACTAGTTAGAAGTCAAAAAACTAGTAGATAGTTTACTTGTGTGCAAAGCAAACTATCTTCTCTTGCCCAGTGTACAGAACCTCCATGTCTTAAGGACTGGAGTTGCCTTAAACCGCTTGAGATTCATTCTTTTTAAGGAGGATACCCCCTTCAGTTGTCTTATAGACTCTGGAGCTTCAATTTCTTTTGTTAGTTTATCTTTTTCCAAGAAGTTACAACTAACATTTACAGATATCGATTTAATTCCAATTGACCTGCTCGAATCAGAGGAACCCAAATATTGGGTAAGTAAGAAAGTTTTATGGGTTTTCAACTTTCCGAACTTTCCCCCCTTTGAGTGGGAATTATCAGTCTTGGATGCCCCAAGAATGGACAATACCATCCTTGGCCATGACTTTTTAACGCATTGGAATCCTGAAATTGATTGGTCATGGGGATTGATCACCCCACGCACTAAGTATATTTCTAATTCTTCAATGCAGGTCAATAGGGAGTTAAACAACCCACCTGACAACGTCCTGCTAGAGGACAAATATCTGCCAGATGACTTGCAAGCATCTGATCTTTCTCTAAATGAGAAATTGGCTAACCCTTCTATCTTGATGACTTCACTCAAAGAGGATTTAAATTGCCTCGAAGTAATTGAATTATGCTCTCTCAATTCTGGTCTTCCTTCAACAGATTCTCTCGAAGATGATGAGGACAACCAAATCAACGTTGTAGCCATTAAATTGACTCTACCGGAAATATATCATGATTTCCTCAATGTTTTCTCAATCCACAAGGCCGATAAGCTACCACCTCATTGACCCTACGACCATCAAAAAGAGTTAATAGGTCCAGTACCTCCAGCAGGTCCTGTCTATTCTTTGTCAAAGGACAAATCTCAAGTTCTTCAAGACTACATTGCAGAGAATTTAGCCAAAGGTTTCATCAGAGCCAGTAAGTCTCTAACCGGCTCCCCTGTTCTTTTTGTAAAGAAAATGGATGGTAGTCCTATGTTGTGTGTTGACTATAGAATGCTCAACACAGTCACTAAGAAGAATGCATATCCTGTTCCTCCTATGTCATTGCTTCTTACCCTTTTCAATGGTGCTAATTTCTTTTCTAAAATTGATCTTAGAGGCCCTTATAATCTTATTTGCATTGCAGAAGGTCATGAACCACTAACTGCAATGCGCACTAGATTTGGTAGTTTTGAATATTTAGTTATGCCTTTTGGATTGTGCAATGCACCATCAACTTTTCAAACTTTTGTCAATGACATCTTTCAGGATGTTTTCAAACAATTTGTTGTCGTCTATTTAGATGATATTTTAATTTTCTCAAAGACACTGGATGAACATATTCATCATGTTCGACAGGTTCTAAATCAACTTCGAGATCACAGTCTCTACACCAAGAACAATAAATGCGAATTCCATCTTAAATCAATTGATTTTTTGGGTTTAATGTTATCCACTCATGGTTTAGTCATGTACAAAAAAAATGTCCAAAAAGTCCTGGAATGGCCTGAGCCCAAAACCTTTAAATCCCTCCAAGGATTTTTGGGTTTTGCAAATTTCTATAGAAGATTTATTAAAGATTAATCCAAAACTATTTCCAATCTTACTTCTCTTCTTAGAAAAGATATTCCTTTTGTTTTTACCTCTACAGCACAAAAGGAATTCAAAGCATCGAAGACTGTGTTCACCACAGATCCAATTTTTTGGCACTTTGATCCTTCTGCTTCGACAGTAGTTGAGACAGATGCTAGTGATTATGCTATTGCAGGGGTCATTTCTCAATTGAATCCTGAAACAAAATTTTTTCATCCTGTTGCTTTTGAGTCACGTAAACTCATTGTAGCAGAATTAAATTATGAAATTCATGACAAAGAGCTTTTAGCTATTATTCATTGTCTTAAAAAATGGTGCTCTTTTCTTCTCAGCCTAAATAGTCCTTTTCAAATTCTAACTGACCATAATTCTTTGAAATACTTTATTTCTTCCAAAGTGTTAACCAGGCATCAAGCCAGGTGGGCTGAATTTCTGTCTTAATTTCCTTTTTCTATTTCCTATTGCCCAGGTAAGAACTGCATTGTCCCAGATATCTTGTCACGTTGGGACGATGTTTACCCACAGTGGGGGGACGCATTTGCTGACAAGAACCCAGCAAATGTGAAATCAATTTTCAACAAATCAATGTTAACGACTCATCAACTTAATTTGATGACAATTCAATCTTTTCAAAATCCATTATCCAACATCCTTGAAGCTCAATTGAAGGACAATTATTTTTTAGGGTTAAAAGACAAAATAGTCTCGAAGCAAGGGGCCAAAATATTTAGTATTGAATCAGGTCTATTAGTTTTCGAAGGTAGAGTAGTAATACCCGACAACAATGAAATAAAATTATAGATTTTCAATAGTCGACATGATTCTCCATTAGCTGGTCATTTTGGGGTTGATAAAACCTACCAGTTAATAGCAAGGGATTTCTTCTGGCCAGGAATGACCAGATAAATCAAGGCCTATATAAGAGCTTGTTACAAATGTAATAGGAATAAGACTCCCCTTCACCGGAAGCATGGTTTGCTTCAACCGCTTCCTATTCCCTCTAAACCTTGGGAATCTTTATCGATGGATTTCATTTCTCAACTTCCTCTTTCTAATAATTTTGATGCTATTTTAGTAGTAGTAGATACATTTTCAAAGATGTCTATTTTTATTAAAACCACTACTACTGCTACAGCAGAAGCTTTGTCAAAATTGTTTCTAGAACATGTATTCTCCAAACATGGCTTACCTAATGATATTATTTCAGATAGAGGCTCATTGTTTGTATCCACATTCTGGACTCAACTGTGTCAACAACTTAATATCATGAGGAATCTCTCCACGGCCTATCATCCTGAAACCTATGGGCAAACGGAAAGGGTCAACCAAATCCTTGAAAAATACCTTCAAATGTATGTCAGTTACCAAAAAGACGATTGGACCACATGGTTACCATTGGCCGAATTTGCTTATAATAACTCGACTCATTCTTTGACATGACAATCTCCTTTTGAAACTGTTTATGGAAGACATACTAAATTCAACTCAATCCACGTAGGAACTAGTCATCCTGCTGAACATTATCTTTGAACCATATCACAACTCCAAGAGGAACTTAAATCAAATTTGGAACTAGCGATTCGAAGGTACAAGGAACAGGCCAACAAACATTGACAATCTGCTCCTTCTTTTAAACCAGGCGACAAAGTATGGCTCGATGCACAAAACATTCGAACGACTCGACCATCAAAGAAACTAGCTGAAAAGCGCTTGGGAACATTCGAAATCAAGTCTGAAGTCTCCAAAACTGCATTTTGACTCAAGCTACCTCCTAAATGGCAGGCTATTCACCCTGTCTTCCACGTATCTCTCCTGGAACTGGCTCGAGAAACATACCCGGGCAAGAACCAACCTCCTCCGGAACTGGTCGAAGTAGAAGACCATCTAGAGTGGGAAGAAAGCTGTATCCTTGATTCAAGAATGCACAAGGGGAAACTTCAATACCTTGTGGAATGGGAAGGCTTCCTCAATGATCCAGACAAAACATCCTGGGAACCAGCCATAAATATTTCTAACGCCCCTGAACTCCTAAAATCTTTTCATCTTAAATATCCTTTAAAACCAAAACCTTAAAACTATCTTTTTTTTCTTTTCTTTCTATTTTTCCTTCTTCTCTTTAAAATCTAAAACATCTCTACCTCTAAAATTTCCATATTCTTTTTTTTCTTTTCTTCTTTCTTCTTTTTTCTTTCAAAAGTTTTTCAACCTTCTTTAAAATAAATAAAATTAAATTAAAATTAAAAAAAATAAAAATAAAAATAAATTAAATTAAATAAAAAAATAAAAATTAAAACAAAATAAATAAAAAATTCATAAAACCTTCTAAAATTTCTTTAAAATTTCCTTTCTTTTCTTTTCAAATTTTCTACCTACATTCTTTCCTTAAAAAATTCTTTTCCTCAAACTATAAAAATTTTTAACAAACGCAACACGACAATCCTTCTCAAATTTCACTTCAACCTCTAAATCTCTCTTTTAAAATTTCTTCAAACAATTACTTCTTTCTTTCAAATTCTTTTTTTTTAAAAAAAAAATTATTTCTTCTCTTCTTTTTCTTTTTTCTTTTCAAATAACTAAAAATACTCAAAACTTCAATAAATAAACTTTCATAAATAACAATTTTTTCTTTCATTAAATTTTCATTTCCAATAAAATTATTTCAATCAACTATTTCTTTTTTCCTACTTAAATTTTTTTCTTTTCAAAATTTGAACTAAAACTCCTTCAATTAAATATTCTTTCTTTTCTTCTTTCAAAATTTAAAACAAAATTTTATTTAAATTTTTTCTTTCTTTTTTTTCTTTTTCTCTCAAAAATCTTATAAAATAAATATTAAAATTTTAAATTAAAACAACAAAATAAAATAAATAAATACAAATTGTTTCTACTTTTCTTTTCCTCTTTCTTTCTTTTCCCTTCTCCTTCCATTTTAAATTTTCTCCTTTTTTTTCTCTCTAACCAATCCCTTCATCTTCTCCAAAATCACCCTTATCTCCTTCCTAAATTTTTCAAAAACCTCCTTCTCTCCTACCGGTACCACTTCCCCAATTTCCAGTAGTTCTTTGGCCACGTCAAAGGAAGCAGCATCTATAATCTTAATGAATTCACCGCTTAAATCTTCAATAAACCTAGCTAGTTGACCCTGGCGAGGTTTCTTTGACCATACCTGGTCAAGAGTTTCTTCATTATCCTCCCTCAAGGCAATCACTGGTAGCTGTTCTTTGGTAGGGATCGAAGGCGCCACTTCCACAGCAGTGGTTTCTACAATAGGAGCTCCCACACTCGAGGCTTCAACCGTAGGGGCATCCGCGATGACATCTAAATTCTAAATCATATGGTCATCAGTAAAATTTTTCTTTGGAAAATAAAATTATAGTAAAATAAAATAAAATCAAACCTACTTCGAGTAATGGGTCAGCTTCTAGAAATAACTTTGGTGTGACTTCCACTGCCACTTCTTTTTCTTCCTTGTCATCTTTGATGACCATTAGCCGCTTTTTCGGCGTCCGCCTTGAAATAGGGACTTCCTCCTCATCTTCCTCCACCAACTCATCCACCTCCTCTTCTACCCTTTGTTTACCCATGGCTCGAGTTACCCAGGACGCTGTATTGTCCTCGACTTCCTCCTCAGCTGCTTCTGATTGTTCATCCCTGATTGACACATCCCATATGTCTCCAACCACTTTTTTTGTCTTCGGCATTACCCAATATTTAGTCTTGGTAAACCTTTGTTCAATGTCCAAATTTTTTGCTAATGCATCGCACGCCACCCGTTTCCATCAGCAAAACTCGCATTTTTGGCGAGGACCTCAAGTAGCTGTGCTTTCCACACAGAAGTATTCCATTGATTCACAAGCCGTGCATGCTTGGGAATACTGTCAAGTAACGAGCCCACCATCCGCTTTGGGGTGAGGAGGCGTGGGAGCTGGAGTAGGACAAGTTGACATAATAATAATAATAAATAAATAATCAAGAATTAAATAAAGGGAAAGTAGTGTGGGAAGTATATGTCTCACGCTCAACGGAGCTCGCGTTTTTATACCCAAGCATCTGTCACACGCCACCTGACACTCAAGGCAAAAGTAGCTCATTAAATCAATAAAATAGATATCTAAATCCATACTCGAAGTGCAGAAAGCAATTCTACATAGCAACTGCAATTTTCCTTTGTGTACTCACTATTCAACTGCGCTAGTATAAACTCTAAATCTAAATTAGTCAATCTCTCAATAGTGTGTCTTAGTCTTTTCCTCAATAAGCAACGCACAGCGCAATAGTCAATGTAATGGTGCACTAAAAGTTTATTAAATGTCTGTGAATTATTAAAAGGTGTAGTGAGAATGGACATTATGGATAGTGGAAGATCAAAGGGTTAACTGATGTTAGTGAGGAGGGTCCAGGTGTAATTGATGTATTTTTTTAATGGTCTGTGGTGTGCGGAATAGTGGATGGGTATGAGGTCAATGCGAGGAGGAGTAAAGGATATAAAAGGGGTTAAATTTTTGGTTTGACATTCTTTAGAATTAAACTATAAAACGTATATATAGTTAATAGTGGTAAAGCTTCAGGTTAAATAATTATTATTGTATCTTTCCTTATTTTCTCAATAAAAATTTCTAAATCCTAAATCTTTGATTATTGAGTTTCCAACCCTTTGTGAGATTTTAAGAATTTTAACATTACCTTTAAATTATATTAGAATTCTTCTCGAACATATCTCGAAGCAGTAGCTCTTCCTTCAAGTCATCTTCAATCACTTCCTCCTACATTTCCTCTGTGCATCGAAGAAGTTTCTAAAACTTCTTCCTCCATCTCACTTCCGGGAACACCCTCGACCTTGTGCATAGGTTGTCTGGTGACATTCACCTACCACCTTCTTCAATTTCTGAAAAGCCTCTTCACACTCTTCAGTCCATACCCACTCTGCATCTTTTCTGGTCAACCTTCTCAAGGGTGAAGCCAAAAATGAAAAATCTTTAATAAAAATCCTGACGTACACACAAACTCCCAAAAATCCCCTAACTTCAGTAGTATTTTTGGGCATTGGCCATGACTGAATTTTATTAACTTTCTTCTTTGCCATAATCCTTCCCTCTTTACATACAACATGACCCAGAATTTCCAGAGCAGGAACACAACAACAAAACTTTGACCCAGAAATGGTCAAACCAGCCTCTTCAATCCTAAACAATACTCTCTCTAGAGTAATTGAATATTACCAAACAAATCTCATTATTCCTGGTTTCTCCTTCAGCACTTTATTTCCATAATTAGTGGAGGGTCCTTTAATTCCACAGTCATCAATAAAAATACCAGCATGAGTCGGAACCTCATCCTGTAAAATCCAAGCCATTTGAGCTTGATATACCGCTACTGAATTAGTTGCTCCTTGAGGCAACCTAGTAGGCTGAAATCTTCCCAGAGGAGTGTCAAATGTTGTGAATGGCCGTGAATCAGTGTGAAGTTCCCTTTTATCATAACCGCCCATAATATCTCCCAAACCATAACACACCCTTCCAGCAAAAGCTTCCACAAAGTCCTCGGCACTTGGTTGCATCCCCGCATCCTTGATAGTGACTCTATTCAAGTCCCTAAGATCATGTACCGCTCTCAACCTCCCATTCTGTTTCTTAACACAGAAAATTAGACTTGAGTAACTAGAATTTGATTTTTCATAAAATCCTGTCCTGACTCTTTCCCTAACAATCTCCATAAAATTATCCCTAATAGCAGCTGGAATTGGAATAGGTTTGATTTGCCAAGGCTCATGACAAACCACAGGAATCAAGTAAGGTTCCCCATAAGAGTGTATCAACACACCCCTCTCCTCTTCAGCAAATGCCACCGCTTTCTCCCTGAGCACAATAGTGTGCAACAACAACTTCTTTTACTAATCAGACAACCACCCATCAGGACCAAAATTAACAACTTTCAACCTTTCCACAGTCACCCAAGCATTTTCCACAAAATCAGGAGGATTCTTCACCAGAGGATTACAGCACAGATCTCTTGACAACAAATGCCTCTTCAAAGGAGGATTCAAACCCACAGGAATAGGCTCATTGACAGGCCTGATCTTCTGTGCTACCTTCTTGTACTTTGCGGCTCCACCGTCAACTTAAGGGATTTTCAGGACATCTTCACCACCAGACCTGGAACAAAAACCAAGGGTTTCCCCTTTTCTCACATGTGTGGCCCAGGTAATGTTTTTGAAAGGTGTAGAAGAAACCCTAGCAGTGCACAATTGGGAGGACTTACTTTTAGACCCCAATCTCACCCGACCACAACTTTTCCGCAATTCCATATCTTCATCCTCACTTCCATCTTCCAAATCTTAAAATCTTGATTCATCTTCTGAATCACATCTTCTAAAATTATGCAGTTTATCCTCATGCCGTAGGCCCAAAAATTGATCTTGACGATCTTCTTTATTCAAAAATTTGTGCAGTTAACACTCATGCTGGAGGCCCAAAAATTGATCTTGATGATCTTTAAAAAAAAATTCTTTTCTTCTTTTTTAATTATCTTCAGATTTTTTTTCTTTTCCTCAGTTATCTTGATATTTTTATCTTCTTTTCTTAAGTTTACTTCCATCCTAAAAAAATAACCAGCAGTTTCCCCAATTCTCACAGAAATGGCCAAGGTAATGTTTTTGAAAGGTGTAGAAGAAACCCTAGCAGTGCACAATTGGGAGGACTTACTTTTAGACCCCAATCTCACCGCTCCAAAATGTTTCTGCATATCTTTCAATAAAGATATATAACCAATCTTTATTTTTGAACTTGAATTAAAAATAATTGAAAATTTTGAGAGAGAACAGATACTTGATAAAAAACATGAAGAATACTTACTACAACCTGGGATTTCCTCATCTTGGGGAGAGGTTGTAGCACTAGGGAGATCAGCATTCATTACTCTAAAAAAGACAGACTCTCACTAGAGTCTGAGCCACACTCCAAAAAGACAGAGGCGGCACCCACTTCTTTCCACCTCCTACAACAATCCATGAACTGGCACATTGAAGACAAGCCAGGCCTGGTCTCCCAACCATCATCTCCAGGAGATGATAACCTCATGTGAAGCCTTGTCTCATCTTCACCAGTCAACTCCAAACTAATTCCCATGTCAAACTGATAACCAATTCTTGCCTGGAAATCCATCAAGAATGGTCCACCCAAAACAGCTTTCACATTGCCTTTGGCAATGTAAAAATGAACCTTTCCGGAGGCTCCACCGACATCCAGCTTTACAAATTTGGCTGTCCCAATCAACTCAGTGACATGGCCACCAATCCCTCTTAAATTCCCACAAATTCTTGTCTTGATGGGGAGGCCCAGATGAGTAGACTCAAACAAAGAAATCAGGTTAATCTGAGAGCCTGAATCCACAAATGCCCTAGCCTCCCTGCCATTCAGAGTGACATTTACATAACCCAGAGGAGCTGAAAAATGAGTTTCTGACCCCTCACCAAACTTCTCAGCAGAATCACAGATGTATTCCACCTCCCCAGAAGAAACCCTTCTCCTGGTAAACAATTATTTTTGTCTATCAGCCAACCCAGGACTGATAGCATATAATTCCCCATAAGAAAGGGAAACCTGACCCTGATTTATTCTTTCCAGAACTGAGTCCATAACATTAGATTGGCCAGAAACTACTGGCCTCTCAAAGTGAGCCCTTGGTTTCAATATCTTGGTCCTAGAAATCTCCTGAGGACCAGAACCACCAACAGATTTTCCATCAACAGGAATCAAACCACATCCCTCACCAACACATCTAACTCCAGCAGTCTTTTGCAATGAAGCCAAAGGGACATCCTACTCTGAGTCAGAATCAACATCCATTGGCATTGGCTCACCATTCATGTCCAATGCACCAAAACTGGGGGGGCCCATATCAGCAATCCCCTTCTGCATCTTGGACAGCTCCTCTTTTCTGTACTTCCTCCTGGATTCAATCAGCTTAGGATCCACCTTTGAAGCCTTAGGCTCTGGTTGGGCCTGAGAACTGCTCTTAGGCCTTCCCACCTTTCCTGCTTCAACATCATAGACAGCAGACAAGCATTCTCCACTTGACTGTCCTCCACAAGAATACAACTCCAACCCACCAAAGGAAGTAGAAAAAGAGACTTTATTAACCTCCTTTCCATTTCCCTTGACATCTTCATCTGCCTTAGCAGAAGACTTCCCTTGATCAGGGATCTCCTCAAACTTTGGCCTCCTCTGATTGAGACCATTTCTTCTCCTGACCAAATCAACAGGAGCCTGCCCCTCACTGGGCTTCACAAATGAACCATCAGGGAATTTGAAAACCCTGCCATCAAATTCCACCTTCCCTTCTGACACATCTCTGTTCAGAGCCCAACAATCATTGGACTTGTGCCCCCTCCTGCTACAATAAGAGCAGACCCAAGGATCACTCCTACCATCCCTCCTGTCAATATCTCTAGGCTGAGAAGATGCCCTATTGACCTTCTTAGCCTCCTGAACAAAAATATGTAGCTTTTTTGTCAGATCAGCCAACTGCTCCACCACTGGGTCCCTTTCCTGCTTGGGAACCTCCACCATATTCTTCTCTTCCTTCTATACCCTACTCTCCTCTTCAGCCAAAGCCTCACTGACCTTTCTGGCATACTTAGCACACCCCTCTTGATAGGTGTCCACAGCCAACAGCTTCAAATGGGCCTCCACAGCCTCCTTCACCTTGTCTAAGGCAGGCGACTTCTGGTCCCCATTAGAAAGAGTCTTCATCAAGTCCTTCCTTGACAACTCCTTCAACACATCCATCCTGACATCTCTAGCCAGGGCAGACCAAAAAACATCTTTGGCAGAATTTTTATGTGTCAGCTCCTCCACTTCCACCAAATATTCTACCACAGGATCAAACTGTAGTAAAAACTTCCTGTAACTAAGTAAGTTACCAACACCACCATAAGACTGCCATTCACTGACAACCTTGTTCAGATCGGCCATAGTGAACCTGACACCCCATCTATCCATGATCTCCCTGCACAACAACTTCCAATCCCTCATCTTGTAGCCAGACATGGCCACAATCTCCTTCTCCACTTCCCTATCACCAATGAAGAAAATGATCTGCTTCACCATGTCCAGGTAAGAAGAACCATCCACACAAGCAAAAGTTTCATATTTCTCCAGAAACCACTTCACATCTTCCCCATAAAACTTGGTACCATCCCAAGTTTTAATCCTCACTCACTCCCTAACCATCACAGCAGGAGGACCTTCCCCCCCACTGACAGTCACCACAGGAATAGATGAACCAGAAGCCATTCTTCCAGACCAAAATCACCAGGAAAGACCAACCAAAGACAATAGAGATTCCTAAGAACTAGCAGGTCCCACCCCACGTTGGGCGCCAGAAATGTAGACAATCCTATAGTACTAGCTATAGGCCGTGACCAAGGGAGTTGGAGAAAAACCAGAGTGAAATCCCCTTTCCCTTTAGAAAAATATAAGTGAGATTTACCTGCTACAGTAAATTGGTTCCTGTTGTTTAAAGCCCTTTTCCATTACACTTGACTGCCTGATCAGCCAAGAAAGTAGTCTCCAGACAGACTACCAAACCAAAGAACTGAAATGTAGACCAATTTCCACACCAGAGAAAGCAATGATACTTGATGTAGGTTGCAAATCCACACCAGAGACAGCAATAATACTTGATATAGCTTTCAAGACTACACCAGAGAAAACAGTTGCCAAAGTTGAGTTAAATGAAGAACTAACCTTGCAACAAACACAGCCAATTGTTGCCAAAAAAAACAGTGAAAACTGAGTGAGGAACAAGGATATCACCTCTGGATGGTTGTATGATGAGTAAAGTTTCCCCAAACTGTCTTATTCACTATATACACCCAGACCACTATCTAAGAGCCCATGCACACCAACAAATTTGGCGTTTCTGAGCACCAAATTGCATAAAACCCCTCTATAAATGCTTCCCAGCCTTCTAGCACTGAGGCCGGCGATCCACACGACGTTGGAAGGCCCTCCTGAGGCGACAGGACCGCCCTGAAGCCAGAAAACCACCAAAAACCTCCAAAAACACCTAAAATACTTAGAAAAAAAACTACGACTACTAAAACCTTTAAAACACATAATTAAGCTACAACAACATTGTGACATGAAACATAGAGAAAAATTAGCCCATTCTAATGGTACTAAGAACTTAACCCTAAGACTTAAGGTTAGACCATAAAACGCAAAAAACAAAATTAAACAGCTATCTTTTAAAATGAAAAATGGGAAATAATCCCTCAAATACTTAGAATATGAAAAATTGTCATCAAGACATAAAGTATAGAGAAAAACTGGGGCTATCCAATGGTGGTACCCACATCCTGGAAGTCTTAATATTTGTTGAATAATTCCAGAAAAACACCCAATTATTAAACAATGCCTTTTAAGACATATCAAAACAACACCAAACAGACCAACAAAGGGTTTCGCCAATATTGGAAGACCACACTGTCCTTCTCCATATTCAGTAATTTAATAATCCATGAAGGATCCTAATTTAGTTTATCAATCAAAAAATCTCAAAAAGTATGATAAAAATTAAAAAAATGAATTAAGAATTTATTGTGCATTTTACTTTCTAACTTTTACCTGTTACAACATAAGGATAGTGATAGACCTAATTTAGGGTAAGGCAAGCTTCCACCCACATGTATATAGTAAACTGATTGCAACCAATTGGTCTCCATCCATTCCAGAGTAGAGACCAACAAGACTGACCTGGTCTGTATTGGGTTGCAGTATTATAGGTTATGGGCTTTTAGTTGCACTACTGTAATCCCTGCCTCAGTTTATTAAACCATGTAAAAGTCTTGCAACATCTTCTTTTGAATGGTAATCACGCGCTGTAGACAATCCTATAGTACTAGCTATAGGCCCTGACTAAGGGAGTTGGAGTAAAACTGGAGAGAAAACCCCCTGTCCCTTTGAGAAATACCAGGTGAGATTTATTTGCTACAGCAAATTAGAGACTGTTACTATACCCCTTCCAACACACTTCTTGACTGCTTAAAAAGTCAAGAAAGTAGCCAATAGCAGACCACTGAGAAGCAAAGAACCGGAAACCAGAAATGCAGAAAGATCCACACCAGAAAACCAAAACACTGCGCACATATTGCACAGAAAACAGCAATAATACTTGATGCAGGTTGCAAAGCTACACCAGAGAAACCAGTTGCCAAAGTTGAGTTAAATGAAGAACTAACCTTGCAACATACACAACCAATTTTGGTCAAAAAACTGTGAAAATTGAGTGAGAACAATGATATCACCTCCAGATGGTTGTATGATAATTAAAGTTGCCCCAAACTGTCTTATTCAGTATGTACCACAGACCGCCATCTAAAAAATCCATGCACAGCAACAAATTTGGTGCTTTTGGCAGCCAAATTGAATAAAACCCTCTAGAAGCACTCCCCAGCCTTCTATAACCAAAGCAGGCAGCCTGCCTAGAAGCGGCTAGACCTCCCTGAAGCCAGAAAACCACCAAAAACCTCCAATAAAGCCCAAAATACTTAGAACAATCCACCACAACTACTAAAACCCTTAAAAAACAAAATTAAGCTATGACAACATTAAGACATAAAATATAGAGCAAAATTAGCTCTACTTAATTGTACTAAGAACTTAACCATAAGACTTAAGGTTAAACTGTAAAACACACAAAACAAAATTAAACAGCAATCTTTTAGAAATGAAAAGTGAGTAAATGACCCCTTAAAACTTAGAATATAAAAAATGTCATCAAGACATGAAATATAGAGAAGCACTGGGGCTATCCAATGGTAGTACCCACATACCCATAGTCCTAATATTCACTGAATAAAACCAGAAAAACAATCAATTATTCAACCAATGTCAATTAAGACATACCAAAACAGCGCCAAGCAGACCAAAAAAGGCCTCTGCCAATGTTGGAAGCCCACATCCTCACTCCAATTGAGCATTTCTGCATTCCCCTTCACCAAAACCACCATATTCACACATTTTTCAAAACCCATCTCTGAAATGGGTCCCTGTCAATACTGTATTAACCATAACCTCATCTGTACCATAAAACCACCGATTGATCCATACAGGACTGCTTGTGATTCCTGCTATTCCAGAAAGAAATCTTCCTCCAGACGTGGTCCATTATCATCTGCAACAGATTCACCTCCCCCTCAACCTGGTCCATCTTCCAGCAAAACCAAAAGATCTAGGCCTTCCATCTTGATACCCAGATTAATCAACAAGTTACAAAATTTCAAAAAGAGTATCAACACCACTAAAACCACTAGCTCTACCATACCTGGTCCTTCTTATGGTAAAACATATGCTTCTCCATACTGAAATTTAAGCTGATGAATTTCCAGTTCATTCCCATCCAGACAGTGATGATGACAATGTGGGAACCATTGAAACAGCACCATACAATCAATTTCCAACCATCAAGGACAAATTCCAACAACACTCTTCTCAAAAAAAACATTTCATTCTAAACTACTTCCAATCTACTCCTGCCAAAGATCCACAGGAAGTTGAGAAAAGAAGACACCTCATCCACCAGTTCAAGACTAATGCTGAACACTTTGTTTCATCTCTTGATTCTCTTCTGTAATTGATTCTTGTCTGAAATTCTTGACTTTGAAATAAAATAATAAAAAAACTCCTCAGTTTAAAGTCTTGGGGGACTCATCCTCAGTTTTAAGTCTTGGGGGACTAACAGCCCTCATTTTCTAGTCTTGGGGGACTCAAAACCCCTTAGTTTATAGTCTTGGGGGACTCAAAAACTAAATCATAAAGACAGAACCAGAGATCAAACCATTAAAGACTGAAGAAAATAAACTAAAATTCTGGGGTAACTGTTCTACAGAGCAGCCAGCTCATCAGTTACCGCCACACTTGCCTTAACTAAGTTCAGAGACTCCTCCTTTGGATGCCCTCTGCCAGAATCTCATCAACATCACATTATCAGTTTATAGTCCTGAAGGACTCAAACATCAAACAATCCTCAGTTTATAGTCTTGGGGGACTATACCATTTTCAGTTTAAAGTCTTGATAGACTGATCACAGTGTTCAGTTTAAAGTCTTGATGGAATTTCCACACTTTGCATAAAAAGAACAGAGCCAATTCCATGCACAATACTCTTCAACAGCCCTACTGAACTTCCACTTTCTCTTCATCATCTACACATCACTGATAAAAAAAATTTCTTTTATCTCTTTTCTATTCATTGTTTTCCCATCACAGATAATGGCCAAATCCCCAGATTTTGAGCCATCAGACCTTCCTTGTTTCACTGCTCCCAAGGACTATTCTTGCAAACAGTGTATCCACATGTGCAGACCTTGCACCTTCACTCTTCCAACTCCTGAAGCCAAACTCTACAACAGGGCCTGTGATTCTTGAAACTACAAAATGAAAAAATGTGACAGAGACCTCAATTATCCTATACCACTACCTTCACCTTCACACAAATACACCTCTAGATCCCCTACCAGATCCCCAGAATTAGGTCCTGCTTCCACTTCTCTATCTTCTGCTCCATCCAGAAGATCAGGCCGCTCTGTCCCTAGAGCTCTCTTTAAAAGACCTGCTTTATCATCCCTAGAAACAGCCTTTATCTCAGCAAATCTGGCTAAATCAGCTTCAAAATCAGCTCCCAGGCTGCTAGACCGTGTCCAGGTGGCCTTCCTTGCTAGGAAGAGGGAATAAGGCTCAAAACGGCTAAATTCAACCAGAGAACAGACCAATACTACCAGTAAACAACAATAACTCCACGCAACAACCTCCTAGTGCTCCCAGAGCAATGTGCACAACAATTTCTTCATCAATAATTACCAAAAACTCTAAAACTTCTAGAAGACCTGCAAAAGGACCTCAAGAAGGCACCAGAGCACCCAACACTGCTCTTAAACAAAATTTCCCCTCTCAATCAAAAGGAGTTACTTACACCTCTCCTCTGAAAGTTCAATTTCTTCCAGATCTTCATCCAGAAGATCCCAATCAGCTTCCAGGTCACCTTCTCCTTGTCCATCCTACAACAACCCTCGTACTCCACCCCCAGTTTCCAGCCCAACTGGGCCAAGAAATAATATCAAAAACAACAACAGCAGCCCTGCTGCTCCAAGCAGGCCACAGGAACACCCTCCTTCTATTCCATCTTCCCAACACCATTTAGAGAATGATAATGAGAATCCATACCTCCATCTGGTTGATCCTCCTACAACATGCATTCAGAATTCTTCTACAGCCCAAATCCTGGCCGCTTACAAATTTGATGAGCTCCCAATTAGTAAGTACCAAATTAATAAATCCAATTTCTTCAGCAGAGAACAATTACTGATCCAATTCTTCTTTTATGTTGGAACCCCGCCTCCTGAAACTGCAATTGAGATTGGCCAACCTCTAGAAACTACCTTAATGCTGGATTACGCCAAAATGAAACAACACCTAAGTATGATGTGTTCAAACATGCTTAAGGCCTTTGCTCTCCATGGTCCGTTAAATGAGTTTGAAAAGAATCAGAAGAAACAGCTCTTTGATGACCACTTGAGGATGTCTAGAATAATCAAGCACACCTTCCAACACTCTATCCCCACTTCTTCCACTTCTTCCCTAAATTTACCTTCTCATCTGGTCCCTGAACATTACAACCCATATACTCTTTCCAGCCATCTACACCACAAAGAACACACTTCTTCCTCCAATCCTAACAAAAAGTAAAAATGCCACCATAATCCAGACCAACTTCCAGAGGCTTCTTATTCCAGACATCAAAATAAAAGAAAGACATTATTAATTTACTAAATAGGGAGAAAAATAATAATTAACAGATATATATATATAAATTTGTTTTATTTTTATTTTATATATCTTATTTTATTTAATTTAATTTAATTTAATTTAATTAATTATTTTTTTATTTTTTTATTTTTTTATTTTTTATTTTTTATTTTTATTTTTATTTTTATTTTTATTTTTATTTTTATTTTTATTTTTATTTTTATTTTTATTTTTATTTTTATTTTTATTTTTATTTTTATTTTTATTTTTATTTTTATTTTTATTTTTATTTTTATTTTTATTTTTATTTTTATTCTTATTTTTATTTTTATTTTTATTTTTATTTTTATTTTTATTTTTATTTTTATTTTTATTTTTATTTTTATTTTTATTTTTATTTTTATTTTTATTTTTATTTTTATTTTTATTTTTATTTTTATTTTTATTTTTATTTTTATTTTTATTTTTATTTTTATTTTTATTTTTATTTTTATTTTTATTTTTATTTTTATTTTTATTTTTATTTTTATTTTTATTTTTATTTTTATTTTTATTTTTATTTTTATTTTTATTTTTATTTTTATTTTTATTTTTATTTTTATTTTTATTTTTATTTTTATTTTTATTTTTATTTTTATTTTTATTTTTATTTTTATTTTTATTTTTATTTTTATTTTTATTTTTATTTTTATTTTTATTTTTATTTTTATTTTTATTTTTATTTTTATTTTTATTTTTATTTTTATTTTTATTTTTATTTTTATTTTTATTTTTATTTTTATTTTTATTTTTATTTTTATTTTTATTTTTATTTTTATTTTTATTTTATTTTTATTTTTTTTATTTTTATTTTTATTTACACTACTAACATACCAAAAAACTTGAAAAATAATTAACAAAATTTCTCAAAAGATACGAGCTGAGAAATTAAAATGAAATGAATAATAATAACAAAATGAGATAAATAATAATTACAAATGGTATCCCCCAGCCAATTGATAAGCTGATCCTCTGATACCTTACCCACATCCAAGTGCACCTTGCTGTGGATACACCTTTAAATAATCTTTAAATGAATTGAGATAAATAATAAATTAAGAAAAATAATATCAATAAGGAAAAGATGAAATAAATACAAATCAAAGAAAAGAATAAAAAAATGAGATAGAGATAAAAAAAAAGAAAACAGCATTGCCCAGCCAATTGATGAGCCTTTCCCAACCAATCCTTGCCCACATCCAGGTGACCCTGATGTGGTGACACCATATAATATTATTTGTGATTATTCCACTTTTATATCCTAATAACTGTCAGTGTATCTAGTATATAAGTATGATTTATTAGTATTTATTAATTGTCCTACTACTTATTTATAAATGATTTAGTGATTAAACCTCAGGGGAAGACTAATAAAATAGTTATAATCAAATAAAACTAACAATACTTGGATTTAAATGCATGCTAGTGGTGGTAAATAGATAAATAGAATATAGTTATAACTTATATAATGATAATATCAATTTATAAAAGCTTTATAATATATTTCTAAATGATAATAATTTTTTTTAAATGTTTAATTGAATTGTAGTAAGTAAGTGATGATCAATAACCTGTCAAATCCCTCCTTACTTATACCAAAATCCACTGGAGTGCCCAGACCTTCAATCCAGATGATGTCACTGCGATCCCCGGCAATTACAGAACTGTGAGGGCCCATCACCTCACCATGGTGTCCACTTCAAGAAGGTTCAACACCCAGACCTCCAGTAAGGACCCTCCATCACAATTAATGATACCACAGACCCATACAATAAATAGAATAGACTGATAAAAGCAGATACCATAAAGAAACAGGTAAAACAACTCATCTAAAGAGGATAGAATGAAACCAAAAGCATATAAAGGAGCCAAATTAACTTTCCAAGCTCCCAATGACATTCCAAAGCATCCATATTAACCCAGTAATCATATCCCAACCCATAAATCTGTGAAAATCCATCCAAGGAAGCAGATTAAGTAGTCCAAACTGGATATATGCGCCTGATATAGCTGTATATGCTTGTGTAGGCATTGTGAGTCCACTGGATACATCCATATGAACTAAAATAAGCAGAAAAATAAAGGTTATAGGCTATTAAGATGCTAAAACCCACTTATAGACTTAAATATACATAATTTACTACATATTTCACTGAATATGAGATTTATGTATACATATAAGCTTATGTATGTCAATAATTACTTAAAATCACTTAAAATAAATATATTATGACTCCATTAACACCTTAATAAGTATTTTTAGGCTATTTATAAGCTATTTGAACTACTATAACTTATATAATAGTGTAATAATTATATATATATGTATTATAAACATATATATATGTGTTTTAACCTTATTTTTAAGATATAGGCTTAATGTATTTAAGGTTATCTTAGTTTAAACATAAGAATTACTCAGTCCTGGAGATATTTAGGCTGAAACTCTCTCACCCAAAAAAAAACAATAAAAAAATGTTAAGACATTTTAATTAAAAGGAGTGAATAGAAAAATAATTGTTTTAAATTTTTTATAATACATATACTGAATAAACAGTATTATTTTGATTTAAATTTTTTCAAGAGATTTTTGAGATCAGATATTTCATTTTCTGGAATCCACTGGTCATATTCACTTGATTTATTTTTAAATCTTAATAGATACTCAACTCCCTTTTCTTTAGTTAGGTGTCTCTTTTTAAGTATCTTTCCAATTTCTGCCTTTTAAACTATTTCTTCAGGTTTCTGTTTATGCCTTCCTGATCTTCTTGGAAATAGAGCAGTATCATTAGAATGGTATGGTTTTATAAGAGAAATAGGAAATACTGGATGTTTTCTATCATATGGTGCATATAGAATAACCTCAACAGCATTGTTACCAACAATCTTTTTAACTACAAATGGTCCAATGATTGATCCTTCAATTTAACATTACCATTTAAATTTAAATTTAGTGTAGAAATAAGGACTTCATCACCCTCTTTGAAAATTTGTTCTTTATGGGCTTTATCCCATCTTTTCTTTTCATACTCAAACGCCTTATTTATACATTCTTGAGCATGTTTTCTGCATAATTCTTTCATCTGAAGAAAAGACTTAGTTCCTGGATGAATATCCAATCAAGGTAATTTATTAAGAGTTTTAGCAGGGGTATTAGGTACATACCCCATCCATAACTCTAATGGATTTTTGCCAGTGACAGAATGTACTGTACTATTGTATGCAAATTCTAAACCTGGGATTAGGGTTACCCAATCATGCGTGAATTTATCATTGTCTTTAAAGTTAAGACCAAAAGCACAATATCTTCTTATAATATCATCTAAAGTTTGTATCATTCTTTCTACTAGCCCATCAGTTTGTGGATGGTGTGCTGTAGAAAGTTTTAATTGACACCCTGAAACATCCATAAGTGATGTCCAGAACTCAGAAGTAAATTTAGGATCTCTGTCAGAAACTATTGCTTTGGGGAAACCTGCTATATTTAAGATTTGTGTCCACCATAAAAAATCTAAGTCCTTTGCAGAAACCTCTTTGTGGGTAGGAATAAATTTACACATCTTTGTAAATCTATCTACAATTACCAAGCAGGAGTTATAACTCTTATGCCCTGCTATTGGCTAACCTGTTACAAAGTCCATGTTTATAATTTCCCATGGAGCTTTTGGTTGCTCAATTTGTTGTAATAAACCAGCTCTTTTGCCTGTTAATCTTATAGATTTTTGACAAGAATCACATGTCTCAACATATTTTTGAACATCCTCATACATGTTAATCCACCAAGCTGTGTTTTTTACTCTGGTTAATGTTTTATGGTAGTAAAAATGACCTGCTAAGATATCATGATGACAAATACTTAACATTAACTCCTTCATTGAAGGGGAAATTACAATTACATTACTTAATTTTTTCCTGTAATATATAAAACCATCCTCAATGGAAAATTTTCCTTTTTCTATTGCCTCTTTATACTTATTTGGTAATGTTTTTATTAAAACATTCATTGAAGCATGAGACTGATCATTTAATATTGTAGTGAGTTTACTGAAGTCTGGATCTGAAGCATACATGTCAAGAATTGATTGCATAAATTCATCCTCAAAATCTACAATATAAATGCCATAAATGTTAATAATCTCTGACTCAGGAACATAAGCAGGATAATCATCATTATTAGGCAGAGGTACTCTAGATAACAAATCTACATTAGAGTGTAAGGTTCCTGCTCTATGTTTAATAGTCATCCGTCCTTTGTATTCTTGTACAGCTAATTGCCATCTAAACATGTGTCTATTAAGAGTTTTCATGTTTAAGAGTGACTTAACTGCACTACAGTCAGTTATTAACTCAAATATTTGGTCTTCAAGGTAATAATGTAGCTTCTCAAGATCCCATACTACTGCCAAAAATTCAAGTTGAGTAGCACCATATTTTAATTCACTACTTCTTAGAGTACGTGAAATATAGCAAATTAATACTTCTGATATTTTTCCTTCAATGAGTTGTTTTTGATGCAAAGCAGCACCCAGACCAATGAAACTTGCATCTGTATACAATACAAAACACAATTGGAAATCTGATAATCCCAAGATAGGGGCTGTCATCACACATTCTTTCAACTTATCAAAAGCCTGTTGTCTCTCATTATTCCGAATGAAAGCTTCTGATTTCTTTATCAGTGTGGTCAGTGGTGCAGCAATTGATTGGTAGTTTTTTATATATTGTCTATAATAACCACACATACCAAGAAAAGATTGTACATCCTTTACATTTTGAGGAATGCCAATATTCTTGATTGCAGCCACCTTATTTTGGTCTGCACATATTTTTAAGCCAGATACAATATGACCAAGCACTTTTAAAGACTCAAACCTAAATTTACATTTTTTCAATGCAAGGGTCATTTTTATTTCATCCATTTTCTGAAATACCTTCTTTAAATGGATTAAGTGTTCACCATAAGTTTTAGAGAACACTATGATGTCATCAATGTATACCATTAACCATCCCTCAATCGTTTCATTATGGAATTTTATTACCATTAACTTCTGAAATACTGATGGAGTATTTTTTGGTCCAAATGTCATCCTGACATATTTATAAATTCCCATGTGTGTTGTTATCAACAAGAAGCTCTGTGAATTCTTTTCAGCAGGAATTTGATGGTACCCTTTATTTCCATCTAAGCAACTTATATACTTAGCATCTTTAAGAGTAGCATGTATAGAGGCAATCCTTGGCAAGGGATAAATATCATCTACTGTAAATGTATTTAATGCTCTATAATCACCGCACAGTCTTGCTTTATCTTGTTCATAAGAAATTAGCACTGGTGATATTACACAATAATTTGGTTTAGTTTCAATCTTCTCAAGAATGTTCATTTTAAATAACATCTTAATATTATCCTCTATGTCTTTCCTCTTCATTGGTGAATCAGGGTATGGTTTCTTTTTAAGACTAGCTGGAATATTATCCATATCACAGGTTAAAATAATTTTCATCTCATGATCTTTTACAAGGCCAAGCTCATTTGTACCATGTGCAAAAGCCATTGGAAATGCTTTAATTAAGTCCAAAATATTATTTTTCTCAACTTCACTTTTCTGAGTACCAAATGATGCTTTAGAAATTTCTGTTTCCAGAAGTTCCATCTCATTGGATTCTCTTCCTTTGCACGGAATATTTGTTACTGACTCAATGTGTAAGACTGTGTTAAAAGAATTTATTTTAAATTTCCTTTTACCATTCATTCCAATTGTAAAATTGTTATTAGCAGGGTCTAATTTCACACCAAACTTAGTCAGAATATCATTTCCAATGATAAAACAGTTACTACAGTTAGTATTATCCATTACTGCAAAGTCACGAGTTACTCTTACATAATCATGTTGATGTTTAAAGAAAACAGCAGCTTTGTATCTACCAATGGGGTGTAGTACTGATCCAAAACCTCTCCAATTTTTACTTTGAATGGGTTCAAGCTTAGACTTATATTCACTATCAATTTTTTTTAATGTATTAGTAGAAAGAAAAGAACCAGTAGCTCCTGTGTCCAATACTATATTAACATTTTCACCAGAAATGATAGCTGGAACCGTGATAGGTGTCATTCTTAAGTTATCAGCTTGTATGTCTTTAATGATTTCAGAACCCTCAAAATTCATTACAGATTTATTTGAGTCCATATTTAATATTGGATTGTCAAAGATGGACAAATCATCTTCCAACATATAGACTTCATTTTCATCACTATATGAGATATTGCTGTCACAATCACTTGATTCTTTACTTTTTTCAGTTTCAGTTTCAGATTCACATTGATTTTCAACAATATTTATGTTTATCTCACATTTGTGACCTTTAACCCAAGGTTTGTTACACTTATAACAAGTATTAGCTTCATAATTTTTAGGTACTACAGGTGCAGTAGGTTTTTTCTACTTCTCCTGAAGTGTTTTTGAATTCTTATTTTTAACAGGTTCAATATTTTGTTTATAAGTGGAATGCCTTGCTTCATACTTATGGTTTAACAATATTTCATTACAAATATTAATAAAGCCAGAATATTCAGTAACATTAATTGTTATAGCTACAACAATGTCTCTGACAGATATAGGTAATTGATATATTATCTTATCTTTCCATAAGTCAAAATCCATGCTAACCTCAATGGCTTTTAATTTTTTATTTAAATTCATTAAAAATACCATATGTTTGTCACCATTCAATGGATTTTACCAAGTTTTCTCATAAAGTCTCTGCTGAGTGAGCCTGAATTTAGAACCTCCAATTTGTTTTTCAATTAGTTGTTTCCATTCAGCCTAAGAGTAATCTTTACCCTCACTAAAAACAGATTTAAACCATAATAAAGCAACATCCTTAAATAAAGAAATTAATTTTGATGATATTTCTTCATCTGGTAACTTATATGAGAATTTTAAGTTGTCAATTCTTTGAATAAAATGTTGCCAATCAGAGCTGTCTTCCCCATGATAAGTTGGGTACTGATCTATCTTAGGCCAGTTCTTCTGATTGGATTTTATTTGACTAATCTTAGGTAAATTAAATAACTCATTTACTCTTGATAAATGGTCTTGTATTTCCTCTTGTACGGATTTGTGACTTACATTTTCAGATTTGACACTACCACCAGATGGCTTCAGTTGTGGTGGTATAGGGAAGGAATGAGATTCGCTTTTCCCAATGAAAGGATTATTATTATACTGAGTATACTTATGATTATCCAGGTTCATTAGTAGATTGGCAGTTTCAATCTCAATTTTAGTCAATCTTTGTAGCAACTCAGAGACACTTTGATTTGTCTGGGCGAAAGATAACTTAGTTCTTGATTCAATTTTCAATAAGCGTGCTTCATACAACTTTTCTAACTTAAAGAATTTGTTTGAAAGCTCACTATATTTATTACTCAATGAATCATACTTAAGAGTTAGAGACAGATGTTCATTCTCTAATTCTTTATTTTGTGTTTCCAGTTGATAAATGTTCAATATTAAGGATGAAATTGTATCACTTGTGAGCTTAACTGTCTGTTCCTCACAATCAGTCATTCTATTCTACAATGTTGAAACAATTCTATGGACAGTTGGATTATTGTTAAAATACTCCATGTCTTCTTTCTTGATTCTCTCACTATCTTGTGAACTTCCCATCTCATTAGTAAGTGGTAGCAACTGAGGATTAACTGTATTATTATTACGAATAGTACTGTTGTTATTGACAAAAGACAAGTCAGGTGTATCTACATCAAAACCTAATTTTCTTAAGTCCTCCTCAATTCTCTGTACAAATTTGAAATCAATAATATTACCTATATTGTAATTATCAGTATTGTGTTCAATCTGACAGGGTAATCTACTTACCATGGGATAGGTGCCAGTCCTGATTTTTGGCGCTTTTGCTTTCCTTTGTAGGGGTGAGCTGAGGAAGTCTGATGAGGAGGAGAATCCCTGTTGCAGCTGTGACTGGACCATTGTTGATGGAGCCAATCCCACTTCCATTTTTCTACCAGGATTTTCTCCTGGGAGTGATTTGAACCTCCTGGGGTGGGGGTTTTCTGAATTGTCTGGCCTCCCTTTAGCTCTGCCAAGGTTTGATTCATCTGTTGGATTCCTACCTTGCAATTGTTCTGCAATTGCTCTACCTCCTTCAGCATGAGAGACTTTGATTCCTCCAACTTCAGGACCTGTTTTGCAAGATTGGACAGTTGATCCTGAAGAGGAGGAGACATCTTTTTTATTGTAATCTTTTTAAGAGGGCGTCTTTTTCCTCTATACTCATTTGCTCTGGCTGGGTGTATGATTGACCCTCCATGGTTATGTCCTGGAGCAATGTTTTTATTAGCTTTAGACCTGGTATTATAAGCAGGCGTTTCACTTAAATTGTCCTTAGGAGCACTCATATTGATAAGAATAACAATATTTTATGTCTACAAAAGAGAAAAATTATATGGTAATTAGTAGACAAGAATTATTAGCAATACAATTACTAATAAAAGCTCTGGATCTCACCCTGGATTTATATCTTTATTTATTTAAATAAAATATAAAATTTTTTGAAAAAATCTGTTAAAAATAAAATAATAAGTTTAACTAGACCTTTATAAGGGTGAATAAATAGCTTACCAAGATTTAACTAAATACCAATTTAATTGGGTGTTATATTGGTGACCAAATACCAAGTGAAATTGTGGTTATATTGGGTACAGTTACTACTGTAAATACCTAATTTTTATTATAAAAAAATTAGTACAATTATTGTAAGGGTTCTTTTCAACAATCAGTGAGTTATGATGACCCACTAATATGCAGCAGACCCAAATATTTGGTTTGTTTGAGGTATACTAAAGTAAAAATCATGTCCCAAGGCTTATACTTAATAATCTATAATTTTCAAGGAAAGACCCCCAATTGTCAGTGTATCTAATATATAAGTATTATTTAATAGTATTTATTAATGGTCCTACTACTTATTTTTAAATGATTTAGTGATCAAACCTCAGGGGAAGACTAATAAAATAGTTATACTCAAATAAAACTCACAATACTTGGATTTAAATGCGTGCTAGTGGTGGAAAATAGATAAATAGAATATATTATAAAGCCTTTATAAATTGATATTATCATTATATAAGCTATAAATATATTCTATTTATCTATTTTCCACCACTAGCACGCATTTAAATCCAAGTATTAAGAGTTTTATTTGAGTATAACCATTTTATTAGTCTTCCCCTGAGGTTTAATCACTAAATCATTTAAAAATAAGTAGTAGGACCATTAATAAATACTAATAAATCATACTTATATACTAGATACACTGACAATAACCCCCAAAACAAATTAGAAAATAAGAAGAAAAAATAAAATAATCTAAAAATACCATCTAACACAACCATAGACACAAAAATTAAAGAAACAAAAAAGAAAAATTCCGGCTCCATAGAAAGTCCAGTCCAAAGAAATGATCACTGGGTGGGCTCCCTCCAATAAGTAAAAATTATGGGAGACCATCAGTGATCCTACAACAAAATAAATCAACCAAAGAAGCCAGTCCTAAACCAGTTTAAAGTCATAGTGTACTTCAAACCTGAAAAACAAAAACCAGAACTAGGATTCAACTTGGACAAACAAAAAAACTAAAACAGACATTATAGGGTAGCTTTTCTACAGAGCAGCCAGCTCATAAGTTACCCCCACACTTGCCAAAATAAAATCTGGAAGCCCCCCCCCTGGGTACCTTCTAACAAAAACAACATCCAACACAATAAACCAAAACTAATAAGTGTGAAGAGTCTGGCACTTGAAAACCGAAAGAATTTTAAGTTTAAAGTCATAGAGGACTAAAACCTGTGAAGAGAAAACAATACTAGGGTTCAACCAAATTAAGAGAAGGGTTTGGAAACAGAAAATCTGGGGTAACTGTTCTACAGAGCAGCCAACTCATCAGTTACCCCTACACTTGCCAAGATAAAATCTAGAAGCCCCACCCATGGGTAGCTTCTAATAAAATGTTTCCAACAAAACAGATGCACGGCATCACCAAAAATCCAAATTTAAAGAATGGTCCATAGTTTGTCCTTATTGCAGAGTAAATCTTCTTCGCTTCTAGTGCCTCTTGGGTAAAATATCATCACCTGATCAGCAGCCACTCTCTTCTTTAAGACTGTGCCATCTAACTCCTCCAAAACATAAGAGCCTCCAAACACCTGAGATCTGACTCTGTAAGGTCCATTCCATCTGTCAGCAAACATTTTTCCCCACTGAGTTTCCAAACTTCTATTATACACCAAAATCAAACAACCAGGTTTCAAGGGATTCCTGAGTCTATGAGCCAACTTCTTCTCCCAGTATCTGACTGATTGATTTCTTATCTTCATCATTCTAGAGTATGCCTTCTCTTGAAATTCCTCTCTACATTCTAACTGTTGCATCCTGGCACAGAGAAAATCTTCTGTTGAGCACACATCATCACAATCAATTCCAAGATAAGAGACAGCTTCCAAATCCACTGGTAGAACAGCTTTTGGCCCAAAAATTAATTCATAAGGAGAATAGCCAGTTGTCCTTTTGACAGTGACCCTATCAGCAAATAACACCAAGGGTAAATAATGCCTCCACTTTTCAGCACTATCTCCACAAATCTTCACCAAATAATTCTTGATAACTTGATGGCCTCTTTTGACCATGCCTTCAGCTTCAGGATAATAAGGTGTAGCCACTCTGACTTTAGAATCAATACTTGCCACAGCTTCTTTAAATTAAGCTCCAAACTCTGGCCACCATCAACAGTCACCAACTTCATCAACCCATTCCTAAACACCCATTCCTTCTTCAAAAATTCTGCCACATTTCTGGCAGTTAAATTCACCAGAGGCACTGCCTCAAACCAATCAGACAAATCATCTCTGGAAACAATCAAGTATTTATACCTGCCCTCTTTGATATGGACAGCATCCAAACTGACTCTTCCAAACACAGTTAATTTACCAGTAGCATGGCCAACCTCTTTAGGTTTAAAGTGAAATCTTCTTTTACATTCTTCACAATATTGAACCCAACCCTGCACAGCAAACTTCATACCTGGCCACCAAAATCTGTCTGCTACTCTTCTATAAATCTCCCCAAAGCCTCTATGACCAAGGTCATCATGCAAAGACTTCAACACCAACTCGTGACCCTTCTTCAGAGTCACTACCACTTGAGGATTTGGATGTCTCCTCCTCATCAACCTCCTTCCCGACACATAGAAGAAAAGACTCTTCTTCTTGATTGCCACCCAAGTATCATCATCACAAATATTTGGCCTCTCCAAGGTTAACAGATATTCAAACATAACAAAATAAAACCCAGTCTAACACCAGGTCTCATCTTCAAAATCTAACAAAACAACAACCAAGGGTACAACCCTATCATCAAAATCATCAGTGTACACATGAGCAACATGACCAGCTCATTCAGGACACCAATCCCTAAATTTTGGTATTTCCTTTTTCTTCCACTGAATCTTAAGATAATCCAGTTCACCAACAAAAACACCATTCTCCAATTTTGAGTCATCCCAAACAACAGCCCCATCTTCATCAACAAAAACATTCTGATCACCAGAATCAAGATCAGAACCAGCTAGTTTAACCTCTTGGTGGAGGAGAGAACAATCATCCAGTTTAGCCTCATGGGGGAGGAGAGAAAAATCTTCAGCACCCTTTGTTCTGGCCCTAATCACTGGGACATCTTCATCAAATTCTTCATAGTCTGAATCTTCATCCATGGGTGGTCTCCTTGATAATCCATCTGGCATTGTAAAATTTTTTCCAGGTTTGTGTACCAGGTCAAAAGAAAAATGCTGAATAAATGCCACCCACCAAGTAATTGGAGCATTTGGAAGACTAGGTTTATTGATCATTTGAACGAGAGATTTTGAATCCACCTGCAGCTAAAAATTCTGCCCCCACAAAACAGTTTGTAGCTTCTTCAAAATATATGCTACACCACACAATTCCAACTTGGGTTGAGAATATCTAGATTCAACCTCATTAAATACCATGAATTCATACCTTACTGGCCTGACCCTCCCATTTTTATCTTCCTGAGACAACACAGCACCAGCCGCAATATAGCTTGAGTCCACTGCCAGATATATTTTTCCAGCACCAACACCATAATCAAACTTGTGAAGAATGATATCTTCACCTACCACCTTTTTCAACTTCTGAAAAGCCTCTTCACACTCTTCAGTCCATTCCCACTCTTCATCTTTCATGATCAACTTCCTCAAAGTTGAAGCCAAAAAAGAAAAAACTTTAATAAAAATTCTGATGTACACACAAACCCCCAAAAATCACCTGACTTCAGTAGTATTTTTAGGCCTTAGCCATGACTGAATTTTATTAATTTTCTTCTTTGCCATAATTCTTCCCTCCTTACATACAACATGAGCCAGAATTTCCAGAGCAGGAACACAAAAACAAAACTTTGACCCAAAAATGGTCAAACCAGCCTCTTCAATCCTAAACAATACTCTCTCTAGAGTAATTGCATATTCCCAAAAAAATCTCCTTATACCTGGTTCTCCTTCAGCAACACATTTCAATAATCAGTTGAGGGTCCTTTGATTACACCATCATCAATAAAATACCAGCATAAGTAGGGACCTCATCCTGTAAAATCCAAGCCATTTGTGCTTGATATACCGCTACTGAATTACTTGCTCCTTGAGGCAACCTAGTGATTTGAAATCTTCCTAGAGGAGTCTCAAATGTTGAAAGCGGCTGTGAGTCCATGTGAAGTTCCTTTTCATCATAACCACCCATAAAATTTCCCAAACCATAACACACCCTGCCAAAAAAAGCTTCCACAAAGTCCTCCACACTTGGAGGCATCCCTGAATCCTTGATAGTGACTCTATTCAAGGCTCTAATATCATGCACCACCCTCAGATTCCCATTCTGCTTCTTTACACAGAAAACTGGACTTGAGTAACTAGAAGTTGATTGTTTGTATAAACCATTCCTGACTCTTTCCCTAACAATCTCTACAAAACCATCCCTAATAGCAGCTGGAATCGGAATAGGTTTGATTCACCAAGGTTTGTGACAAACCACAGGAATTAAGTAAGGTTCCCTATAAGAGTGTTTCAACACCCCCCTTTCCTCCTCATCAAATGCCACCGCTTTCTCCCTCAGCACAATAACGTGCAGAAAAAACATCTTTTCCTCATCAGATAACCACACATCAGGACAAAAATTAACAACTTTTAACCTTTCTACAGTCACCCTAGCAGTTTCCACAAAATCAGGAGGATTCTTCACCAGAGGAGTACAGTATGTATCTCTTGAAAAAGGAGGTCTCTTCAAAGGAGAATTCAAACCTACAGGAATGGCTCATTGACAGGCCTAATCTTTTACGCTACCTTCTTATACTTTGCAGCTCCACCTTCAACTTGAGGGATCTTCAGGACGTCTTCAACACCAGCCCTGGAACAGAAACCAAGGGTTTCCCAATTGCTCACATGTGTGGCCAAGGTAATGTTTTTGAAAGGTTTAGAAGAAACCCTAGAGGTGCAAAAGTGGGAGGACTTACTTTTATTCCCCAATCTCACCACTACAAAACTTTTCCACAATTCCACATCTTCATCCTCACTTCCATCTTCTAAATCTTCAAATCTTGATTCATCTTCTGAATCACATTTTCTAAAATTGTGCAGTTTATCCTCATGTTGGAGGCCCAAAAATTTATCTTGATGATCTTCTTTCTTCAAAATTTTGTGCATTTTAACCTCATGCTGGAGGCTCAAAAATGGATCTTGCTGATCTTCACAAAAAAAATTCTTTTCTTCTTTCTTGATTATCTTCAGATTTTTTTCTTGATTTTCTTAACTTATCTTGAAATTTTTATTTTATTTTCTTGAGTTTTCTTCTATCTTACAAAAATAACCAGGGTTTCCCCCAATGCTCACAGATGTGGCCAAGGTAATGTTTTTGAAAGGTGTAGAAGAAACCCTAGTGGCGCACAATTGGGAGGACTTACTTTTAGACCCCAATCTCACCACTCCACATCTTTTCTGCATATCTTTTAAAAAAGATATATAACCAATCTTCTTTTTTGAACTTGAATTAAAATTAATTGAAAATCTCGAGACAGAAAAGATACTTGATAAAAAAAACAAAGAATACTTGCAAAGAAGAGAAACATTAAAAAGAGAAAGTTGAAAATCCACTTGGTATATCTCAAAGAGAGCTGACCTGCTACAACCTGGGATTTCCTCATCTTGGGGAGAGGCTGTAGCACGTGGGTGATCAGCCCTCATCACTCTAAAAAAGACAGACTATTACTAGAGCCTGAGCCACACTACAGAAAACCAGAGGCGGCACCCACTTCTCTTCTTATCCTACATCAATTTATGCACTGTCACATTGAAGACAAAACAGGCCTGGTCTCCCAACCATCCTCTCCAGGAGATGATAACCTCATGTGAAGTCTCCTTTTATCTTTTCCAGTCAACTCCAAACTGATTCCCACATCAAACTGATAACCAATTCTTGCTTGAAAATCCATCAAGAATGGCTGCCCAAAACAGCTTTTACCATACCTTTGGAAATGTAAAAATGAACCTTCCCTGAGGCTCCACCAACATCTAACTTCACAAAATCAGATGTTCCAGCCAATTCAGTGACATGGCCACCCATCCCTCTTAAATTTCCACCAATACCTGTCTTGATGGGGCGGCCCAGATGAGAAGCCTCAAACAGAGAAATCAGGTTAATCTGAGAACCTGAATCCACCAATGCCCTAGCCTCCCTGCCATTCAGAGTGACATTTACATAACCCAGAGGTGCAGAAAAATGAGTTTCCAACCCCTCACCAAATTCTTCAGCAGAATCACAAATGTATTCTACCTCCCCAGAAGAAACCTTTCTCCTGGTCAGCAACTTTTTCTGCCTATCAGCCAACCCAGGACTGATAGAATACAACTCCCCATAAGTAAGGGAAAGATGACCCATAAAAAATTCACTCATGATTGGGTAACCCTTATCCCAGGTTTAGAGTTTGCATACAATAGTACAGTACATTCTGTCACTGGCAAAAAGCTGTTTGAGTTATGTTTGGGTTATGTACTTTATACCCCTGCTAAAACTCTTAATAAATTACCAAAATTGGATATCCATCCATGTACAAAATCTTTTCTTCAAATGCAACAATTATACAGAAACCATGCTCAAGAATTTATAAATAAGGAATTTGAGTATGAGAAGAAAAGATGGGATAAAGCCCATATAGAGCAAATGTTCAAAGAGGGTGATGAAGTCCTTATTTATATAATGCATTTAAATTTAAATGGTAATGTTAAATTGAAGGATCTATTCATTGGACCATTTGTAGTTAAAAAGATGGTTGGTAACAATGCTGTTGAAGTTATATTATATGCACCATATGATAGAAAAACATCCAGTATTTCATATTTTTCTTATAAAACAATACCATTCTAATGATACTGCTCTATTTCCAAGAAGATCAGGAAGGCATAAACAGAAACCTGAAGAAATTGTTGGAAAAGAAGAAATTGATAAGATACTGAAAAAAGAGACACCTTACTAAAGAAAAAGAAGTTGAGTATCTATCAAGGTTTAAAGATAAATCAAGTAAATATGACCAGTGGATTCCTGAAAATGAAATCTCCGATCTTAAAATCTCTTGAAAAAATTTAAAACCAAATAATACTTTGAAAAACTCAGTATATGTATTATAGAAATTTTAAATTATTTTTTCTATCAACTCCTTACTTATTAATTTAAATGTCTTAACATTTTTTTTATTTTTTTTTGGGTGAGGAAGTGTCAGCCTAGGTATTCATAGGACTGAGTATTTCTTATGCATAAAATAAGATAATCTTAATTAAATTAAGCTTATAAATAAAAATTATGGTTATAATACTTATATATATGGCTATTATGCCTATATATATATTTATCACACTATTAAGTGACTTATATAATTTTAAATAGCTTATCCATCACCCTATAATCCTTACTAGCATGCTAATAGAGTCATAATATACTTAATTTAATTGATATTAAGTAATTATAGACATACATAAGCTTATATGTATGCAGAAACCTCATATTCAGTGAAAGATGTAGTTATATTATGTACTTATATGTCTATTAGCAGGTTTTAACCTCTAAATAGACTATAAGCTTTATTTTTCTGCTTATTTTAGGTAATATGGACGTATTCAATGGACTCACCATGCCTACACAAGCATATACACTATTTTCAGGCACATATATCCAGTTTGGACAACTTAATCTTCTTCCTTTGATGGATTTTCATGGATTTATGGGTTGAGATATGATTACTGGGTTAATATGGATGCTTGGGGATGTTATTGGGGGCTTGGAAAGTTTATTTGGCTCCTTTTTATGCTTTGTATTTCATTCTATACTTTTTGGATGAGTTATTTCACCTGTTTCTTTATGGTATCTGTTTTTACATGATTACTTTATTTATGGTATGGGTTTATGATATCATTAATTGTGATGGAGGGTCCATACTGGAGGTCTAGGTGTTGAATCTTCTTGAAGTGGAAACCATTGGGAGGTGATGAGCCCTCACAGTGCTGTATTCTCTGGGGAGAGCAGTGACATCATCTGGATTGAAGGTCTGTGCACTCCAGTGGATTTTGGTATAAGTAAGGGAGGATTTGACAGGACATTAGACATCACTTACTACAATTTAAATAAACATTATAAAACAAATATTATCATATACAAATATATTATAAAGCCTTTATAAATTGATATAATCTTTATATTAGCTATAACTATATTTTATTAACCTATTTTCCACCACTAGCACACACCAATCCAAATATTGTGAGTAAATATTGGGCATAACTATTTTATTAGTCTTCCCTTGAGGTTTAATCACTAAATCATTTACAAATTAGTAGTAGGACCATTAATATTTAATTTTAAATCATACTTAGATACTAGCATACACTAACACAATGAGTCTTTCAGTGAAACTTTCATGCCAATGGCAAAATTTACTTCCTTGAGGATCATTTTCACACTTGCAGCAAGATTTAGTTGGCACCTGAAGACTTTTGAAATTGTCAGTGCATACCTAAGTAGTCCAATAGAAGAAGTCTACATGAAACAACTGAAAGGTTTTGAGCAAGGTGAAGGACTGGTATGCAGATTGAAATGAGCCATGTATGGCACCAAGCAAGCTGGGAGTTGCTGGTAGAATTTTGTTTCAAACAAGTTAAGAAATTTAGGATACATACCTAGCTTTTTTGACCCCTCAGTTTACATCCTTAAATCAGTGAAACATTCTGTTGCAATATGGACACATGTGGATGATGGTATTGTAGCCAGTGAAAGTCAAGAAGCCCTGACACAACTAGAAAGTGACCTGAAAGACATAATGGAAATTAAATGGGAAGATACTGTTGATCAAATTGTAGGATTAAAAATTGAAGCACATAATGAAGGGTACTTACTTTTGCAACATTCTCTTATAAAGAGAATTTTAGAAAACTTCAATCCTTTGAAGAGACTGTCAAACACACCTCTTCCTGTGAAATTCAATCTGGAAACAGCAGACAAGTCAAAACCTGCTTTAAGTTCCACTGATTTTCTTTCCAGGATTAGTGCACTTAGTTATGTGTCCCAAGGAACCAGACCTGAAATTAGTTATGCAGTTAATTTTCTGGCATGTTTTGCTAGCCAACCAAATGATGAACACTGGCATGTGTTGATGCATTTAATTCAGTATACTACAAAAACACAACATTTGAAACTAGAAATAAAACCTAACAAAAACACACCAATGGAAATAGATGTTTTTGCTGATTCTTCATGGAGAGGCAAAGGGTGGTGGGCCAGTCACGGGAATATAATCATGTTATGTGGTGTACCTGTTAGCTGGATGGCAAAAAGACAAAAATCTGTAGGGCTGGCAACATCATATATCAAATTTATGGCATTAGGGATGGGGACTTATACAGGCTTATGGGTGCAAAACTTGGTTGGAGATTTTTTGGGTAAAAAGGTAGAGGTTAAGTTAAAATGCGACAATAGCATGGCAGTGGATATTGGACATGACTGACCATCCAACAAAGATACTCACCAGAAAAAAAATGTGGGCACTTGATAGAAGGTGCCAATCCCTATCTTTGATTTGATTCAGTTTTAGCTCAGCTGTAATTCTTCTGAGAAGACTGTGCACTGAACAGTGAGCATGCCAGCTCGCGCGGTATCAAATCTGAGTTATGCTTGAATCACAAATGGATTGAGGGGTTGGCACCTGCTAGCAGGTGCTGGATGTTTTTTCATGGTAACTACACATGCAACACGGGGCTTTTATTTCTTAAATCAGTTATTATATGAAAAAAATTAAATTGATGTGGATCCCAGGTAACAAACAGCTTGCAGATTGCATGATGAAATCTTTGAATAGTGTTGTGGTGTCAAGGGTAATAGATGCATTAGGACTAGTGATTTAATTTTTTTTGATATAAACACTTTTTATTTTTCTATACATTCTTTCTTTTCCAATATCATATTTTATTATTTTTATTATTTACTATATACATGGTAATGTGGTCATCATTGTGACAGGGGGTGTTACAACATAAGGATAATGATATACCTAATCTAGGTTAGGGCACAATGCCACCCACATGTATATAGTAAACATACCACAACCAATTGGTCTCCATCCATTCCGGAGTAGAGACCAACAAGAGTGACCTGGTCTTTATCGGGTTGCAGTAATTTTTTTTTTTTCAATTTCATACAATCTCACCCAACAAGGGGCATGAGGGAAGGCAACACAAGTATAGTGGATTACAAAAGAGGGGAAACTAAGACAGTGTGGAAAAGTGCAATAAAAGCTCAACAGTAGACTTGTTAGGTGCAAAGGTTAACTTACTATAGTGACCAAAAAATCACACTAAAGGGTTGCGGTATTATATTACCAAGTTTACAACAGGTGCAAGTGAAAAAAAAAAATTGAGTATATGTATGCAATGTGAGGGGTAAACGGATATGAATGCGGCAAAGCGGAATAACTTAGCAGACTAGCACACAAACCCGTGTCACGTGGACAGGCGCTGTAAGCAATGCAAGACAAGCAAGAACTAGCTCTCAAAACCAAAGAGCTATTCGAAGCAGCGGCAGACTGGGTAGCCTGTGGGAAGGGAGCTAAAAGAAAAGATATCAAAGTAGAAGACAAAGTACGTATGTATGGGCTGTACAAGATAGCTAAGACGGGACGTTTACGAGGGGAAGAGAGGAGTAGATGGGGAGGAATGTTTGATTTTGAAGGACGGGCTAAAAGCGAAGGATGGAGAAAGGCAGGAGAGGAGATTTTTCAAAGAATGAAAGAAAATGGAGGTAATGCTATGGAAGTAGCGGCGCAGGAATATGTTCGTCTTGCGCGAGAGCTTGGATGGGAAGAATCGGAGACAACGCACGAAGCCGAAAGTAAAAAAGAAGAAGAAGAGGGAGAAACCGAGCGATGGGATGATGGGGAGGAAGATAGTAGTGGGAACGATGAAAATGATGGTGGGGTGGGGGTGGGTGCTGTGCGGGTATCCAGGATGGCGTGTGAAGGGTGGGAGTTTGAGGAGGAGGAGATGAGCGAGCTGCACCGAAGCGCGGCGGCAGGAGATGTCGAGGGAATTGAGCGCGCACTTGCTGCAGGCAACCCAGTGAATGCACTCAACAGGGCGGTAAGGAGTTTCGGCGCCGTTTCGTCGGCCTGTGTCCCTTCTTGCTGACCCTTAACTTCACGGCTAATCCATAGGGCTATTCACCGCTCCATCTTGCCGCCGATGCCGGTCACGAACATGCTGTTCGGGCTCTCCTCCGACTGGGCTGCGACCCAGGCTTGGTTGATGCCAACGACGGACTGGATGCCCATCAAATCGCATATGAGGCTAACAGACTTGCTGTTGCTCAGCTCCTCGCGCCTTTCTCCTCTTAACAACCATCTCGCTGCTGGCCAGCATGCTCTTTTCTTTGGCCTCAATCATAATTATCTCCTTCCTCATCAGCTATACCTCCTCTCGTCCTTCTCCTTGTTCATTCGTCGATGATGGATTTGTCAAGACCGATTGCGGTTTTTCTCCCACCGTCGAAGCCTTCAAGGAATTTTTTACTAAACAAGCCGCTGAACTAGCTGCTCTACAAAAAAAAAATCGTAATTTTCTATCCCTCATAATTCTTTTTATCTTTTTGTCGACCCTAATGAGTTTTTTGCTTTTCATCTAAGCTTGTGGATTCACATCTTGCACTGGCCTCCAACGTGATCCTGAGTTGGTCTATACTGATCACCGTGTCTCCAGTCCTGCCAAAGTTTCAACCCCAAACCCCCTTAAAAGTACTATCGCCGCCCCTGTATCTGCCAATGCTGTTGCCCAAGATTGAGATTTAAACATGTGTGATACCTTCAGTCTTCACTTTTGAACGATATATTATTTCTAAATCATCTCCATTTCTGTTACGGATTGATTCTAATTAATGATTATTTTGCTAATTTTTCTTTCCTTCATTTTATTTTATCTCCCAAAATCCTTTTACATCAAAAAGGCGGCACAGGTTGCTTTTTTTAAAAAAACCCTTTGCTTAGTATGGATAATAAATATATTCAGACGCTTGAAATCAGATTTGCGATGGCTCTGAAATGTATCTTTTCTTTGCACTACTTCTTGTATTTATATTAATTTGTAATATAAAGAAAATGACTATTTGAAATATATTACTAGCTTATTTTCGGAACATTTAATACATGTGATTGTCAAATTAACTGTGGGTTTTGGTAAAAGGGAAGGGAGAAAGTAGCCAAAAATCCTTTTTCACTTCAGTACTGAAAAAGTTTGGTCTTATGATCAGGTGATAAAGCCAAATCATGAGGGATGTAATGAGAACAAAGGGAATGGATTGATGTTTAGAAACCAAAGATCAATAAAATTGTTCTCAAACCTTCTGATCACATGTTTCGGTTGGTTGGTGGGCCTAGTTACTAGTAAGTAATACAACAATGGTATCAACCATAAAAGTCCTTTGTTAGGTACAAGTTACTGCCAATTGTCATTCCTATTTCGCTTCCCTCTGTCTATTTCTCTTTTTTTTTTTAAAAATCAACTTAGTAATGATCATTTAATTCCTTTTTCTGTCAAATATATTATCACACTACTATAAACACTATAAGTTTATCGCTTTTCCTACTAATAGTTGATATCTCATTTATATGAGCTTTTCCCTGAAAAGCTCCTCTACGGTTTACTAAATGCGGATCTGTTTTCGTCGCTTTGTATTTATTACCTGCGCATATATATATATATATATATATATCTATTGCGCAACAATTTGTAATGAAGGCAAGTTCTACTTCCCTTGCACTACGCACCAAGTAAGATATCCCTGATGGGGTTCCCCCCTGTTGCCCTAATAATTGCCCGGACAACTTACCCACTACGTTCATTACACCCCACTTGTACTGTGATTCCTAAGATTTTCTAGGTACGTTTAGAATTCTGAGGAGAAGCTAACTTCGTGTTCATTGCATTATTTTGGTGCGCTTTATATAGGCGCGAGAGTTCAGAGAAAAGCAAAGAGTAGCAATCCGCATATAGTAATAAGAGGAGAGCTTTCTACAGGAAAGCTACGAGTTACATTTTAAGTGAAAAGTACTAGGATTAATAAACAATTAAGTAAAAGATAACAATAATAATAATGATGTTAAAGAAAGAAAAGGCTTTTGAATTGCCGCAAAAGGAAAAGAGAAAAATAGGAATAACACCATCCCCTCCCTAGTTTTCAGCTCCTCTGTTCGGAGAACGCCAGGTTAAATCTTCGGGAGTGAAATTAACTGTCCTTTCGAGAAGGTTTTCATCTACTTCACAAATGAGATTATAAGCGGCTGCGGTAATTATCTCCATTCCATGAAATAAATCTACTACATTTGATATATCCCAGTGATCTTGTAAATACATATACCTTACCCAATGTAGCAAATATGCCGTAAAAGATATTCTAAAATGTCTATCAGGTCTTCCATTCGGAGTATAACAATTTTGTCCTTCCATATGAAACAGACCTAGGGGAAATTCTGTGGCATTATGATGCCTTGGATCGAGGAATCCGTATTCGTCCATTCTTTGCGATGCGGGTCCTGTCGTATGCTCCGTATCCCGAGTTGTTTCTTGCTGACTGGTCCCTGGATCTGAGTCTGCTGCTGGCGTGATGGAGTTGAGCTGACTCCCCATGAAATATTTTTAGATGAGCTCCATTAGTATTGGTTCTTAAAACATGACCATTTGAAGTCATTAACTGATACACACCATTGGGAAGACATTCACGGATAAAAAAGGGGCCATCCCATTTTGGATGTAACTTGGATGGCCTTTCTTCAAACCTTCTGAGAACCTTGTCTCCCACTTGTAAATTTCGCTCGGTATAAGTGTTGTCCGTATTTGAGTATCTTTCTTCGGCATCTTTGTTTAATTCATCAATTCGATGTTGTCGTTCAGAGCGCAGTTTGACATTTGCCAAATTTCGTTGAAAATATATTTGTTCTTGGTTAGCATTGGTTATCTCAGGTAGTTCTCCTAGGAGTACAGGGTCTGATGGTAATCTTACCTGTATACCATAAACCATATCAAAGGGTGTTGTTTTTAGAGATTTTGAAGGGGAACTTCTATAAGCAAACAACGCTTTGTCAAGGTATTCATCCCACTGGTTTTGATTTTGAGGTGAGACATACCTTCGAATTGTGTTCTCGAGAGTTCCGTGAAACCTTTCTATAAGTCCATTTGACTGGGGGTGATAAGGGGTTGTTTTTATATGTTTAATTTTTGCATTTTTCAAGAATATTTCGAATTGATAGGAGTCAAACTCCGATCCATTATCAGTTAATATTTCAACGGGTAATCCATGATTCAAAGTTATTAGACTGACCATTTTTATTGCAGCCTCAGTAGATGTTTGTTTTAGTGGAGTAGCATAGGCCCAACCAGTTCCGTAATCGATAGAGGTAATAATGTATTTATGTCCATCTTTTGTTTTTGGAAGGGGTCCTACAAAATCCATGGACCATCTAATAAAAGGTCCTCCTCTTGTAATGGGTAAGATTGGCATTTTAAGTTGTTGAGAGCCTTCTTTATTAAACTGGCATTCAGGACACTTGTTTATAACTTTATTTGTTAGTTTTATCATTTCGGGGAAGAGATAACGTTGTTTTATGGTGGTGATTACGTCTTTATAGTTTCGATGTCCTAATTCACAATGTATTTCGTATATTACTCCCTCGGCTTCTCGTTCACTGGTGATTACTTTAAGGATCTTGTCTGGTTTTTCAATGTCAGGATAATAATAAAGTTGTTTTTCTTTCATGAAATAATTCTTAAGATGTTCTGGATGTTCTTGAGAAGTGTCTAAAGTCTTGATTATTCTCTTGAGTTGATCCCAAGGGTTTCGTTGTTCAATGTTAAACAGAGGTAAAGCGATTTCCGGTGGTTCGTGGTCGAAAGGGGTGTTTGGTTTCCGGGATAAAGCATCAGCGGCTAGTTGTTTATTTCCCGGTCTGTAAATAATATAAACATTGAAAAATTCAATTTCGTTGATAAAACGTGTTAGTCTCTGAGTGACTTCTTTTTGGGTCTTAAAATACCTTAAAGATTGGTGATCCGTTCTTATTATGATCGGGGAACCTTCTATATAGCATCGAAAATGTTTCAGAGAATGGACAATAGCTAATAATTCCCTTTCTTGAGCTGAGTAATTTTGTTCTGTTTTGGATAACTTCCATGATTCATAAGCTATCGGTCGTATATTTTTATCTTTAATCATTTTTACATAAGCAGTTGGGTTAAATTTGTCAATGTCATAAGTAACAAATGTATCCTGTTGTAATACCACACCTATATTTGAACCTGATGCATCCGTGTCTAGTATGAAGGGATGGAATGGTTGAGGATGCTTAAGGAGGATCGTACTGGTGAGTGATTTCTTTAAACGAACAAAGGCTTGATCTTGTTCTTCCCCCCATGAGATTTTTGCCCCCTTTTTTGGTGAATTTTCAGTTAGTTTATAAAGAGGAGAAGCCATGGTAGAGAATTTAGGAATGAAGCATTTATAATAAGTACATAAGTTTAAAAATCCTCTTACATGTGTTATGTTATTCGGTTTCGGCCACTCCATTATTTTCAAGATTTTCGCCGGATTCGTTTTTATTCCTTCTCCATTAACTATATGTCCTAGAAAAAGAATTTCTTGTTTAGACCATTGACATTTGTTTTTAGATAATATTAGATTTTCACCAGATAAAAGAAGTAAAACGTTTTTTATATCTTCTAGGTGTGATTTCAAATTTTTCGAGAATATTATGATGTCATCCATATAGACCAAAGCACACTTATCTATAACAGTCTTTAGGATTTTATTCATCATAGCTTGAAAGGTGCTCGGGGCATTGCAAAGTCCGAATGGCATAACTTTCCATTGAAAATGTCCCAGTTGGCATGTGAAAGCTGTTTTTAGTTTAGAGGCCTCGTCCATAGGTATTTGCCAAAATCCTGATTTTAGATCTAAGGTAGTGAAGAATGCTGCTCCTTTTAAATACCTTGTAGACCCATCTGGTTTTTTAACCAAGATTAACGGAGAAGACCATGGAGATTCAGATTCCTCAATAATACCTTTTTCTAGACTGTTTTTCGCAAATTCTTGAATAATTTTATTTTCTAGCGGGTTGTGAGGTCGTCCTCGAGTTTTAATTGGCAGTGATGTCCCTGTGTCAATAGTATGTTTGTATTGTAATTCAGTGTTGACTTTTAATTCTTCAATAAAGCAATCGGGTGTAACTTTCTTTGCAAATTCATAAACCTTGTTCGATAATTCATCAGCTTTGTTTTTATCGTTATCTATTATATTACAGTTAGTCAATCTTACTGGGTAGATTTTCGCTTTTTTACCTGTTTTATCGACAATATGAGCAAAGGTACGTTTTGGATGTATCCATACAGAATGTTTATCAATCCATGGAAGTCCTAATACTAGGTCAAAATTCAATTTTGGTAGAATCAGAAAGGTTCCCTCCATTCTGAGCTGTCCATGTTGAAGGTTCAGTTCGACTTTTCCATAAATATTTTTTAAAGTTCCATCAGCAAGTCGTGCCCTTTGATTCATTCTGTCCATAACTTTAGAGTGCAGTCTTTTTGCCACATCTTGATGAATATAATTAGCACCCGCTCCTGAATCAATTATGGCTCGCAAAACCTTTCCACTAATATTTATTTCATATAAGGGTACCGTTATTCCGTTTTCTGATTCGATGTTAAAGAGGTCAGTATTTTTAGTTTTAGATATTTGACTTGCCGATGCACTTGGACCCAGTTCTGAAAATAGAGATGAAGTATTGAAATCGGACAAGTCTTCTTTGAATTTTTTATTGAATTTCTCGGGGTCATGATCTTCTTGATATTTGATGGATTTGTAATATGTCTGGTCGAAAACTGGACTATCTGGAATTATTATGACATTCCTGTCACATTCTACATAGTTTAACCCGTGATTGTAGCTGTTCGCATCCTTGTTCCAAAAAATGTTAATTTCTTCGATCTCTTTTTCTGTGTCTTGGTTTTTTGATTCTATTGTGTTTCAGTCTCTAGTTTTTGTGGTCGAATCTTTTCTTTTATTGTTTTGTTGACAGTCTCTGGCAAGATGTCCTTTTTTGTGACATTTAAAGCATTCTGCCGTAGCAGGATTTATCGCATCTAGATCTATGGGCATAGATTGATCTCGGTTGAAATGAGATTTTTGTGGACTTTGAAGCTTGAACTTTCCAAATGTACCCGTAGGAGGATTGTTGACAGTTTTCCATATAGCGGTTGTGGGAGTTGTAAACTTTTGTGAATTCGCCGGTCTTTGTCCTCCTTTAGTATTTTGCTGGTAGGTTATTTCACAGTCTCTGGCAATATTGAAGACCTTCTCCATTCCGACGTCGCTTGGGAAGTCCGTTCGGCTTAAGTGGAGTCTGAGTGAAATGGGAAGTTTTCTTTTGAAGAGGTAAATTTTTTCTTTTATTGAAAATCGATTATGAGGTAATTGTGAGATTATATCTCGGAATTTGGTAACGTAATCGTCGATTTTTCTATTATGGTAAGCTAGATTTTCTAATTGTTCTCGTAATTCTTCTTCCTTATATTCAGGATTGTATTTATCGAGGAATGAATTTTTGAGATAAAACCAATCTGGGAGGATGTTACCATTGTCATCCTGTAACTGGAAGTAAAAGGACTTAGCTTCGTAAAAAGAGTTTTCCCATCCTTAAAAAAAAAAAAAAAAAAAAAAGGACTTAGCTTCACCAATGAGATAACTGCCCATGATGGCCGGCCATTTTTCTTCGGGGATGTTTTTTGAGTTAAGTATATTTTCGAATTCTCTAATCCAATGATTCACCTTTTCCCCGTATCCTTTAAACCTTTGTGGCTCAATCTTGAGGGAGTGAGCGTGATCAGGAACTTGATGAGTACGACTTCGTAAGTAATGTATTTCTTCATCTCGCTGACAAATGAGCTCCTCGGTCCTGTCAAGTTTTTCATTGATAAAGGCCAGTCGGTTCGCCAGCGTGGTATTGTCAGGAACCTCGGCCTTCTTTTTGAATAGGGATAAATTTTATATGATAAAAAAGTCCTATCGTCAGTGATTTAAATAGATTTAGAAAGATAAAGATTGAATCCTTTACCAGATCGTGAGACTATTACGTATCTTCTGGAACTTAGTAAAAGGATTAAGGTTGTCGTTGAAGATTAAGATTTCTAGAACTATATTTGATTGATTTTCTAACTAGGTGAGAAAAAGTGCAAATTAGTAAGGAAAATCTAAAAAATCTATCAAAGACTAAAATTTACACAAATAATTATTTGTGATTCCTAAGATTTTCTAGGTACGGTTAGAATTCTGAGGAGAAGCTAACTTCGTGTTCATTGCATTATTTTGGTGCGCTTTATATAGGCGCGAGAGTTCAGAGAAAAGCAAAGAGTAGCAATCCGCATATAGTAATAAGAGGAGAGCTTTCTACAGGAAAGCTATGAGTTACATTTTAAGTGAAAAGTACTAGGATTAATAAACAATTAAGTAAAAGATAACAATAGTAATAATTATGTTAAAGAAAGAAAAGGCTTTTGAATTGCTGCAAAAGGAAAAGAGAAAAATAGGAATAACACTACCTAGTCTATTAGTCTACAATGCCTTCATGCCCCAAGCTGGGTGAGATTGTAAGAAATGTGATTCTTATTGAATACTTAGTATGTCAAGGTCAGTAAGTGAACCTTGCTTGGCTTTCCATTGCACAAATTGGTTCGCTTTATATAGGCGTGAGGTTACAAGTGACAGCAGTAAGTACATGTCTGCATTTAGTAATTTACATCTCAAGCTAACTTAGAGAAAGCTTAGTAGTTTTTAAGAATAAAATTATTATAGAAAAGTAATAATTATTGTTTAAAGTACCTTTTATGGATAAGGCATTATAAGTAATTAATAAGGGGTATCAACATTAGCCAATCAGCAATTAAATTAATGGCAGATAAAAATCCTTATACCCCCATTATCTTCTGCAATTAATTTTGAAAATAATTGGGTTATTAGACATTTTACATGTCAATCTTCAACTCTTATCTGACATTTTTATCCTCAATTTTTCATAACCACATCTTGGACAACTTTCTAGATGTGCCAGCCTCCCTACCTTGTTGCGCACTCCCATCCTGTCTATTCACTCTATCTGTTCAAAACCCCTCCCCATCTCATCTGTTTGTTTCTTCTCCTTTTCATCTTCAAATATCTCAACATGCCTCATCATCATAGATCTTCTCAAAGGCAGCCATCCCCCAGATGTTCTTCAACTCCCATCACTCCCTCTTTCCCCTGCTCAGCTGAAAAATCAAAGACCATTCAACTAAAAAAAGGTGATCATCTCATACTTATCAACTAGCTGAAAACTAAAACTAATTATGATTCTTGTTTTGCTACTGAGAATGCAACTAATGTAGGACAGCCCCCTGCATCAAACATCAATGGATATGTTCTAATGGCCAATGAATGATGAAATAAGACAAAGGGAAGGATTGATCTTTTGCCTAAACAGATGTCTGATAGCTTCAAGCACTATTAAGCCTAACACAGGAAGGCTAAGACTCTTTCATCTTCCACTGGTTTTGATATTACTGACCTTGATATCAGTAAGGGAATCAAAACTATAGATGATAAACTTGATTCTTTATGTCCTTACTATAAAGAAATGGATTTCATATTTTGAGAGCAAGCTGATGTTAATCCTGCAAAAATGTTGGATGGAGAAGATGACATCTCCAAACATGATGTCAAAAGAAATCTTTTTCCTTCCTCTTCTACTCAAGCCTCCACTCATTTGACTTCCACCAATCAAGATATCTTTTCAATAGATCCTTATGGCAATATAACCAACCTGATCTCACTCCAGTGAGATTTTATTTCTTGTCTGGTTGTTTTATTTTTTTTATTTCTAAAAAGGCTAATAAAAAAGACAAGGATCCTCAAGCAAGTGAGTCTGAAGCTAGCATAGGAGAAGAAATTCAAGCATTTTTTAAAGAGGGATGAGAGAGAACATGACTTGGAGGAGAAGAAAATTGAGATAAAGAAAGAGGAGAAGGCTCTTGAGTACAATTTCATATTGGATCAAATGGAACTCAAGTATCAACTTGAAGATTTTTCAAAAATGAATGTTTTCTTGACAGAATGTGTTAATGCTAATAAATCTGTTAAGGAAATCAAACACTTAATGAAAATGTTTGATGATTAGTTTTTTTTTATTTTATTCATATTTTATTTCAAATTTTTTTAGAAAGTTTTGTTGATAGAATGCATTAAAGCTAATAAATCTGTTGAGGAAATTGACTGCTTAATGAAAATGTTTGATGACTAGTTTTTTTTATATTTTTTTTTGTTCATATTTCATTCCAATATTTTTTTTGAAAGTTTTCTTAATGAAATACATTAAAGCTAATAAATCTGTTGAGGAAATTGACTGCTTAATGAAAATGCTTGTTGACTAGTTTTTTTATTTTTTTTCATTTGTATTTCATTCCAAATTTTTTTTCAAGTCCAAAAAATTTACACATCTCATTTGAAAATTTGGGAATACCCCCCCTAAAATTTTATCTGGAAGGGGGTAAGGATTACCAAATTTTCATTTTATTTCATAAATAATTAAGTAAATCAATAAAATAAGATAATCAACCAAGTAAAGGAATCCCAAATACTATCTGTCAATGATTTCATGAGCAAAGTCAAAGAAAACATATGACAAGAATGGTATTATGAACTCATTCATAGAATATAATTGAATGAACACCTTTATACAGCACAAGGGCTCCATGATACAATACTTTATTTGATTTATTATCTTTAATAACTGATGAATTAAAAATTTAAGAAAAAAAATAAAAAATTGGAAATCCTTTAATTACTGTATTTAGAACCCCTCTTAAATGTTTTAGTAGCCATTGACCCTTCACCACTTACCTTACTTACCTGGTTTATCAAACTTTGATTGATCTGAAAAGAGCATCCAAAATGAAAAATCTTTTTGCAAGATTCTAATCCAGGAGGTGCCTTAGTAGTTTGATAAATATCTCTTGAAGAATTCCAAATCACTTCCATAATCCTTTTCTTATTCCAAATTCCATGTTATATTTATGATCCAGAAAGTATAGTCCATGACCTTTGATTTTAGCAGGTGAAGAGATTGGTCTTCCAGTAATAGGATTGATATAACAAAAAAGCCAAAAAGTAAGCATATTAAAATCAATTTTGTCAACATGGCTCTGGCTATGAAATCCTGCATAGTTGATGATAAAATTAGAATAAAAAATATAATCATTACTGTGTTCAACCCATTCTACATCTGTCCAATTGGGAAGTCCAGCTTTCTTGGCCAGTTTATGATTAGATTGAAATTCACAAATATATAATTTTTTAAAGCAATTAGCCAAGAAATAATTGAGTGATACTAAGCTTTGGGAGATAAAAGTGTAGATAATCATCAGATAAGTGTTTCAGAAGCTTTATTCTCTAATTATACAATATATAAACATGAAATAAATTAAGTGAAATCTTGAAAAAAGGCTCAACTTTAAAGGTCAATATTTCAGCAACCACTGAAAAAAATTTGAATCCATTTATGGAAAATGAAAGATACGCTTCAGAAGAATCTTCAGCTAAAAGAACATAAGATTTGAATAAACATAACTCTAATTCTGGCTCTGCTTTTCCAAATTGCACAAAAACTTAAAAATTGATGATGGGAATTCCAACAAGATAGAGATATAAGCCTAGATAATTATCAAATAAGAGTTTCAGAAGCCTTATTCTCCAATAATGCAATATAAAAACATAAAATGAATTTAGTGAAATTTGGAAAAAAAAGGCTCAACTTTTAGGGTCAAAATATCAACAACCACTGAGCCAAATTCAAATCTGTTTGTGTGAAATGAAAGGTAGTCTTCAGGAGAATCTTCAGTTGAAAGGACATTAGATTCAAATAAAACTAACCCTAATTCCTAGTCTTATTTTCAAAATTTTACAAAAACTTAAAAAATGTTAATGGAGATGAGAGCAAGAGGAGTTTAATAAGTCCACTGTTATCCAGATAAGAGTCATGCATATATTTAAGTGTGAAATTTTCATAGAAAGAAAGAGATATCATAGAGGCATGAAAAAAAGGAGATGAAACTTACCTTAATTGAAAAGTAGAAAAAATAGAGTGGAAAAGATTGATGTTGGAATTTGGGGGAAATTAAATATGGAGTAAGTGAAATGCATAAAGAATGTGCAATGTATGTGTTTTAATGACATGGAACCAAAAAAAAAAGTGAAATAGGGGAAAGGGGGAATAATGACCATGCCAAGGAGGGATGAAGAGTAGGGTGATGGAGCTAAAAAAGAAAGAAAAGAGGGAGAAAAAAAAAGTTAATTTCACCATAAAAATCAAAAATAACCACTTACAAAAAAAAGTTAGATGCAAAAAAGAAAAAAAAAAACATGAAAAAAAAAACAAAAAAAAATATAATAAGCAATCAAAAATTCAAAAACATGAAGGAAATGACTTACATGGAGAGATGAGATGAGACAAGAAATAAAACCAAGTTGTTTGAGGGATATTTGAGGAGAGGAGGAAAGGAAATGAGGGAGAATGAAAAAAAGAAACAGTGAAAAATTATGCAATTGCAGAAAATATGCAATTTCATGTTGATCTGGTGAATGAAAACAAATGAGAAATTCAAAAAAGGGACATTCAGTGTAAATTCAAAATAAAAATGATTATGCAAAAAACCAAAATACCAATCCAAGTAAATAAAGCAGACAAGTTAAATATTTGGAGAGTATGAAAAATAAAATTAAATGATTTATGTTTCAAAATGTTGGAGGGTGATTGGCATAATGAGAGAGTGTATGCTGGTAAAAAGAATTTTTTGTGATTCAAGGGAGGGGATAGCTGGTGCAGGTTTGGGATCCTCTTCTTCATAAAGATCATTGAAAATACATATAAGCTAAAGTGTCTTCCAAACCTGAGTCAGAATCAGAGTCAGAAGCTAAAGATAAATTGATAGCATTCACAGCTGAGTGAAGTTGCTTCCTAGTAGAAAGGTGCTTCATCATTGTTGGTAGAAGGCTTAGGTGATGAGTAGGAAGTGGGAATTTGCCACCAAATGAGAAGATGGGGTGTGTAGATAGAGAAATTTTTTTATTTTTTTGCCACCAAAATTAAGTAGCATAGAGTGAAGAGAAAAATAAGGATGAGAAAAAATGTTATGTGTTTTCCACCAAAATAAAGTAGCATAGAGTGAAGAGACACATAAGAATGGCATCTGAAATTATATGTCATGTGACTTGCTTACAAAACAATCATGGATGTGATGAGTTTGGGATCAGGAATAAGGAACAGAAATTGGGGTATAAGAGGTGGGATAATGCATTATCATGCAATCATTATCCACTAGCCCCAGGGCTAGTGGATAGGAATCATCTGCAATTAATAATGTCTGATCCTGGCAAAAAAAATTTCTGATCTCTAATTACAAATCCCTGAACATTGATACCCCCTATTAGCTGATCTGCAATTAAATTAATTTCAGATAAAAATCCTTATACCCCAATTATCTTCTGAAATTAATTTTGAAAATAATTGGGTTATTAGACATTTTACATGTCAATTTTCACCTCTTATCTAACATTTTTATCCTCAATTTTTCATAATCACATCTTGGACCACTTTCTGGATGGGTCAGCCTCCCTACTTTGCTGCACACTCCCATCCTGTCTATTCATTCTATCTGTTCAAAACCCCTCCCAATCTCATCTGTTTTTTCTTCTACTTTTCATCTTTAAACATCTCAACATGCCTTGTTGCCATAAATCTTCTCAAAGGCAGACTTCCCACAGTTGTTCATCAAATCCCATTACTCCCACTTTCTCCCACTAAGCTGAGAAATCAAAGACTTTTCACCTAAAAAAAGATGATCATCTCATACTTATCAACTGGCCTCAACATGAAAAACATTCAAACAACTCAACCATCTAGGAAACTATCTGAGAAAAGCTTGGGTCCATTTGAAATTGATGCTGAAATATCTAAAAATGCAATTTGACTCAAGCTACCTCCAAAGTGGAAATCAATTCATCCTGTTTTTCACGTATCTCTCTTGGAGCTAGCTCCAGAAATATACCTGGGAAAGAACCATCCTTCTCTGGAACCGGTCAAAGTAGAAGATCATCTAGAGTGGGAAGTAAGCTGGATTCTTGATTCAAGGAGGTGAAAAGGGAAACTTCAATACCTCATGGAATGGGAAGGTTACCTCAGTGACACTAATAAAACATCCTGGGAACCATAAGTTAACTTTTCTAATGCTCCTGAACTTATAAAATCTTTTCATTTCAAATATCCATCAAAACCTAAACTTTTAAATTCTTTCTTTCTTTTTCTCTTTTTCTTTTCCTCTCTGTTTTCTTCTCTTTTCTTTTCTCAAACTTAAAATCTTAAATCCTTAAAATTTATTTCAATTTTAAAAAATAAAAAACTAAAACTTCATAATCATTTAAATCTTAATAATTCTTTTAACTATTTTTCAATTTCCATATATTTCTTTAAAACAAAAATTTAAACCTTTATCAAAACAATGTAAAACAAAATAAAAATTAATTTTAATTAAAATTAAAATAAACAAAAATAATAACAAAATTACAAACTAATTAAACATTTTTTTTCTTTCTAAAATTATTCTCATATTACGTTATTATTTTCTTTCTCTAAAATCTTTCTTTCTTTTTTTCTTTCAACCTTCAAACTCTTTCAGTTTTCTTTTCTCTTCTGTTTCCTCAAAATTCAAACTATCAAAACATTCAAATAATCAAGACAACCTTCTCCAACAATCAACCTCAAGTCAAACCTCTTTTCAAATTCTAAATTTCATTCTTCTCAAAAAATTTTCTTTCTTAAATACAATTATTTTTTTCTCTTTACACAATAAATAAAAAACAAATAACAAAATAAAATGATATTTAAGACAAAAATATTTACAAAATAATTTTTTTTTCTTTTTCTTCTTTAATTCTTTTCTCTAAACTATTTTTTTCTACTTTATTTTGAATCAAATCCTTCATCTTCTCCATTATTTGTCAAATTACTTTTTAACTCTTTTCAAACACCTCATCACCTTCAGCAAAGACCACCTCCCCAATATCTAACAATTCCTTGGCCATATCATACAAAGCCAAATCAACAATCTTTCCAAGCTCTTCACATCAATCTTAAAAAATGTCATTTGAAAAGTTTGATGGGGTTTCTTAAACCATAATTAATTCAAGACTTTGACCGCTGAATCAGCATCCTCAATGTTCAATGGACTACTCTCAATTGGTATTTTGGCTTGTGTGTGAACCTCAGGGATTGGCCCACTTGTCAATGCTACAAATACCTCTTCCGTGGTCTCCACTATCTAAAAACAAAAATCAGTTACTTGTTAAGGTAATAAAATTTTAAATTAATTCAATTACTCCAAAATAAGGATCTACTCTGAGGAACTAGAGTTTCTTCTCTACCACCTCTACTTCATCTTCATTGTCATCCTCAATGATTATTCATTGTTTTTTAGAAGTGGTGGATTTATCCCCTTCTTGGGCTGAAGCATACTTGACAAACTTGTCTAATTCTTCATTCACCATCATTCACTTCCCTGAAGCTACATCTGTAACCCAACTGGAGATTTCCAACCTCTCCTCTTGACTCAAACCCTCCAATTTATCTACAGCCGAATCACTGGTGGTAGGAACGTCCCAGATATCTTCAAAGAGAGCCTTTGAGTTGGAAATTTACCAAATCTTGGTAGAGGTAAATGGCTCTGTATTATCATTGAGAGCCAATGCGTTACATGCTACTTGACACCATCAACAAAATTTGTACTTCTTGAAAAGACCTTTTGATGCTGTACTCTCCACACAAAATAAATACATGGACACACAGGCCGTGCACCAAGTTTTGAATTGACAAGTGGGAAGTCCCCCATAAGCTTAGAGGTGAGGAGGAGTAGGGGTAGTGTCAGTGTGTTCATTCATTAAATACTTAAAAAAAGGAAAAAAAGGTATTATAGATGATGGTAAAAAGCTTTTTAATGAAGTATTCTCACACTCAATGGAGATTGAGTTTTAAACCTGGGAGCATGTCATGCACCACGTGACAATCAAAGTAAAAGTACCTCAATTACTCCACTATTCAAGCTCTAAATCCACTAGCAATGCGCAAAAAGAGACCTTGGGGAAATTTCATTCTATTGTGTTCTAAAATCAGCCATGCTATCCAAACCTTAAAAGCACACTAATGGTAAAGATGCTTATACTTTTCAAGCATAGGAAATGTGGGTGTAATCTAGCACTAAGATCAAGGCAATATATGAAAAGGGGGTAATTGTGGATCTGAGGGTAAATTAAGAGGTCTGTGAAGTAGGAACAGGCGGAAGGGTTATAAGTTTAGATGGTTGGTAAATGAGAACTCTGGTGGATTAAATGGGTCTGTGGATATATGATGGCTGGGTGACTAATGGGTCAGTTTGAGGAGTAATGGGATATTTAAAGAGGGTTAATTTGGTTAAACATTCCTTAGAATTAAATTATAGAAAGAATTATATTTGTGATAGTAGTAAAATTTGTATTAGGCTATTATTATATTTCTCCTTTTCTTATTTGATAATCAATTGAATTAGATCCTTAAATACTTAAATCTATCCCTTTTGGTTATTGAGTTGCAACTCTTCATGAGATTTACCACAATAGTTAGTGTCCTTATCATATACATTAATTCTTACTTAAAGATTATCTTGAAGCAGTATTGGTTACTCAAATCTATCTTTGAATAACTTCCTCAAAGTAGTCCTCTGTGCTTCAAAGTTGTAACTTTTCTCTTCCTTCTTATCTCACTTACATTGGGATCACCCTCAACCCTGTGCGTAGGTTTTCTGGTGACATAAGGTTGATGAGGTGCTAGCTTGTTGGCCTTACAGACTGAAAATAAATTAAGGACGTTTTGATAAACTTCCGGTAGAGTTGATTTAATTGCTTCAATATTGATTTGGTTGTCCTCTTTATCATCAAAGGAGTCTTTCAATGGTAGACCTGAATTTAGAGGGCAAGGATTGCTTACCTCAAGGCTGTTGAAAACCTCTTTGACTGAATTAAACAAGCTAGAAAGGTTAGCCAAATGCTCATTTAGAGAAAAATCAGATTGTTTCAAATCATCTGGCAGAGAGATGTCCTCTAGCAGGACTAGGTCAGACAGGTTGTTTAACTCCCTATTGAACTGCATTAAATAATCAGAAATATACTTAGAATGAGGGATGATCAATCCCTCTGACCAATCAATGTCCAGATTCCAATGCATTAAAAAGTCATGGCCAAGAATGGTATTGTCCATCCTCGGGGGATCCAAGACTGTTAATTCCCACTTGAAGGAGGAAAAATTTAGAAAGTTTAAAACCCATAAAACTTTCTTACTGACCCAATAGTTGGGTTCCTCTAATTGATCCAAATAAATTGGAATTTGATCAATATCTACAAATTTCAGGTTAAATTTTTTGGCAAAAGATAAACTGATAAATGAAATCGAAGCTCCAGAGTCAATGAGACAACTGAAGGGAATATCCTCAAAAAGAATAAATCTCAAATGGCTAATGGCAACTCCAGTCCTTAAGACATGGAGACTCTGTGCACTGGGAGAAATAAAATAGTTTGCTTTGCACACATGTAAACTATCCTCTAGTTTTTTGACTTAGAACTTTTACCTTCCCTTTCCTTTAACTTTACACAATCTTTCAACTTGATTTTACCCCCACAATACATACATTAACCATTATCTTCCTGTCTTTTCCTTTCAGCTTCTTTTAATTCCCCTTTTGAATCCAATACCTCACTGATATTGCTGTGAGTTGAGCTTTTAGGTTTAAACTTATCCTTTCCCTTTTGACTGAGTTTGGATTGGGTTGATTTGGCTGTTTGGGAGTGATTGTTTGAAGGAGGCCCAGATTTGAAATTGGAACCATGAGATTTTTACATGTGACACCTTTGTTGGAGTCGTCCTTGATGGGCACCATCAAGTTTGAGGGTCCTATACATTAAGTCCGTCAAACTTTCCATTTTATGCCCATGAAGATTTAATTGATCCAGAATCCTCAAAGGGAGTCCCTTTTTTGAAATTATATTTAAGAGCAGAATCATCCCAACTAACTAGAGTTTGTAAAGCCCTGAAATTTGAGATATACTCAGAAGCTTGGCCATTATTGTTCATGCAAAGGAAATCAAGTTTGATCTCTTCATTGTCAGTTTCATTAGGATCACCAAACAATGTAAAAGGTTGTTCTTCAAACTTCTCTCAGCTATTAATGAGTAAATTAGATTAATTTGAGGAAAGCCTGTGAAAATAAGGTTCAAACCACTGTGATGTCTTTCCTGATATATAAGAAGAGGCATAAATGACCTTGGAACAATCCATACAAAAAGTTTGAGGGTCATTGTGGAAAAGTAGCTTGCATAAATGCAAGAAGGGACACAATCTGTCAGGATGTTCTCAATCAAATTTATTTGGAGATTTAATTGAAGGAGTTTTAAATTTAGATCTTTCAGAGGAGGAAGGATTAGTAATGGTTTTAACCAAGAGTTTCATAAATTCATCCAATGAAGCAGTTGGGCCAGTGTTTGAAGGTTGGCCTGAAGGTCTGGTAGACAAGGATGATTGTGCCTTGTGCATGGTATACTCTCCCTCAGCTTCTTCACTGGAGTCCTTAAAATCCTGGGGAATATCCTCTACTGATTGAATTGAATGTTTGTGCTCCCTTAACTCAAGCGGTCCGAGAGAGTGAGTGTGAGAAAAAGGATGTAATGAGGTTGTCCTATCCCTAGCCCGAGCTCTAGTAGTAATTCCCCTGGGAGGAGGAGTGCGTTGAATGGGTGCCATATTTAGATTTAGCACCTGAATGTTGTAGTAGTACAAAGAATATGAACTACAGAGAATTAAGTTATACTGTCACCAGTCAACCTACACACAAGGCTGAGGGTGATCTCAAAGTAAGTGAGATAAGGAGGAAGATAGAATTTAAAACTTCAAAGCACAGAGGACTATTTCAAAGAGGTGATTAGAAGATGGATCAAAGTAACTAATACTGGTTTGAGATAATCTTTGAGGAATAATTAATGTATATTTTAAGGACACTAACTATTATGGCAAATCTCACAAAGGGTTACAACTTAATAATTAAAGGGAAAAATTTACGTATTTTATGATTTAATGAAATTGATTATTAAGTAAGAAAAAGAAAATTACAACAATAGCCTAATAAGAGTTTGACTACTATCACAAATATATTATAATTTAATTCTAAAGAATGTTGAGCCAAATAAACCCCCTTTAAATATACTATTACTCCTTGCACTGACTCATTAATCAGCCAGCCATCCTATACCTGCAGACCCATCTAATCCACCAGGGTTCCCATTTACAAGCCATCTAACATTATAACCCTTTTTTCCTGTTCCTACTTCACAGACTTCCTAATTTAACCTCAGATCCACAATTACCCCCCTGTTTGAATATTGCCTTAATCTTAGTGCTAGATTACGCACACTGGCCTATGATTGACAAGTATAGGCATTTTTACCATTAGTGTGATTTTAAGGTTTGGACAGCATGGCTGATTTGAGAACACAATAGAATGCAATTGCCCTAAAGTTGCTTTTTTCGCATTGCTAGTGGAGTTAGAGCTTGAATGGTGGGGAAATTGAGGTAATTTTTCTTCAAGTGTCATGTATTGTGTGACAATCAGCTGTTTAGATGGTAATAAGGGATATCACCAGGTACCTTTTGAGAAGAATTCACAACACTTTTTTAATTATTTCTACTCATATGGGTATTTATATGTATATTAGGATGTCATTTGGCCCCAAGAATGCCCCTTCAGTTTTTTTGAAAAGTTATGGATAACACATTACATCAGGAAATAATTGAAGGATGGCTAATGGTTTAAATTGATGATATCATCATATTCTCCAAGAAATTTGAATATAACCTTATCCACCTATGTAAAGTGTTCCATAAAATGGATGAGATCAATATGACACTTGCTTTGAAAAAAATGCAAATTTGGTTTTCATTCTTTGAAATTACTTGGCTATGTTTTCTCAGGATTACAGATATGTGTTGAACAGAACAAAGTGGCAGTAATACAAAAGGTAAAAGCTCCTACTACAGCTAGAGAGGTCCAAGGTTTTTTTGGGAATGTGTGGATACTATAGACAATATATTAAAGATTATCAAGTCATAGCAATACCCCTCCCCCAATTAACTAGTAAAGATGTTGATTTTGTCTGCAACAGTGAAAGACAAAGATCTTTTGACACTATGAAACATTGTTTTATGTCAGAAATCATTCTTGCCTTGCCTGATTTTACTCAACCATTTGTTTTATACACTGATGCCAGTTTTTTTGGGCCTTGGTGCTGCTTTCCACCAAAAACAAGTTATGAATGTCAAATTATCAGAAGAAGTAATTTATATATTTAAGAACCTTGAGAAATAGTGAATTGAAATATGGTGATACTCAACTTGAGTTTTTGGTAGTTGTGTGGGCTCTGGAGAAACTACATTATTATCTGGATGGCCAGTAATTTGAACTTGCAACTGACTGAAGTGCAGTAAAATCCCTCTTAAACTTAAAAACACCTGACAGAAACATGTTCAGATGGCAGTTTGTTGTTCAGGAGTACAGAGGAAGAATGACAATAATTCATAGCGCTGGTATTGTTCACTAAAATGAGTTTATGTTATCAAGGTTACCTTGGCTAAATGATAAATCTAATCCTGCATCTGATCCTGAGGATTAAATAATTAAAATTCATCGGATATATGTGGTTAAAAAGGAGGAATAGCTATTACAGCTTATTCTGGATTCATATGATAAAGACACTGACTTGAAATGCTGTGTACTATATTAAATGATCCAATAAATGCTTCAATACAAGCATTAATTAAACCCCTTCCACCAAAGTACCAAAATGATTTGTAAAAAGGTAAATTTTTAATTGATGAAGGCTACCTCTATTATAGAAGAAAGTTTTTTAATGTTATTCCTCCTTCTATGAAAGAAACCATCTTGAAAATTCTTCATGATGACATATTGGAGGGATATTTTGATTTTGAAAAAACATTGATTAGAATTAAGAACACTGCTTGGTGGGCCAATATGTCTGAAGACACCAAAATATATGTTGAATCCTGTGATTCATGCCAGAAATCAAAGAGATTAACTGGGAGAAGTGCTGGATTGATGCAACATATTTTATCTCCTGATGCACCATGGAAAATTATAAACTTGGAATTTATGAAAGGACTACCAATTTCTGGGAAAGACAGTTGTAGCTCTTTCTGGGTTATTGTGGACAGATTTACAAAAATTTGTAAATTCATTCCTACTCACAAAGATGTTTCCACTAAAGAATTAGCCTTCTTGCAGTGGTCTCATATGTTCAGTACTTCTGGTTTCCCAAAAGCCATAATCTCTGACAGAGACACTAAATTTACTTCTGAATTTTGGATGTCTGATGGATTTTTGTGGTTGTGATCTGAAGCTTTCTACTTCCCATCACCGTCAAACTGATGGATTAGCTGAAAGGATGATTTAGTATTCAGAAGACATGATAAGATGGTATTGTGACATTGGCCTTGAGTATAAATACAATGACAGGTTCACACATGATTGGGTCACCTTTCTTCCTGGTCTGGAATTTTCTTATAATAGCACTGTTCACTCTGTTACTCAAAGAAAGCCTTTTGAGCTCTGGCTTGTATATTTTCCTAATACTCCTGCCCAAATTCTCAATAATAAAATACCTAAATTGGATTTACATCATGGTGTAAAATCTTTTCTTCAAATGCAACAACTTTTCAGAAGAAATTCTCAAAAATGTATCAAAAAATCTTTTGAATATGAGAAGAAGAGGTGGGACAAATCCCATAAAGAATGCAACTTTAAGAAGGGTGATGAAGTAATGATTTCTACATTCCACTTCAATTTACAAGGTAATAAAAAATTTAATGACCCATTTTTAGGTCAATTTGTTGTCAGAAGAATGGTTGGTGCTAATGCAGTTGAAGTTATCCTTTAATCTCCATATCACAGGAAATATCCTGTTTTTTCAATATCTCTTTTGAAACCTTACACATCCAATAGTGGTTTATTCCCAAAATGGAGGGAAAGACCAAAGAAAACTTCTAAAGAAATCACTGAAACAGCAGAAATTGATAAGATTCTAAATGAAAGAATTATAACTGCTGAAAAAGGTACTGAATACTTATTGAGATTCAAGAATAAATCTTCTGAATATGATTCTTGGATACCTAGGAAAGAGATATCTGAACTTCCTGCTCTACTCTAGAAATATAAAAGGAAAAAATCATAGTATTTTTTATTGTTTTTTTAGAGTGAGGGAGTGTCAGCCAGGCTACTAAACTTACCCAGAAAATAATTAATTATTTACTAGTGTAGAGATATGCCTTTACCTCTCAATTTATTAGTTATACTTAATTTATAAACTACTTATAATACTTTAACTAACTAATAATTAAAATTAAGTAAATATATAATGTATATGTTCCCTCAAGTTTTATTCCTTTACAGTGTCCTCATGAAAGCTGAAAGGTAGACTAAAAAATAAAATTCCTAAATATTAAAATCAAATAATTTTATTTTACATTTAACTATAAAGAAAAATTTATGTAGACTTGTGGTTCTGTATTTTCTCTCTTTTTTGCCTATATAAGGCCTCTCAAAATCTCTGTTTCAATTCATCTCATTCTTACTTTACAAATATATTTTATATACACAAACCAAATTTACTACTACTGTTATTACCTTAGTATTTACATCTGCATACTTCTAAGTCTTTAAAGTAATAATAGTAATAATCTATTTACCTCTGCATTGAGTAAAAATATATAAAGAAATAAATATGTACCAATATTTAAATCTTGAGTCTTCCTTCTCCTATCACTGCCGTTGGACTGTTGGAAAAATCTTCTAGACCAAAAGCACCCCTTGACACACACTTTTCTTGAAGACAGCTAGAGGGGGGCCAGTGAGAGCAAGGAAAGGGCCTTTAGTATTTCCTTGAAACGTTAAGGGATAAGATATTTCAACTCTGTACTTTATTAAACTTAAATTCAAATTATTTCATTCTATTAAATTTTATTTATTTTTTTAAAGCTTAACTTAATCCTTTAATTCATCTTCTCAATTCATTTTAAATTAATTTTTTATTAAAATTCTAACTTAACTATCAATTATTTTGTTGACTTCAAAAAAATTCACATTGTATTAAATTTTTCCTATAAAAAGGGTTTCCTTTTTTTGTTTTAGACCATCTTTTATTATAACTTCACTTTATATATACTACATACAATAAAATAAATCAAGTACAAATAATTTATTATTTACTGTAATCATTTATTTGACAGATAAATTTTCAACATGAAGAGAAGAAATAAAATAATATTAAATTACTATACAATTGTCATTGAAATAGAAATTCCACTACATTTAAAAATTATTAGATTAATAACCACTGTATAAATCAGCCTCACTTACCATAAAAGCTGACAGTTTACCTCCCTGTCACCTGGTTTCATCAAAATGTAAGATCTTTTTTTATTTTTTATTTTTTTTATTTTTTCCTTAAATCACGTCCACTCTATATCATTATTATCATAATTTTACTAGGGGGTATCAAAGATAGAAATCTTTCATTTCAAAATGCCTCTTTTTTTTTACCAAATCAAGCATGAATATTTTTTAAAATATGCAATATTGTGCTCCCAAAACACCTTTCTACTTATAATTGATATCAATTTTGTGGCTTTCTTTTCATGTTGTGAAATTCCTTTTAAATAATTACAAATTCCTAACTTTGATACCCCCTATTGGGTATATAACACTTTTGGTGTAGTGAGATTTTTTGGGTAGAAAATGCCTTTTTTTTAAAAAAATAATGATTTTTAATGAATTTTTTCTAAAAAAAATCATCTTTCTTTTTATCACATGTTATGTGACACTCGAAGCAAAAGTACCTCAACTACCTCGCTATTTAAGCTCTAACTCCACTAGCGTGCACAAAAAGCGACCACAGGGATATTACATTCTATTGTGTTCTCAAATTAGCTGTGCTATTCAAACTGTAAAGTATCCTAAATTTAAATATGCTTATAATTTTCAAACATAAGCAAACTACTTGTGCTCTAGCGCTGAAGTTGAGGCAATATTCATAAGGGGTAATTGTGGGTCTGAGGGCAATTAGGAGGTCTGGGAAAAAGGAACGGGAAAGAAGGGTTTTAAGGTTAGATTAATTTGTAATTGGGAACTCTGGTGGATTTAATGGGTCTGTGAGAATATGGTGTCTGGGTAATTAATGGGTCAATGTAAGGAGGAAGAGGATATTTAAAGGGGGTTACTTTGGTTCAACATTCTCTAGGATTAAATGATAAAATATATTAGTGATAGTAAAAATTCTTTTTAGGCTATTATTATATTTGTCATTTTCTCTCTTAATAATCAATTTTATTAAATCCCAAATACTTAAATATTCCCTTTGATTATTAAGTTGCAACCCTTTGTGAGACTCACCATAATAGTTAGTGTCCTTACATTATACATTAATTATTCCTTGAAGATTATTAGGAAACATTCTTAGTTACTCAATTCTTTCTTCAAATCACTTCCTTAAAGTAATCCTCTGTGCTTTGAAGTTGTAATTTCCCTCATCTTTTTCTCTCACTTGGGATCATCCTCAACCTTGTGTGTAGGTTATCCGATGACAGTATAATTTAATTCTCCGTAGTTCTAATTCTTTGTACTACTACAATTTTTAGGTGCTAAATCTAAATATGGCGCCTGTTCAAAGCACTCCTCCTCCCTTGGGCGCTACTACTAGAGCTTGCGCTAGGGATAGGTGGACCTCATTACGTCCTGTCTCTCACACTCCTTCCCTCAAACCGCCCGATGTAAGGGAGAGAAAACATTCAATTAAATCTGTAGAGAACATTCCTCAGGATTTTGAAGACTCCAGCAAAGAAGATGAAGGGAAGGATACCATGCACAAGACTTCATAAGCCCCTGCCTGTGGACCTTCAGGCCAAACATGAAGTTCTGGACCAAATGATTCCTTGAAGGAATTCATGAAACTCCTGGTTAAAACCCTCACTAATTATGCCTCATCTTAAGGATCTAAATTCAAAACTCCTTCAATTAAATCTCCAGAAAAATTTGATGGAGAGCATCCTGACAGATTGCATCCCTTCTTGCAAACATGCAATCTACTATTCCACAATGACCCTCTAACCTTTAGTACAGATTGTTCCAAGGTCATTTAAGCCTCTTCTTATTTATCAGGAAAGGCGTCATGGTGGTTAAAACCTTATTTTCTCACACTTTCCTTGAACAAATCTCACTTACTCATTAATAATTGGGAAATGTTTGAGGACCAACTTTTTACATTGTTTGGTGACCCAAATGAAACTGACAATGCAGAGATTGAACTTGATTTCCTTTGAATGAGCAATAATAGCAAAGCTTCTGAGAACATCTCAAACTTCAGGTATATACAAACTCAAGTTAGTTGGAATGATGCTGCTCTTAAATATCATTTCAAAAAGGGACTCCCTTTGAGGATTATGGATCAATTGAATCTTTGTGGGTGTAAAATTTGAAATTTTGACGGACTTAATGGATAGGACCCTCAAACTTGACAGTGCACATCAAGGAGGACTTCAAAAAAGGTGTCACACACAAAAATCTCATGGTTCAAACTTCAAATCTAGGCCTCCTTTAAACAATCATTCCAAACCAACCCAATTAACTCAATCCAAACCCATTTGTAAGGGAAAGGAAAAGTCTAAACCCAAAAGCTTGACTCCTAGTGATGTCAGTAATGTATTGGATCCAAAAGGGGAATTAAAGGAAGCTGAAAGGAAAAGACAGACAGATAATGGGTTATGTATGTATTATGGAGGTAAACACAAGTTGTAAGATTGTGAAAAATTGAAAGAAAAGGAAGGTAAAGTTCAAATTTAAAAAACTAGAAGATAGTTTACTTGTGTGCAAAGCAAAGTATTTTATTTATCCCAGTGCACAGAACCTCCATGTCTTAAGGACTGGAGTTGCAATTAACTGTTTGAGATTTATCATTTTTAAGGGGATATACCCTTCATTTGTCTCATTGACTCTGGTGCTTCAATTTCATTTATAAGTTTATCCTTTGCCAAAAAAATTAAGCTGACATTTGTAGATACCGATCAAATTCCAATTTATTTGGTTGAAGCAGATGAACCCAAGTATTGGGTTAGTAAAAAAGTTTTAAGGGCTTTCAAATTTCAGAATTTTCCCTCTTTCAAGTGAGAATTTCAGTCTAGGATGCCCCAAGGATGGACAATATCATTCTTGTCCATGACTTTTTAATGCATTGGAATGCTGACATTAATTGGTCATAGGGATTGATTGACCCTTGTTCTAAGTATACTTCTTATTCTTCAATGCATGTCAACAGGGAGTTAAACAACCCATCTGATCCTGTCCTTCTTGAGGAAATATCTCTGCCAGATGATTTGCAAACATATGATTTTTCTCTAAATGAGCATTTAGCTAACCTTTTTAGCTTGGTTAATTCACTCAAAGAGGTTTTGAACAGCCTCGAGGTAAAAGATCCTTTCTCTCTAAATTCAGGTCTACCCTTGACAGAATTCTTCAAGGATGAAGAGAATGACCGAATTAATATTGAAGTTATTAAATTGACTCTACTGGAAGTTTATCATGACTTCCTTGATGTATTTTCAGTTTTTAAGGCTGACAAACTACCGCCTCATCATCCCTACAGTCATCAAATAGAGTTAGCAGGTCCAGTACCTTTGATAGGTCCTGTCTATTTCCTATCAAGGGATTATTCTCAAGTTCTTCAAGAATACATTGCAGAGAATGTTGCAAAAGGTTTCATTCAAGCTAGTAAATCCCCAACCGGCTTTTCAGTTCTCTCCTTTAAGAAAAAAGATGGAAGTATTTAGTTGTGTGTTGATTATAGAAAACTCAATGCAGTGACTAAGAAGAATGCATACCCTGTCCTCCTATGTCTTTACTTCTTACTTTTTTTTAGTGGTGCTAACTTCTTCTCTAAAATTGATTCAAGTGGTGCTTACAACCTTATGCCTATCGCTGAAGGCCATGAACCCTTATCAGCAATGCGCGCACTAGGTTTGGTAGTTTTGAATATTTTGTTTTGCCTTTTAGTTTACTTAATGCACCCTCAAATTTTCAAATATTTTTTAATGATATCTTTCACAATTTTGTCAAAATAAATTTTGTTGTCTATTTAGATGATATTATAATTTTTTCAAAAACCCTCAAGAAATATATTGAACATGTCTGACAGGTTCTCAATTGCCTTCAAGAGCATGGTCTCTATGCCAAGCACACTAAGTGAAAATTCCACCTAAAGTATATTGACTTTCTAGGTTTCACATTATCCACTGACAGCCTTTTCATGGATGATGGAAAAGTTAAAATAATATTGGAATGGCTGGAGCCAAAATCTGTAAGACCCTTACAAGGGTTTTTAGGTTTTGTAAATTTCTATAGAAGATTTATTATAGATTACTTTAAGACTATTACAAATCTCACTCCTTTTCTTAGAAAAGATATTCCCTTTGTTTTCACTGATACAGCGCAAGAGAAATTCAAAGCATTGAAGTCTGCGTTCACCACAGCTCCGATTCTTTGACATTTTGACCCTTCTGCTTTGACAATCATTGAGGTAGATGCTAGTGATTATGCTATTGTAGGGGTTATATCCCAATAAAATCATGAAACAAAATTGTTTCATTCTGTTGTTCTCAAATCTCACAAATTTCTTGCAGCAAAGTTAAATTACGAAATTCATGATAAAGAGTTACTTGCTATTATTCATTGTCTTAAAAAATGGCATGCTTTTTTCTCAGCCTTAATAGTTCTTTTCAAATTTTAATGGATCATAATGCTTTTAAATGGTCAGCCTAGATATCACTAGGACTGAGTATTTCTTATACTTAAAATAAGATTACCTTAATTACACTTAGCTTATATCTTAAAAATTAGATTAAAATAATAATATATATGATTATATTACATATATATATAATTATTACTCTATTATATAAATTATAGTAGCTTAAATAGCTTATCCATAGCCTAATAATACTTATTAAGGTGTTAATGGAGTCACAATATACCTATCTTAAGTGATATTAAGTAATTATTGACATACATAAGCTTATATGTATACATAAATCTCATATTCAGTGAAATATGCAGTATATTATGTATATTTAGGTATGTAAGTGGGTTTTAGCCTCTTAATAGCCTATAAATTTTGTTTTATGCTTCTTTTAGGTCATATGGACGTATCCGGTGGACTCACAATGCCTACAGAAGCATATACATCTATTTCAGGTGCATGCACTCAGTTTGGACAACTTAATCTGCTTCCTTGAATGGATATTCACGGATTTATGGGTTGGGAGGTCATTGCTGGGTTAATATGGATGCTTGGGGATGTTATTGGGGGCTTGGAAATTTCATTTGTTTCCTTTATATGCTTTGGGTTTCATTATATTCTCTTCAGATGAGTTATTTTACCTGTTTCTTTATGGTATCTGCTTTTATCTGGATTTTCTATTTATGGTATGGGTCTGTGTTATCATTAATTGTGATTGAGGGTCTTTACTGATGGTCTGGGTGTTGAATCTGCTTGTAGTGGAAGCTATGGGGAGGTGATGGCCCTCACAGTGCTGTAATTTCCGGGGATAGCAGTGACATCATCTGGATTGAAGGTCTGTGCACTCCAGTGGATTTTGGTATAAGTAAGGGAGGATTTTGGCAGTTATTAGACATCACTTACTTACTAAAATTCAAATAAACATTATAATACAATTATTATCATTCATAAATATATTATAAAGCCTTTATAAATTGATATTATCTTTATATAAGCTATAACTATATTATATTCATCTATTTTCCACCACTAGCACACATTTAAATCCAAGTATTGTGAGTTTTATTTGAGTATAACTATTTTATTAGTCTTCCCCTGAGGTTTAATCACTAAATCATTTATTAATAATTGGTAGGACCATTAATAAAAACTATTAAATTATACTTATATACTTAATACACTGACAAAAATACTTTATGTTTTCCAAAGTCTTGACGCGGCATCAAGCCAGATGGTCTGAGTTCTTATCTGAATTTTCTTTCACTATTACCTATTGTCTTGGAAAAAATTGCATAGTACCAGACATATTGTCACATCGGTACAATATTTACCCAGAGAGGGGAGAGGAATTCACTAAAAAGAACCCAGTGAATTTCAAATTAATTTTAAATGAATCAATTTTCACGACTCATCAGATCAATATGATGACAACTCAAAAAACTTCAAAATACACTATCCAACATTCAAGAAGCTCAATCAAAAGATAATTATTGTGTAGGAGTAAAAGACAAAATACTCTCAAGGCACGGGGTCAAAAGATTTGGTATTGAATCATGTCTATTAGTCTTCAAAGGTAAAATAGTCATCCCCAATGATAAGGATATAAAATTATGTATTTTCAATAGTAGAAATGATTCTCTGTTAGCTGGTCACTTGGGGTTGAAAAAACCTACCAGTTAATAGCAAGGGATTTCTTCTGGCAAGGAATGACTAGAGAAATCAAGGCATATATTAAAGCCTTTTATGAATGTAATAGGAACAAGGTACCTTGACACAGGAAGTATGGGTTGCTTCAACCACTTCCAGTTCCCTCTAAACTTTTGGAATCAATTTTGATGGTTTTCATTTCTCAATTACCTCCATCAGATAATTTTGATAGTATACTAGTTATAGTTGATAGATTTTCCAAAATGTCTATTTTTATTAAAACTGTTACTACTGCAACAACAGAGGATTTAGCAAAATTATTTCTAGAACATGTATTTTCTAAACATGGATTACCCAATGATATTATTTCAGATAGAGGTTCTTTTTTTGGTTCTACTTTCTGGACTCAATTATGTCATTAATTAAATATTACAAGGAATCTTTCTACTGCTTATCATTCTTAAACCAATGGGAAAATGGAAAGAGTCAATCAAATCCTCAAAAAATACCTTTGAATGTATATTGATTATCAACAAGATGATTGGACCACATAGTTACCATTGGAAAAATTTGCATATAATAACTGAAAACATTCTTTGAAAAAACAATCTCTGTTCAAAAATATTTATGGAAAAAATCCTCAATTCAATCTTATTCATATAGGAATAAATCATCCTGCTGAACATTATCTTCAAACAATTTCATGACTTCAAGTCAAATTTCAATCTAACCTGGAAGTGGCAAATCAAAGGTATAAGGAGCAGGCCGACAAACATTGACAATATGCTCCACTTTTTAAACCAGGAAAAAAAGTATGGCTTGATGCAAAAAATATTTGAACAACTCCACCATCTAGGAAACTATCTAAGAAATGCTTGGGTCCATTTGAAATTGATGCAGAAATCTCAAAAAATGCATTTTGACTCAAGTTACCTCCAAAGAGGCAATCAATTCATCCTGTTTTTCAAGCATCTCTCTTGGGACTAGCTCAAGAACTAAACCTGGGCAAGAACCATCCTTCTCCAGAACCGGTTGAAGCAGAAGATCATCTAGAGTTGGAAGTAAGCCATATTCTTGATTCAAGAAGGTGCAAAGAGAGACTTCAATACCTTGTGGAATGGGAAGGCTACCATTATGATACTAATAAACCATCCTGGGAACCAGCCATTAACATTTTTAATGCTCCTGAACTTATAAAATATTTTAATTTAAAATATCCTTCAAAACCTAAACCTTAAATTCTTTTTTTCTTTTCTTTCTTTTTCTTTTTTCTTTTCTAAAAACCTTAAATCTTAAAATCTTCAACATAACTTTCAATTTTAAACTTAAAACTTCATAATCATTTAAATCATACATTTTTTATCTATTCTTTTCAATTTCTAAGTTCTGTATATTTCTTTAAACTAAATTTAAAACTTTAAAAATAAACTAAAATAAAATAAAAATAAAATAAAATAAAAAAAATCAAAATAAAATAAAATAAAGTAAAGTAAAGTAAAATCAAAATAAAATAAAATAAAATAAAACCAAAATAAAATAAAATAATAAAATAAAATTACACAATAAGTAAAACATATATTAAAACAAATTCATTTTCTTATTTTTCTTTTTTCTAATATTGATTTGCATATTATGTTATCATATTCTTTTCCAATATTCTTTTCTTTCTTTTCTTTTCAACATTCAAAATCTTTTTTATTTTTATTTCTCTTCTGTTTTCCTCAAAACTCAAAACATCAAAAGCACTCAAACAATCAACACAACTTTCATTAGAAATCAATCTCAAATCAAACTTCTATTAAAAATTCTAAATTTCCTTTATTTTCTTTTCTCTAAATTTTCTTCCTTATAATATTACTTTTCTCTTTTCTTCTCTCAAAATTTTCTCTTTTAAAACACAAATTTTTCTTTTCTCTTTATTTTCTTCTATTTACATAATAAAAATAAAATAAAATAAAACAATATTCAAGAATAAAAACTATATATAAAAAAAATTTTTTTTCTCTAAATTATTTTTTCTTCCAATTTTCTTTGAGTCGATTCTTTTATCTTCTACATGAATTGTGGAATTCCCTTTCCAATATTCTCAAAGACTTCATCATCTTCAGCAAATACCACCTCCCCAATATCCAACAATTCTTTGGCTATATCATATGATGCAAATTCACAATTCTCCCAACCTCATTGCATACACCCTTGACAAATGACATTTGACAAGCGTGTTGTGGTTTCTTGGACCATAATTAATCCAAGGCTTTGACCATTAAGTTGGTGTCCTTAGTGTTTGGCGAATCATTCTTCTCCTCCATGGTCTATACTTCCTAATCATAATAATAAAAAAAGATCAGTTACCATTGAATTAATAAAGAATTAAATTTAAAAAAAATGTACCACAAATTCAGGGTCAACCTCAAGGAGCAATGATTTTCTCTCCACCACCTCTACTTCCTCTTCATCATTGTCTCTTTGACATGGAAGCTTCCTCTCTTGATTGCTCTGCAGAACCTGTGACACCTTTGTCCACTCTTTCCTCTATCATAGCCTGCTTGCCTAAGGCTACATCCGTAGCTTAATCAGTTATCTCCAACCTCTCCTCCCAACTCATAAACAGCTAAATTGCTAGTAGTAGGCATATCCCATATGTCTTTGAAAATGTGTCACCGGACAACCTACGCACAAGGTCGAGGGTGTTACTGGGAAGTGAGATGGAGGGAGGAGTTTAGAAACTTCTTCGATGCACAGAGGAAATGTTTGAGGAAGTGATTTGAAGATGACTCAAAGGAAGAGCTACTGCTTTGAGATATGTTCGAGAAGAATTCTAATATAATTTAAAGGTAATATAAAAAATTCTTAAGATCTCACAAAGGGTTGGAAACTCAATAATCAAAGATTTAGGATTTAGAAATGATTACTGAGAAAATAAGGAAAGATACAATAATAATGATTTAACCTAAAGTTTTACCACTATTAACTATATATACATTTTATAATTTAATTCTGAAGAATTTCAAACAAAAATCCAACCCCTTTTATATCCCTTTACTCCTCCTTGCAGTGACCTCATACCCATCCACTATTCGGCACACCACAGACCATTAAAAAATACACCCGTTACACCTGGACCCTCCTCACTAACATCTGTTAACCCTTTAATCCTCCACTAACCATTCTGTCCATGCTCACTACCCCTTTTAATAATTCACAGACATTTAATAAACCTTTTAGCGGACTATTACATTGACTATTGTGCTGTGTGTCGCTTATTGAGGAAAAGACTGAGACACACTATTGAGAGATTGACTAATTTAGATTTAGAGTTTAGACTAGCGTGGTTGAATAGTGAGTACACAAAGGAAAGTTGCAGTTGCTATGTAGAATTGCTTTCTGCGCTTCGATTATGGATTTAGACCTCTGTATTATTGATTTAATGAGCTGCTTTTGCCTTGAGTGTCACGTGGCGTGTGAAAGATGCCTGGTTATAAAAACGCGAGCTCCATTGAGAGTTAGAAATATACCTCCCACACTATTTTACCTTTATTTAATTCTTGTTTTTATTATTATTATGTCAGCTTGTCCAACTCCAGCTACCACGCCTCCTCACCCCAAAGCAGATGGTGGGCTTGTTACTTGACAGTACTCCAAAGCATTCACGGCTTGTGAAACAATGGAATACTTCTGTGTTGAAAGCACAGCTACTTGAGGTACTTTCCAGAAATGCGAGTTTTGCCAATGGAGATGGGTGGCGTACGATGCTTTAGCCAAAAATTCTGACATCAAACAAAGGTTTACCAAGACCAAATATTGGGTAATACCAAAGACCAAAGAAGTGGTCGAAAATATATGGGATTTGTCAATCGGTGATGATCAATCAGGAGCAGTTGAGGAGGAAGCCGAGGGCACCATGGAAACCTGGGTAACCCAAGCCACGGGAAAAAAACAAAGGGTAGAAGAAGTGGTGGATGAATTGGTGGAGGAAGATGAGGAGGAAGTCCCCATCCCAAGGCGGAAACCAAAGAAGCGGCGGATGGTCCTCAAAGATGAAGAAGAAGAAAAAGAAGTGGCAGTGGAAGTCACATCGAAGTTATTTCTAGAAGCTGACCCATTATTCAAAGTAAGTCCATTCTTCTGTTATCTTAGAAACTTTGTTACTGATGATCTTGTTTTAGAATTCAGATGTCATTGCAGAAGTTCCCATTGTGGAAGCTGCACCATTGATTTCAGTTGATTCAGATCAACCAGTGGCTGATTTGAGGGAGGACAGCAAAGAGACTCTTGACCAGGTATGGTCAAAGAAACCTAGCCAAGGTCGACAAACTCAATTCATTGAAGAGTTAAGAGGTGAAGTCAATAAGATTGTTGATGCTGCCTCCTTCGACGTGGACGAAGAGTTACTGGAAATTGGGGAAGTGGTACCAGTAGGAGAGGAGGAGGTTCTTGAGAAATGTAGGAAGGAAATAAGGGTGATTTTGGAGAAGATGAAGGGATTGGTTAGAGAGAAAATAAAGGAGAAAATTTAAAATGGAAGGAAAAAGGAAAAGAAAAGTAGAAACAATTTGTATATTTATTTATTTTATTTTGTTGTTTTAATTAAAATTTTAATATTTATTTTATAAGATTTTGAGAGAAAATAAAAAAAAAGAAAAAAAAGATTTGAATAAAATTTTGTTTTAAATTTTGAAAGAAGAAGAAATTTGAATGAAAGAAGAAAAGAAAGAATATTTAATTGAAGGAGTTTTAGTTTAAATTTTTGAAAAGAAAAAATTTAAGTAAGAAAAAAGAAATAGTTAATTCAAAATAATTTTGTTGGAAATGAAAATTTAATGAAGGAAAGAATTGTTATTTGTGAAATTTTATTTATTGAAGTTTTGAGGAATTTTAGTTATTTGAAAAGAAAAAAAAAAGAAGAGAAGAAATAATTAATTTTTTTTTTAAAAAAGGAATTTGAAAGAAAGAAGTAATTTGTTTGAAGAATTTTAAAAGAGAGATTTAAAGGTTTAAGTGAAGTATGAGAAAGATTGTCATATTGAGTCCGTAAAAAATTTTGATAGTTTGAAGAAAAAGAAATAAGAGAAAAAAAGAAAATTTAAAGGAATTTATCGATTTTTTAAGATTTTAATTTTATTATTTTATTTTATTTTTAATTTTTAATTTTAGTTTATTTCATTTCATTTTAATTTAATTTAATTTTTAATTTAATTTAATTTTAGTTATTTTAAAGAAGGTTGAAAACTTTTGAAAGAAAAAAGAAGAAAGAAGAAAAGAAAACAACGAATAAGGAAATTTTTTGAGGTAAAGATATTTAAGATTTTAAAGAGAAGAAGTTTTAGAATTTTAAGAAAAGGAAAAGAAAAAGAAAAAGAGAAAGAAGAGAAAAAATAAAAGAGAGTTCTAAGGTTTTTGTTTTAAAGGATATTTAAGATGAAAAGATTTTAGGAGTTCAGGGGCGTTAGAAACATTGATGGCTTGTTCCCAGGATGTTTTGTCTGAGTCATTGAGGAAGTCTTCCCATTCCACGAGGTATTGAAGTTTCCCCTTGAGCATTCTTGAATCAAGGATACGGCTTACTTCCCACTCTTGATGGTCTTCTTCTTTGACCGGTTCCGGAGGAGGTTGGTTCCTGCACGGGTATGTTTCTCAAGCCAGTTCCAGGAGAGATACGTGGAAAACAGGGTGAATAGCCTGCCATTTAGGAGGTAGCTTGAGTCATAATGCAGTTTTAGAGACTTCAGAGTTGATTTCAAATGGTCCCAAGCGTTTTTCAGCCATTTTCTTTGATGGTTGAGTTGTTTGAATGTTTTGTGCGTCGAGCCATACTTTGTCGCCTGGTTTAAAAGAAGGAGCAGATTTTTGATGTTTGTTGGCCTGTTTCTTGTAGCTTCGAATCGCTAATTCCAAATTTGATTTAATTTCTTCTTGGAGTCGTGATATGGTTCAAAGATAATGTTCCACAGGATGATTAGTTCTTACGTGGATTGAGTTGAATCAAGGATGTCTTCCATAAACAGTTTTGAAAGGAGATTGTCGTGTCAAAGAATGAGTCGGGTTATTATAAGCAAATTCGGCCAATGGTAACCATGTGGTCCAATCGTCTTGCTGGTAACTGACATACATTTGAAGGTATTGTTTGAGTATTTGGTTGACCCTTTCCGTTTGCCCATCTGTTTCAGGATGATAGGCCGTGGAGAAATTCCTTGTGATATTGAGTTGTCAACACAGTTGAGTCCAGAATGTGGATACAAACATGGAGCCTCTATCTGAAATAATATCATTAGGTAAGCCATGTTTTGAAAATACATATTCTAGAAACAATTTTGAAAAGTCTTCTGCTGTAGCAGTAGTAGTGGTTTTAATAAAAATAGACATTTTTGAAAATCTATCTACTATCACTAATATAGCATCAAAATTATTAGAAATAGGAAGTTGAGAAATAAAATCCATCGACAAAGATTCCCAAGGTTTAGAGGGAATAGGAAGTGGTTGAAGCAACCCATGCTTCCGGTGACGGGGAGCCTTGCTCCTATTACATTTGTAACAAGCTTTTATATAGGCCTTGATTTCTCTTGTCATTCCTGTCCAGAAGTAATCCCTCACTATTAACTGGTAGGTTTTATCAACCCCAAAATGACCAGCTAATGGAGAATCATGTCGACTATTGAAAATCCATAATTCTATTTCATTGTTGTCGGGTATGACTACTCTACCTTCGAAAACTAATAGACCTGATTCAATACTTAATCTTTTGGCCCCTTGCTTCGAGAGTATTTTGCCTTTTAACCCTAAAAAATAATTGTCCTTCAACTGAGCTTTGAGGATGCTGGATAGTGGATTTTGAAAAGATTGAATTGTCATCAAATTAAGTTGATGAGTCGTTAACATTGATTTGTTGGAGATTGATTTCACATTTGCTGGGTTCTTGTCAGAAAATGTGTCCCCCCACTGTGGGTAAACGTTGTCCCGACGTGACAAGATATCTGGGACAATGCAGTTCTTACCTGGGCAATAGGAAATAGAAAAAGTAAATTCAGACAGAAATTCAGCCCACCTGGCTTGACGCCTGGTTAACACTTTGGAAGACATAAAGTATTTCAAAGCATTATGGTCTGTTAGAATTTGAAAAGGACTATCTAGGCTGAGAAGAAAAGAGCCCAATTTTTTAAGACAATGAATAATAGCTAAAAGCTCTTTGTCATGAATTTCATAATTTAATTCTTCTACAATGAGTTTGCGTGACTCAAAAGCAACAGAATGAAACAATTTTGTTTCAGGATTTAATTGAGAAATGACCCCTGCAATAGCATAATCGCTTGCATCTGTCTTGACTATTGTCAAAGCAGTAGGATCAAAGTGTCGAAGAATTGGAGCTGTGGTGAACGCAGTCTTCAATGCTTCAAATTCCTTTTGTGATTTAGAAGTAAAAACAAAAGGAATATCTTTTCTAAGAAGAGAAGTAAGATTTGAAATAGTTTTAGAGTAATCTTTAATAAATCTTCTATAGAAATTTGCAAAACCCAAAAATCCTTGGAGGGATTTAACGGTTTTGGGCTTAGGCCATTCCAGGACTTTTTGGACCTTTTTGTCGTCCATGACTAAACCATAAGTGGATAATGTAAAACCCAAAAAATTGATTGATTTAAGATGGAATTCGCATTTATTGTGTTTGGTGTAGAGACCGTGATCTCGAAGTCAATTATGAACCTGTCAAACATGATGAATATGTTCATCCAGTGTCTTCAAGAAAATTAAAATATCATCTAAATAGACGACAACAAATTTTTCGACAACATCTTGAAAGATGTCATTGACAAATATTTGAAAAGTCGATGGTGCGTTACATATTCCAAAAGGCATAACTAAATATTCAAAACTACCAAATCTAGTGCGCATTGCAGTCAGTGGTTCATGACCTTCCGCAATGCGAATAAGATTGTAAGGGCCACTAAGATCAATTTTAGAAAATAAATTAGCACCATTGAAAAGGGTAAGAAGCAATGACATAGGAGGAACAGGATATGTATTCTTCTTAGTGACTGTGTTGAGATTTCTATAGTCAACACACAACCTAAGGCTACCATCCTTTTTCTTTACAAAAAGAACAGGTGAGCCGGTTGGAGATTTACTGGCTCTGATGAAATATTTGGCTAAATTCTCTGCAATGTAGTCTTGAAGAACTTGAGATTCGCTCTTTGACAAAGAATAGACAGGACCTGCTGGAGCTACTGGACCTATTAACTCTATTTGATGGTCGTAGGGTCGATGAGGTGGTAACTTATCAGCCTTGCGGATTGAGAAAACATTGAGGAAATCATGATAGATTTCCGGTAGAGTTGATTTGGTCGTCCTCATCATCTTTGAGAGAATCTGTTGAGGGAAGACCACAATTTAGATAGCATAATTTGATTACTTTGAGGCAATTTAAATCCTTTTCAAGTGAAGTCATTGAGCTAGAAGGGTTAGCCAATTGCTCATTTAGAGAAAGATCAGATGCTTGCAAGTCATCTGGCAGAGATTTGTCATCTAGAAGGACATTGTCAGGTGTGTTGTTTAACTCCCTATTGACCTGCATTGAATAATCAGAAATATACTTAGTGAATGGGGTGATCAATCCCTGGGACCAATCAATTTCAGGATTTCAATGTGTTAAAAAGTCATGACCAAGAATGGTATTGTCCATCCTTGGGGCGTCCAAGACTGATAATTCCCACTTGAAGGGGGGAAAGTTCGTAAAGTTGAAAACCCATAAAACTTTCTTACTTACCCAATACTTGGGTTCCTCTGATTTGACCAAATATATTGGAGTTTGATTGATATCTGTGAATGTCAGCTTTAACTTCTCGGCAAAAGTTAAACTGACAAAAGAAATTGAATCTCCAGAGTCTATAAGACAACTGAAGGGGGTATCCTCCTTAAAAAGAATGAATCTCAAGCGGTTTAAGGCAACTGCAGTCCTTAAGACATGGAGGTTCTGTGCACTGGGAGAGATAAGATAGTTTGCTTCGCACACAAGTAAAATATCTACTAGTTTTTTGAATTCAAACTAGTACCTTCTCTTTCCTTCAACTTCACAAAATCTTCTAGATTGTGCTTACCCCCACAATACATACATAACCCATTATCTGCTCGCCTCTTCCTCTCAGCTTCTTTAAGTTCCCCTTTAGGTTCCAATACTTTACTGATATTGCCTGGGGTCGAGCCTTTTGGTCGAGGTTTGTCCTTTCCCTTATTGGGTTTGGATTGAGTTGTCCATATGTGTGAAGAAGGTCCCAATTTAAAATTTAGGCCTTGAGTTTTGTTGGCGTATCAACAATGTTGAAGTCGTCCTTGGTAAAGGTTGTCGAGTTCGAGGATTCGATACATTAAATCCGTTAAAGTAGTCATCTTCTGACCGTGAAGATTTAATTGATCCAGAATCCTTGAAGGAAGTCCTTTTTTGAAATGATACTTGAGGGCAGCATCATTCCAACCTACTCGAGTTTGAAGTTCTCTGAATGTTAAGACCTAAGAAGGCAGACTACCACTAGCGCTGATGCTAGCCTTAAATGGGACTGACTATGTTGAGTTACAACAGTGAGACTAACTAGACTGACTATGTTGGGGTTACCAACAGTGAGGGTTAGACGGGACTGACTATGCTAACTAAGCAGTGAGACAAGAGAGTAATTGGATTACTAAATAAGTTTTCCGATGAGGAGCGCTCCACAGCGCTTGCCCCCATATAACCCCCTTATGCAATATCCACTCTTCTGCCTCTTTACGATGCATAGCACCCATAGCGCTCCTCCTCTCCACCTCTCAAACCAAATCCTAACATTACCCCCTCTTTTACTCCTCCTGCCCCCTGCGCTCCTTCTCAAACTCCTTCAACTTTCCCTTAGCGTTCATCAAATTTTTCACTGGCTCCCAAGACCTATCTCCAACCCCATAACCCTTCCAATACACTAAATACTGAACCTTTCCCCTATACACCCTCTTTGCAACAACCTTTTCCACCTCAAACTCTTCCTCATTTCCCACCTGGATTGGCGCTGGTTGTTCTTCTGGGCGCCCTGGGATCGTATCTTCTCTGTGCTCTGTAAGTAATGAAATATTGAAAACTGGGTGTACTTGCCTCATTGAGATTGGTAGCTCCAGTTGGTAATCCGAGTCAGATACTTTGCGCTTGACTTTGAATGGACCCACTTTCTTGTGATCTAGTTTAGCGCTGGGACGTAATGTGGAAAGAAAACGTGAGCTGAGCCAAACCTTGTCACCTACCTGTAGCGTGCGGTGTTGGGTTTTTCCATGATTATGATGACGCTTCATTGCTTGCTGAGATAACCTAAGCGCTGCCTCTAGTTCTTGACGTATACTCAGTATCTTCTTGATCCGCTCTTCAGCTTCCGGGACTTGTAATGTGGATGGGGCACCAATTGAGAATGTTGGGTGGTACCCATAATTGGCATAGAATGGTGACATGCCTGTTGCAGCATGTGTCCTATTTTTGTACGAGAATTCCGCAAGTGGTAATAGCTGTACCCAATCATCCTGCTGATAGTTAATGAAGTGGCGCAGGTATTGTTCGATTGCCTTGTTTAATATCTCAGACTGCCCATCAGTTTGTGGGTGCCATGCTGTTGATAAGATGGGCTTAATATTCAGTTGTTCATACATTGCTTTCAACTACTTAGAGTTAAAGTACTTCCCCTATCTGATACTATACTATCAGGCAATCCATTCAATTTCCACACATGCGCCACCATTAAATCTGCAATACCCTCTGATGTAACCTTGGTTGTGGTGGGGACAAAGTGCGCCATCTTGGTGCAGCGGTCAACTACTGTGAGGATAGCATTCTTTCCTTGTGGCTTGGGTAACTCCACTATAAGATCGTAGGAGAGCTCTTTCCATGGCTGTTTGGCAATGTTTAGCGGGGTCAGTGGTGTCGTTGTTGGACTAACTTTGTTCCTCTGACAAGAGTCACATGCTGCTACATAGCGCTGAATATACGCCTTCATGGACTTCCAGTAAAAATTGTGATTTACCAGTTCCACTGTCTTCAGCGGTCCTGGGTGCCCTGCCATTGGGGAATCATGTCTTGATTTGACTACCTGCCTTTTGAGTTCTTCATCATTTGGCACCACTATCCTTCCATTCCAATATAGTGCTTCCCCTTCTAGGTGATACTCCTCCAGTCCTTTCCTTACCAATACCTCTTTTGATAAGAGTGCCTTCACTAACTCCTGTACTCCCTCGTCCTTTTCCTGTCCCCTCCTTACCCATTCCATCAACTCCTCATCCCCTAATTCCACCTCATCTAGGATTACCCCCTCCTCAAGGTCCCCCTTCAATAGAGTTGCCCCAACCATATGAAGCTGTTCCGGTGCTGGGCGCAAATCAGAACGTTGCGATAGCGCATTAGGTTTGCCACTTTTCTTCCCTGGTCTGAATGTAACAAAAAAATTAATGCTACTCAGCAGTTCTGCCCAGCGCACTGGTCGGCGAGTCAACTTTTTTGTGGTCAGGAAGGTTTCCAAATTTTTATGATCTGTGTAGATGATGACTTGGAGCCTGTGAGGCCCTCCTTACAAGTAATGGCGCCAGGTGCGTACCGCCTCTACTAGTGCCAATAACTCCTTATCGTAAATCTCATAGTTCAATTCTGCCCCTAGTAGTGTACGTGACAAATATGCTACTGGGTGGAGGACATTTTCATCATCATATTGGGATAGAACTGCACCAAGTGCGAAATCTTAACAGTCACATTCAAGAACAAATGGCTTCAATAAGTCAGGGATTGCAAGAATAGGGGCTGTTACAAATTTTCTTTTCAGGTAGGTGAACGCATCTTGTTGGCTCTCTGTCCAGATGAGCTTGGCTTCCTTCTTTGTTAGGTCGTGCAATGGCCAACAGACGTGGGAGTAATTTTCAATAAAGCGGCGGTAAAAATTTGCAAAACCTAAAAATGACTGGAGTTCCTTTACTGAAGTTGGTTTTGGCCATTCTGTTACTGCCTTTACTTTCTCCTGGTCCATTTGCACCTTATTCTTTGAGATAATCATGCCTAGCTAGGGGATTTCACTCACAGAGAAGACACATTTCTCTGGTTTCAACCACACTTGGGCCTCCTTTAAACGCTGCAAACAGTCCCTCACACGTACCTGGTGTTCCTCCATTGATCTGGAGTAAAAAAAGATGTCATCTAGATACACTGCTACATCTATCCCTATTCTATCTCTAAAGATGCTATTGGTGAAATTTTGGAATGTGGCAGGCGCATTAAATGGACCAAATGGCATTACCAACCATTCAAAATGACCAAATTTAGTGCAGAATGCCAGTTTGTGTTCATTGCTTTCCTTCACCCGTATGTTATGGTAGCCTGCCCTAAGATCTAAGGATGTGAAGATCTCCGCGCCTTGAAGACTATCAATTAGCTCACTAGTCAGAGGAAGGGGGTATCTGTTTTTTACTGTCAGCGCGTTTAACCTCCTGAAATCCATACAAGGTCTTAATGACCCATCCTTTTTTCCTTCAAAGATCACAGGGGCAGCCAAGGGGGATTTTGATTCTCTGATGAAACCATTCTTCAGATTTTCATCAATCATCTCTTTTAGCGCTTTCGATTCCAAGGTTGACAATGGGATTATGCGGCTAAATTGAGGTGTTGCACCTGGCATCAGATCAATGGCAAAGTCATATGGTCGATGAGGTGGCAGGGTCTTGACTCCCCCATCTTCGAACAGTGGTAATAATTCCCAATAAGCTTCAGGGACCATTTCTCTGAGGCTTCTTATTGGATTTGAGGTTTGGACCTTGGCTGGAATCTTGGCAGATATGTTCCAAGCTGTTGCATCGCATTCCAGTTCCTCCTCTTCCTCCTCCTCCTGCGCCCCCTCCCAGTCCTGGAACTTAGCATCAAGAGAAATTGTCAGTTCTTGCGGCAAGTCTACTGATTATAAAGAAACACCAGGAGACTCGCCGGGCAGGGCCAGGGGGCAAATGCTTTCTCTGCACCATCCACCTTTCCCCATCCTTGTTGCGCCTTCTCCCTCTCTTGCTGCGCTTTCTCCCCTCCTTGGCCCTCCCTGTTGGCGACCCATCCCCAGCCTGCTGCTTAGAATCAAGAGGAAGCATAAGTTCTGGCAGCAAGTCAACTGATGATAAAAGAACATCAGAAGACTCTCCGGGATGGGCCCCTGACCCCTGAAGGGGCCAGGGGGCCAATACTTTAGCTCCCATGTCTCCTCTCCTTCCAATTGATTTTTGGGTTGTAGCAGTCCAGCCATTTCATCCCCACTACCATGTCATACTGGTCCTTCAGGTTTGTTGCATATGCCCTGCACTGCGACTCTTTTCCATCACACCAAAACCTGCAAAAACCTTTTCTCTTACTTCTCCTCCCCCACCTTGCGACCCATCAAACATAATTAGGCGCCTAGATTGGTCTAATTTCTCTTTTTTCATTTTATTCCTCTGTAAAAACTTGTTAGAAATATTACAGTCTGTGGCCCCTCAGTCCAGTAGGGCTCGTACATTTGTTGTGGCATCAAGGGTCATTAAAAGCAAGTTTAGTATAATACGATTATCATTCACTTCGATTGGCTTACATTCTGATAATTCTTCTACTAAATTTCTCTTATCCTTTCCCTCTACTCTTCTCCAGGAGGGCACAACCTTCACTCCCTAGCACTGTCTTTTACCTGCGCCTTTCCTGCGCTATCCTCCACTTCACTAATCCTCACCTTCCCCCTGCACTCCCTTGCCAGATGACCACTACTCCCACACCTGAGACACAGACCTTTGCTCATGCGCCTCTGATACTTGTCATCTGACAACCTTTTCCTCCCACTAGCGCCACGTGCATTTGTTGCATTGATATCCATGGCGTTCGGGTCCCTAGTGCCGGCCCCGCTTGATGAGGCATAGCTGCACCATGGATGAGCGCTACTCCAGCCATCTGTTCGTTGATGTGTGAACTCATTGTTGACTTGGATGGCCAGTTCCATGAGTGTTTGAAGGGAGGTTGGGCAAGGGTGGCTGATTAGGGCATTTTTTATCTTTGCTGAGAGCCCATTCCTGAAGTGAAACATGAGCGCCCCTTCTCCCCAGGTTTTGACATAGCTGGCGTGTCCCCGAAATTCCGACACATACTCGGAGACCGAGTTTCTTTGTCGCAACTGATTGAGCGCATGCTCCGAGGTTGTGGCCACATCTGGGTCCCCAAAGGCTAATTCAAAAGCCGCCATGAATTGACGGAAGGTTGTCGCTGCCTGAGAGTTCTCGAGGAGCTCCTTGGTGTACGGCCTTGGCCAGCGTGCTGCCTCGTCTGTGAGGTATGATATTGCAAACCCAATTTTTGCTCGCTCGTCTGGGAACTGATTTCCATTGAGCAGGACATAGAGGTTTACCTGCGACACGTACTGGTCTGCCCGGGGGCCTCGTTTTCCATCAAAGATTTCTGGGACCGCAATCTTTGGACCTTTGATGGTTACCAACAGTGAGGGGTAGACAGGACTGACTATGCTAAATAAGCAGTGAGACAAGAGAGTAATTGGATTACTAAATAAGTTGTCCAATGAGGAGCTCTCCACAGCGCTTGCCCCCATATAACCCCCTTATGCAATATCCACTCTTCCGCCTCTTTACGATGCATAGCACCCATAGCGCTCCTCCTCTCCACCTCTCAAACCAAATCCTAACACTGAAGTTCGAAATATATTCAGAGGCTTTACCATTATCACTCATGAATAGAAAATCAATTTTGATTTCTGCGTTGTAAGTTTCATTGGGGTCACCAAACAACGTGAAGAGTTGGTCTTCAAAATTTTCCAAGTTATTAATAAGTAAGTGGGTTTCTGTCAAAGAGAGCATGAGAAGATAAGGTTTGAACCATCTTGCTGCTTTTCCGGCTAGAAATGAATAAGCGTAAACAACCTTTGATCAGTCATTATTGAAGGTTTGAGAGTCATTATGGAACAGGAGCTTGCAGGTTTGCAAGAAGGGCTGCAATCTGTCTGGATGTTCCCCATTGAATTTATCAGGGGATTTCATGGAAGGAGTTTTTAATTTAGATCCCTCCAAAGACATTTAATTGGAGAGAGTTTTCATGAAAAGTCTCATGAAGTCCTCCAGCAAATTAGATGGTCCAGGTTGCAAAGGTTGACCAGAAGGGTGAGTAGCAGGGGCGGATGGTGCCCCATGCATCATATCCTCTCCTTCTTATTCCTCGCTAGAATCATCAAAATCCTGAGGGATGTCTTCTACAGATTGGACGGAATGTCCCCGTTCTCTAAGGTCAAGAGGTTCCAAGGAGTGAGTGTGGGAAATAGGCCGTGTGGCTGTTGGCCTGCCTCTGGAGCAAGCTCTAGTAGTAGCGCCCGTAGGAGGAGTGCGTTGAACAGGTGCCATTTTAAGAATTTATAAAACACCTGAAAAGGGACGTAGTAGTGCAAAGAATGAGAACTATGGAGAATTAAATTATAGTTTCACTGGACGACCTACGCACAAGGTGGAGGGTGTTCCTGGGAAGTGAGATGGAGGGAGGAGTTTGGAAACTTCTTTGATGCACAGAGGAAATGTTTGAGGAAGTGATTCGAAGATGACTCAAAGGAAGAGCTACTGCTTTGAGATATGTTCGAGAAGAATTCTAATATAATTTAAAGGTAATATAAAAAATTCTTAAGATCTCACAAAGGGTTGGAAACTCAATAATCAAAGATTTAGGATTTAGAAATGATTACTGAGAAAATAAGGAAAGATACAATAATAATGATTTAACCTAAAGTTTTACCACTATTAACTATATATACATTTTATAATTTAATTCTGAAGAATGTCAAACCAAAAATCCAACCCCTTTTATATCCCTTTACTCCTCCTTGCAGTGACCTCATACCCATCCACTATTCGGCACACCACAGACCATTAAAAAATACACCCGTTACACCTGGACCCTCCTCACTAACATCTGTTAACCCTTTAATCCTCCACTAACCATTCTGTCCATGCTCACTACCCCTTTTAATAATTCACAGACATTTAATAAACCTTTTAGTGGACTATTACATTGACTATTGTGCTGTGTGTCGCTTATTGAGGAAAAGACTGAGACACACTATTGAGAGATTGACTAATTTAGATTTAGAGTTTAGACTAGCGTGGTTGAATAGTGAGTACACAAAGGAAAGTTGCAGTTGCTATGTAGAATTGCTTTCTGTGCTTTGAGTATGGATTTAGACCTCTGTATTATTGATTTAATGAGCTGCTTTTGCCTTGAGTGTCACGTGGCACGTGACAAAATGGCCTTTAAGTCAGTGATTGACCAAAACTTTGTATTGTTGAATGGCTCAGCATTATTGTTGAGAGCCAAGGCTTTACATTTCACTTGATGCCATTGAGAAAACTCACACTTCTTGCAAGGACCTTGAGATGCTGTACTCTCCACACAAAATAAGTCCATGGCCACACAGGCTGTACAGGACATCTTCAATTGCTGATTGGGGATCCCCCCATCAGCTCGAGGGTGAGGATGCATAAGGGTTGGGTTTGTATGTTCAGGAATTATAATTTTAAATAGATAAAGAAAAAATTAAAAAATAAATAAGAGAGAGATGATATTAGAAAGTTGTTTAATGAAGGGTTCTCATGCTCAACAGTGTGGTCTTTAAACATTGGCAGAGGCCTTTGTTGGTGTGTTTGGCACTGTTTTTGTATGTCTTAATCGACATTGGTTGAATAATTACGTGTTATTTTGGTTTTATTCAGTTAATATTGGGACTATGGGTAGATGGGTACTACCATTGGATAGTCCCAATTTTTCTCTATATTTTATGTCTTGATGACACTTTTCATATTCTAAGTTTTAAGGGGTCATTTCCTCATTTTTCATTTCTAAAAGATAGCTGTTTAATTTTATTTTTCATGTTTTACGGGCTAACCTTAAGTCTTAGGGTTAAGTGCTTAGTACCATTTAGTAGAGCTAATTTGGATCTATATTTTATTTCTCAATGTTGACATAGCTTAATTTTGTGTTTTAAGGGTTTTAGTGGTTGCAGTGGATTTTTCTAAGTATTTTGGGCTTTATTGGAGGTTTTTGGTGGTTTTCTGGCTTCAGGGAGGTCTGGCCGCTTCTAGGCGGGCCGTCTGCATCAGTCAGCCTGCCTGCCTCAGTTATAGAAGGCTGGAGAGTGTTTCTAGAGGGTTTTTATTCAATTTGGCTGTCAAAAGCACCTAATTAGTTGCTGTGCATGGATTTTTTAGATGGTGGTCTGTGTGTACATACTGAAAAAGACAGTTTGGGGCAACTTTAATTATCATACATCCATCCAGGAGTGATATCATTGTTTCTCACTCAGTTTTCACTTTTTTTTGGCCACAATTCACTGTGTTTTTTGCAAGGTTAGTTCTTCATTTAACTCAACTTTGGCAACTGGTTTCACTGGTGTAGCTTTGCAACATGCATCAAGTATTATTATTGTTTTCTGTGCAACAAGTGCACAGTGTTTTGGTTTTCTGGTGTGGATCTTTCTGCATTTCTGGTTTCTGGTTCTTTGGTTCTCAGTGGTCTGCTATTGGCTACTGTCTTGACTTGTAAAGCAGTCAAGAAGTGTGTTGGAAGGGGTATAGGAACAGTCTCTAATTGAATGTAGCAAATAAATCTCACCTGGTATTTCTCAAAGGGACAGGGGTTTTTTTCCCCAGTTTCACTCCAACTCCCTTGGTCAAGGCTTATAGCTAGTACTATAGGATTGTCTACAACAGAGCTTGTGTTTTCTACCCGGGCATCTGACACATGTTACATGACACTCAAAGCAAAAGTACCTCAATTGCCCCACTATTCAAACTCTAACTCCACTAGCATGGGCAAAAAGTGACTGTGGGGAGATTACATTCTATTGTGCTCTCAAATTAGCTGCACTATTCGAACTGTAAAGTATCCTAAATTTAAATATGCTTATACTTTTCAAACATAAGCAATCTATGTGTGCTTTAGCACTAAATTCAAGGCAATATTCACAAGGGGTAATTGTGGGTCTGAGGGTAATTAGGAGGTCTGGGAAAAAGGAACAGGAAAGAAGGGTTATAAGGTTAGATTAATTGGTAATTGGGAACTCTGGTGGATTAAATGGGTCTGTGAGTATATGATGGCTGGGTAATTAATGGGTCAGTGTAAGGAGGAATATGATATTTAAAGGGGGTTACTTTGGTTCAACGTTCTCAAGAATTAAATTATAAAATATATTAGTGATAGTAAAAATTCTCATTAGGCTATCATTATATTTGTCTTTTTCTCTCTTAATAATCAATTTTATTAAATCCTAAATACTTAAATCTTCCCTTTGATAATCAAGTTGCAACCCTTTGTGAGATTCACCATAATAGTTAGTGTCCTTACATTATACATTAATTATTCCTCAAAGATTATTAGAAAGCATTCTTAATTACTCAGTTCTTTCTTTAAATCACTTCCTCAAAGTAATCCTCTGTGCTTCAAAGTTGTAATTTCCCTCATCCTTTTATCTCACTTACTTTGGGATCATCCTCAACCTATTGTGTTGGTTGTCCGGTGACACTTTGGTGAAGAAGTTTTTATTTGTGAAAAATTACAATATTCCTGCAAACTTTAATTAATGTTTGTTTTTTCCATGATAGCAGATTAAATTTAGCCTAAGGTATCTTTTATATACAAATTTTTAAAGAAGAATTTTTTTGAAAGAAAAGATAAAACATGGGATGCAAAAAAAAGATATTCAAGCAACTATTTTTCCTAACAGTAGACAACGTACCATAAGCATATGTCTTCTCCTTTAAAATATATCCACCCCACCTACAAATATAACTATAGAGTATATCAAACTTTGGGTGTAGTGAGAGTGTGCTAAGTCAAAACAAAGAGTGAATCTGTCAAAAGGAAAAAATGGAAAAGAGTATGATGAATCCAATAAATCTGCTACCTTTTGAATTTTTTCTGCCTTTGCTTTTTTAGAATAATCACGTCACGTTTGATTTGATTGTGGGGAAGAACAAGCTCTCTCCAAATCAGCTGTGATATCGACTTGAGGGAAACTTGTGCGCGATCTGGGTTCCTTATCAAGGTCAAACTATAGTTCATGTTCGATTAGGTTTGATGAACTGTATAGAGTAAAATTTGGAAGACATAATATGATAATATTTCTCTTTTTTCCCTACCTGCATGCCAACATAAACAAAATCTTCTATTTCATAAATAAAAGTTACCGTAGCATCTTTAGGTATCTCGTTCTTATGTATGGCTCCATGATAAGTGGCGGTTTTCCAGTTGTCGTCGCTGGTAAAAGGCTACAATATTGAAGAATTTTCAGTCCGCCAATCTCAAAACTCAAATACTTAGAAGCTATAAAAGCAATATACGTGAATGTTTCCCCCCTTATTATCAGCAAGCACAAGGCAGCGCTTGTGCCAGCGTCTGGGAGCAAATAATGCATCGCCCCGAATAAGAGCAGCCGAGTTTCGGGACAATCCTTCAATTTTCAAGTTGACCAGGTGAGAATTATCTACTTTGGTATCAAAAGTCTACCAGAGAACTCAATTTTGAGCTCTAAAAAGTTTTACAAGCTCATAAGTTCATACATACCTGAAGATGACAGGCATCGTAGTTCCAAAGAATTAATAAGTCCTGTTGAGTGATCTCAACTCCAGTAAAACCACGTGAAGGGGGCGAAAGTGGCGCATTTTGAAATTTTTGATAGTATGCAGGGGTTACCTGGTGAGTATTCGGATCAATTTTCATAATTGCGGTACCTGAAGGAAAATTGTAACTTCAGGGTCTTTTGATAGAAAAACTAAATATCCATATACTTATGACCTACCAAAAGTCAGGATAACGTAGACTACACCGGTAGAAGCTACGACCTTTGATAAAATTTGAGATAACAAACTTTTTCACGAAGATATGAACCCAGCTTGAATGTTGCTTACTTGGTCTTGGAGGCCACCAATCTTAACACCCCCGTTCAGTTGGCTGACAGAATCAAGGACACCATCAAGTGAAATTTTTTGGGATACTAAACCATTATTTATGTTGACCGAAAAAAGAAAATTGGGCCCCGAAAGGTTTCTATTTAATAAAACTATTAGTAGCACTACAATGATTTCGTGTGGCTCGGAATATTGAAGGTTGATAAATGAATACTTACTTTCCGCCTGTCGCAAAAGCGAATGCTGCGTTGGCCATAACCCACACCAATCCATGTTTAGAATCATCTTCAATTCCTGAAACATGAAATTCTGTGTTGTTGGTAACACCTGGCAATTCAATCTCCATTGAAACAGCATTCACAGGATCGTACTTGACCACTCTGGCATTAAACAGACTTCCATAATATACTTTTTTATTTTTGTAACAATAGGCACCATTTTCAGAATCTACAAGTAGCCTGTCAGTGGGGCATTCAAGGCTCCATGGTAGAATTATAAATATAAAAACGTTAAGAACAAACACAAGCTTGGGAAGAGAACATTGAAATTTCCGCCCTGAAACTTTTTCCCACGTTGTTGAGGGAGACCTTGTCCAGCCTTGACAAAAGTAAAGGCAGTGTAGAGTACCAGGATGAGGTATCCAAAAAGATGCAACCTAGCTTTCATTTTCATTTTTAAAAGGAGCGGCTATCCGGCGACTCTGATAATAACGATAAAGATAAGTATTATCTAATGTGTGAATACAGAGGAATCAGAGAAATAAGAGGTAAGAGCAGTAAGAGCAGTAAGAGGAATACTATACCTTTATAGACTAGAGAAAGGTGGAGGAAGACAGGGTCAAGTTGTGATAAAACGATATCTTAATTTATTGCTGAGTAACTGTAGTATCTATATTTATTTATACACTTTGCAGTCGAGCAGCAGCTACATATATAAAAAAATCTTGCGGGCTTTTTGTTTCCCGTTACCTACCAAAGTTGAGTTTGGCTCATATTAAACATTGAGATATAAATGGTGCATTTGGAGAAAAAAAATTGAGACACCACAAAAAAACACCTGGAACTGGCTAGCAGATGCCAATCCTGAAATCCAATTTTTGATTCAAAAATTTAACTCAGATTTGATGCCACGCGAGCTAGCATGCTCAGTGTTCAGTGCGCGGTCTTCCTAAAAAATTACAGCTAAAATACAACTAATCCTGGAAAGCTTGCGGCTGTCTTACATCCCTTCCCCTGGGTCAGCTGTCCTATGCTTTTTTGGGGGGGGGGGGATGAGAAGTAAGACTACCGCAAGCTTTCCAGGATTAGCTGTAAAACTGAATAAAATAATTAATAGAGATTGGCACCTGCCATCAGGTGCTCACATTTTTTTTCTGATGAGACTTCCAGACAGAGAAATCGACATTTGACAGCAAGATCAACCTCCATGCACCAAAAAAAGCAAAAAAAGAACAAGGTTTTTCCAAGTAGCCGTATTCAGAAGAAAATCGGATGAGGTTTTACTCCATTTATATTATATTTACATGCAATCTCATAACAGCCTTATTCGTATTACTTGTATGTAAAATCTTATCAAACTCACGAAGTAGATTTCAAATATCACGAAGGAAAAGAAATTAAGAAAGGGGTTTTTTTAAGTGGATTTTTTGAAAATGGTTTTATTTTGGTCATCAAGGAGACATCTTTCGGCAATGAGAGTAGCATAGAAAGAAAGAGAGGGTGAGATACAGCTATTTCCGGAGTTCTACAGGCTGACACCGTGCTACAGGTAAGCAATGAAAACGGGTTCTTTCCGGAGTTCTACAGGCTATGGGCTGTACCCGCGGGCAATGAAACATTAGCCATACAAAACTCCACACACCACGGGAAATCTAGGGGTGAATTGCTAGCAATCCCCTCCCTTGAAATTTAGAGTGTCCCTTAAATATGCCAGGTTTATGAATACTTTATAAACATAAGTAAATTAGAGTTAGATTTACATTTATTCTCAGATTGATTATAGACAGAATATCAACCAATTCCAAATTATGCACAAGTTGATCCTCCAGAACTTGATTTTGGTCCTCTGATGAGAACAAATTGAGCACAAATTGATCTAACCTAAGCTTATGCATATATAATAATTCAGGATACTTGCTCTATTAAATTTGATAATAAAAAAAAATATTGATGAATTTATATAAAAAAAATTATTATGTAAGATATTAAATTATAAATTTAGGCATCATAGGAGGGCAAGTAATAGAACTTAATTATACTATGTGACACCTTAATAATGTATCACGCAGTTTGAAACATTTAAAACAAAATGAGTCATGATGGGCAATGAAATTGCTTGGACAGACTCTTTCAAAATTAATACTGACCATAATACACAAGTATGAAACCTTGGCATCTATCCAATAAAAGATTTTCCTTCTGATAAATGAATTTTTCTCAGTTACTACCTGCTAAAAAGTGTCCTTCTGAGGTTTGTCTGACCTTCAGGGGGGTAATTTGGCCACATCACACTACTTCTATTTCCATGATTGACCAAAACATCATCCTCATTCCCATCTAAAGAGTTGATCTCATCTAACTGTGGCTGATCAAAGGGGTCCACCACAAGTTTAGCCAAAATTTTGGTGAACACTTTTTTGATGGATAGTGACTAACTGGTGCTTTCCGAAATTGTCCACCTCAAGTTATGATAAACTTAAGGAGGATAAATTTATTATGAATACCAAATTAACTGAAGAATACTTTTGCCCTAGCTACTCTGCATCATAAAAGTGTCCAACTGAGGTTTAGCCATAATTCAGGTAGACACTTTTGGAAAGGCACAGTCTGATGGGTTTAATATCTATATATGGCAATAAGTATCAGTTTTTTATCAACATGGAACTAGAATTAATTTAATATGGCCAAAGTGTCCACCTGAAGTTTGGCCAAAATACAGGTGGAAATTTTTATGAGGATTACTTGATGAAATGAAGAAGACTTGCAATTACTTTCCAACATAAAATTTTCAAACTTAAGTTTATCAAAAATTGTGGTGACACTTTTGCCAGATCCAGTCATATGGGATCAACTCTCTATATGGCAATGAGAATCAATTTTTAGTCAATCATGGCATTAGAAGTAATTTTATATGGAAAAACTTTCCACCTGATTTTTGGCCAAAAATAAGTTGGAAATATTTATGAGGAATACTAGATTAACTAAAGAAGACTTGCACCCTACTAATTTCCATCATAAAAGTGTCCACCAGAAGAATTCTCAAACTTGTGGTTGACACCTTTGGCCTGGTCCAGCCATATGGGATCAATTCTGCGTATGGAAATGAGGATTTAATTTGGTCAATCATGGTACTAGAAGTAATTTGATATAGATAAAGTGTCCAACTAAATATTGGAAAAAAATCAGTTGAAAACTTCATTAAGTTTTTCAAAAAATCAAATTAAGTAAAATTTTATTCCTGATGATGCCCATTTTATCCAACACCTCTTCTGAGCCTTGAAAGTAGGCATTTAGCTTGAATTTTGAATTTCATATAAAATCCCTATTATTCAACCTATTTCTTTTTATCCCTTTTTTTCTTTTAGATATCAATTAATTTTATGTAAAACAAATCATTTTCATAATTTTTTACCTGTATTTAATAGAATTATTAAAGGTTTAACATCACCCTGTAAGCATTTGGCACATGTTTTTTTGCTATACTAATAAAAATAATAATATACTGGTAACAAAAAATTGATCAAATGATAAAATATTAATAAAACAGAAAGATCAAATACCAGTGGATATGTTTTAAAAAAATACCAGTTGCACTGAAGAAGAGCTGCACCCTAGATACTCACCATCAAAAAAGTGTCCAGCACAAGTTCGGCCGAACTTGTGCTGGACACTTTTGGTCAGTTGCAGTCATATGAGATCAATTCTCGCTATGGTAATGAAAAAAATTTTTTGGATAAAAAACTTCACTAGAAGTAGTTTTACATAGCCAAATTTTCTACCTAGATTTCATCCAAACCACAGGTGCACAATTTTTCATCTTTGAAACAAAGTCAATTTAGTACAATTTATCCCTGATGGCTCCCCTTCGCTTCAACACCTCTACTGGCCTTTGATAGTAGGAATATTACTTGGATTTCTTTTTTCATATTTGATCCCTTTAACTTAATTTTTTATTCCTAATATTGCTTTTGGATATCAATTAATAATTTTTAAAATAAACTCTTTTCATATTTTTATACATTTATTTAATAATATTATAAATGGCATAACATCACCTGGTATGCATTTGGCACATGAGTTTTTTCTATACTTATAAAATTAATAATATAATGGCAACCAAAAATTAATCAAATGATATTAATGAGTGAGGAACAAATATAAAATACCAGTAGACATGTTTGTAAGAAATACTAGATGAACTGAAGAAAAATTCTACCCTAGCTACTCTACATTAAAAATGTGTCCAGCACAAGTTCGGCCGAACTTGTGCTGGACACTTATGGTCAGGTGCAGTCAGATGGGAGCAATTCTCTCAATGGAAATGAAGATAAATTTTTGATATAAAATTAAACTAGAAGTAGTTTGATATGGCAAAATTTTCATGCTGAAGTTTTGGTAAAGCTCAAGTGGATTTTTTTTTTATTTTTACAAAAAAGAAAATTTAGTGCAAGTTTAGCCCTGATTGTTCTAATTTAATTCAAAATCTCTTTTTTCTGTTTATGGCAAGAATTTAACTTGGATTTTAATTTTCATCTTTGATTTCTTTTATTTTACTTTATTCCTCTCATATTGCTTTTGGATAGAAGTTTAATTTTTGTAAAATAAATCATTTACATATTTTTTTACCTTTATTTAATAATATTATAAAAGGTGTAACATCACCCAGTATTCATTTGGCACACATTTTTTTGCTATACTGATAATATTAATAATATAATGGCGAGAAAAAATTAATCAATTGATAAATATGAGTGAGGCAAAAAGATTTAATAACAGTGGAAATGTTTATAAGAAATTTCAGATGATTAAAAATGACTTGCACCCTGGATACTCGTCATGATAAAAGTGTCCAGCACAAGTTTGGCCAAACTTGTGATGGACACTTTTGGTTGCATGCCGTCAGACGCAATCAATTCTTTTTATGGAAATGAGACTGAATTATCACTCCATCATTGCACTGAAAGTAGTTTTACATAGACAAATTGTCCCCTGGAAGTTTGTCCAAACCTATGGTAGACAATTTTTTCCTTTGGTAAAAAGTAAATTTGATCCATGTTAATCTATGATGGTGCCCATTTTTTCTGAAGCCTCTACTGGCTCATGATGGCAGAAATTATACTTAATATCTTTATTTCATGTTTGATCTCTTTAATTTTAATCTTACCCTTTTATTTATCCTTTAGCTTTTAAATATCAATTTTATTTTGGTAAAACTGATAACTTTCACATTTTTTTATATTTATTATATTAAATTATTAAAGTTGTAAAATCATCCAGTGTACATTCATTACACATTTTTTTGCTATACTAAAAACATTAATAATATAATGGTGACTAAAAAATAATCAATTAATAAATATGGATGACACAGAAATATCAAATACCCATAGACATTTTTAAAATGAATATAAGATTAACTGAAGAAGACTTGCACCCTAGCTACTCTCCATCATAAAAGTGTCCAGCACAATTTCAGCTGAGCTTGTGCTGGACACTTTTGGTTTCATGCAGTCAGATGGGATAAATTTACTCAATGGAAGTTAAAATGAATTTTTGCTCAATCATTGCACAAGAAGTAGCTTTATACTGCTATACTATCCTCCTGATTTTTTGGAAAACATCAGGTGGACACTTTTATTAATTTTAAAAAAATCAAAAAATATTCCAAATCTAGAACTGGTGGTGCAAATTTGGTCTGAAAACTCAAATTATCTTTGATGGCAGAAATTTTATTTGAATGTTTAATTTAGTATTTAATCACTTTTATTTTACTTTTTTATTCCTGTTATGGCTTTCAAATATCAATTTATTTATTGTAAAACTAATAATTTTCATATTTTTTTTACTTTAATTTAATAAGATTATTAAAGATGTAACATCTCCCAGTATGCATTTGGCTTACAAATTTTTTCAATACTAATAACATTAATATTATAATGGTGAAAAACAATGAATCAAATGATAAATATGAATGACACAGAAAGATCATATACAAGTGGATTTGTTTACAAGGAATACCAGATGAACTGAAGAAGACCTGCACCCTAGATACTCACCATCATAAAAGTGTCCAGCATAAGTTTGGCCGAACTTGTGCTGGAAACTTTTGGTTGCATGCAGTCAGATGGGATAAATTTACTCTATGGAAATGAAAATGACATTTTGCTCAATCATTGCACAATAAGTAGTTTGATATTGCCAAAATGTCCTCCTGATGAATTTTCAAAACTCATCAGGACACTTTCTTTGGTTTAACAAAAAAGAAAATATAGTGCAAGTTTAGCCCTGGTGGTGCACATTTGATCTAACACCTCTACTTGTTATTGATAGTGGGAATTTTCCTTAGATTTTTTTTTCTTATTTATCCCTTTTATTTTACTTTTTTATTGCTCATATTGCTTTGGATATCAATTTTTAATTTTTAAAATAAATAATTTTCATACTCTTATACCTTTATGTAATAATATATGATTAAAGGTGGAACACCACCTGGTATGCATTTTTCACACAAGTTATTACTATAGTAATAACGTTAACAATATAATGATGACAAAAAATTAATCAAATGGTAAATTTAAATGACACAGAAAGATCCAATTCCAGTGGAAATGTTTATAAGAAATCCCTTTTGAGTTTAAGAAGATTTCCTGTATGCCTACTCTCGATTATAAAAGTGTCCATCACAAGTTCGGCCAAACTTTTGCTGGACACTTTTGGTTGCATGAAGTCATATGAGATAAATTCTCTCTATGGCAATAAAAAATGATATTTCACTCAATTATTGAAGTAAAGAATGTTTAATATTGTAAAATTGTCCCCTGTATGTCTGTTCAAACCTCAATTCAAAATTTGTTAGCTATACATAAAAGTAAGTTTAGACCAAGTCTTGACCTAGGGGTCCCCAACTGTCCCAACACCACTTCTGGCTCTTGATAGTAAAAATTTTACTTGTATTTTTTATTTCGTATTTGATCTCATTTATTTTCATTTTACTTTTCTATTACTCTTTTTAATTTTAAATATCAATTTATTTTTTTAAAAACTAAACATATTCATATTTTTTTAACTTTATATAATAATATTATTAAAGTTGTAACATCACCAATTTTGCATTTGGCATGCAGGTTTTTGCTATACTAGAAACATTAATAATATATATGGTGACAAAAAATTAATTATAAGATAAATATGAATGATAAAAAAAAGTTAAAAACCCAATAGAAATGTGAAAAACAAAAAACTGATGTACTGAGAAACACTTCCACCCTAGCTACTCTCCATCATAAAAGTGTCCAGCACAAGTTTGGCCGAACTTGTGCTGGACACTTTTGTTCAGGTGCAGTCAGATGGGATAAATTCTCTCTGTGGAAATTAAATTAAAAAAAATGCTAAATAATTACATTAGAAGTAGTTTGGTATGGCTGAATTATCCACCTTGAGTTTTTCCAAACCTCAGGTGAAAATCTTTTTATCTTTAAAAAAAATTAAATTTTATCAAATTTAGCCCTGATGGCACCCATTTGTTTCAAAACCTCTACTGGCTCTTGAAGGCAGGAATTTTTCTTGAATTTTTCTTTTTCATATTTGATCTCTTTTAATTTACTTTTTTATCACTCATGTTACATTTGGATATTAATTTATAATTTTGGAGAAGAAATCATTTTCATATTTTTTTAACATTTTTTAATAATATTATAAAAGGTGTAATATAACATGGCATGCATTTGGCGCACAAGTTTTTTCTTTACTAATAAAATTAATAAAATTCTAATGAAAAAAAATTAATCAGATAATAAAATATGAATAACACAGAAAGATCAAATACCATTTGACATGTTTTAAAAAAATAACAGTTGCACTGAAGAAGACCTGCACCCTAGCTACTCTCCATCATAAAAGTGTCCAGCAAAAGTTTGGCCAAACTTGTGCTGGACACTTTTGGTCAGGTGCAGTCAGATGGGATCAATTCTCTCTATGGAAATGAAAAAAATTATTTGATAAGAAACTTCACTGGATGTAGTTTGATATAGCTGAATTATCCACCTAGAGTTCATCCAAACCACAGGTACACAATTTTTTATCTTTAAAAAACAATCAATTAAGTACAATTTATCCCTGACAATGTGGTCTTCCAACATTGGCAGGGGCCTTTGTTGTGTGATTTGGCGCTGTTTGTGCATGTCTTAATTGACATCTATTAAGAAATTCGGTATTTGTATGGTTTTATTCCGTGGATATTGGGTCTGCGGGTATGTGGGTACTATCATTGGATAGCCCTGGTTTTTCTCTATATTTTATGTCTTGAAGACATTTTTCATATTCTGAGTTTTAAGGGGTCATTTCCTCATTTTTCATTTATAAAAGATTGCTGTTTAATTTTGTTTTTCGTGTTTTACGGGCTAACCTTAAGTCTTAGGGTTAAGTGCTTAGTACCATTTGATAGAGCTAATTTTTCTCTATATTTCATGTCTCAATGTTGTTATAGTGAAATTCCGTGTTTTAAAGGTTTTAGTAGTTGTAGCTAATTTTTCTAAGTAGATTAGTGGTTTTTATTGGTTTTCTGGCTTCACGGAGGCCGGGCCGCTTCAGGCGGCATCTCCAACATCGGGCGGCCCGCCCGCCTCTGTTTTAGGAGGTTGGGGAGCGCTCCAGGAGGGTTTTTTATGCAATCTGGATGGTACAGGCACCAGATTGGTGGGTGCGCATGGGCTCTTAGTTAGTGGTCTGTGTGTACATAGTGAATAAGACAGTTTGGGGCAACCTTAATCATCATACAACCATCCGGAGGTGATCTCATTGTTCCTCACTCAGTTCTCACTGTTTTCTGGCCACAATTGGCTGTGTTTGTTGCAAGTGAGTTCTTCATTTAACTTAACTTTGGCAACTGTTTTCTCTGTTATAGTCTTGCAAGCTATAGCAAGTATTATTGCTGTCTCTGGTGTGGATTTGCAGCCTACATCAAGTATCTTTGCTGTCTCTGGTGTGGACTTTGTTCTACATTTCAGTTCTTTGGTCTGGTAGTCTATCTGGGGACTACTTTCTTGGCTCATCAAGCAGTCAAGTGTGTTAAACAGGAGCTTTAGCAAAACTGGAACCAACTTACTTTAGCAAGTAAATCTCACTCTATTTTTCTAAAGGGAAAGGGGATTTTCTCTCTGGGTTTTCTCCAGCTCCCTTGGTCAAGGCCTATAGCTAGTACTATAGGATTGTCTACAACGGCTCTCATTTGCTTCAACATCTCTACTGGCCTTTGATATTAGCAATAATACTTGGATTTCTTTTTTCATATTTGATCGCTTTAAATTAATTTTTTATTCCTCATATTGCTCTTGGATATCAATTAATAAATTTTAAAATAAATTATTTTAATATTTTTATACATTTTTTTAATAATATTATAAAATGTGTAACATCACTCATTATGCATATGGCACACAATATTTTGCTATACTTATATAATTAATAATATAATTAAGACAAAAAATTAATCAAACAATATGTATGAGTGAGGCACAAAGATAAAATACCAGTAGACATGTTTGTAAGAAATACCAGATGAACTGAAGAAAAATTCTACCCCAGCCGCTCTCCATCATAGAAGTGTCCAGCACAATCTTGGCCGAACTTGTGCTGGACACTTTTGGTCATGTGCAGTCAGATGGGATCAATTCTCTGTATGGCAACAAAAAATTTTTTTAATCAAATTTCAGTAGAAGTAGTTTGGTTTAGCTGAATCATCCACCTGCTGTTCTGCCCAATATCAGGTGTATAATTTTTTATCTTTAAAGAAAAGGTCACTTATTACAATTAAGCCCTGATGGCTCCCATTTGCTTTAACACCTCTACTGGCTCTTGATAGCAGGAATTTTACCAGTATTTTTTTCATATTTTAACTCTTTGACTTTTATTTTACTCTTTTATTCCTCTTTTTACTTTTAAATTTCAATTTAATTTTTGTAAAACTATTCCTTTCCATATTTATTTACATCTATTTTAAAAAATTATTGAAGGTATAACTTCACATGGTATGCATTTGGCACACAAGTTTTTGCTATACTAATAACATTAATAATATAATGGTGATAAAATATTAATCGGATGATAAATATGAAAGATACAGACTGATCAAATACCAGTAGACATGTTTATGAGAAATACAAGATGAACGAACTGAAGAAAATTTCCACCCAAGCTACTCTCCATCATAAAAGTGTCCAGCACAAGTTCGGCCAAACTTGTGCTGGACACTTTTAGTCACGTGCAGTCAGATGGGATCAACTCTCTATATGGCAACAAAAAAACATTTTTTTATTAAACTTCACTACAAGCAGTTTCGTTTAGCTGAATCATCCACCTGTTGTTCTTCCCAACCTCAGGTGTATAATTTTTTATCTTTAAAAAGAAGGTCACTTATTACAATTTAGCCCTGATGGCTCCCATTTTTTTCAACACTTCTACTGGCTCTTGAGAGCAAGAATTTTACTAGTATTTTGTTTTTCATAATTGATCTCTTTGAGATTAACTTTACCTTTTTATCCCTCATATTGCTTTTGTATATCAATTTATTTTTTGTAAAACAAATCATTTTCATATTTTTTTACCTTTATTTAATAATATTATAAAAGGTGTAACATCACCCGGTATGCATTTGGCACACAAGTTTTTGCTATACTTATAATATTAATAATATAATGGTGACAATAAATTAATCAAATGATATATATGAGTGAGGCACAAAGATCAAGTACCAATGGACATGTTTATGAGAAATACCAGATTAACTCAAGAAAAATTCTACCCTAGCTACTCTCCGTCATAAATGTGTCCAGCACAAGTTCGGCCAAACTTGTGCTGGACACTTTTTGTCACATGCAGTCTGGTGTGATCAATTCTCTCTCAATCATTGAACTAGAAGTTGTTTGATATGGCTAAATGGTTGTGCTGAAGTTTTTTTAAACCTCAGATTGGCACTTTTTTGTTTTTCAAAAAAGCAATTATAGTCCAAGTTTAGCCTCACTGGTGGACATTTGCCCCAACATGTCTACTTGCTCTTGATGGCAGTATATTTATTTTAATTTTTTATTTCATATTTGATTCCTTTAATTTTACCTTTTTATCCCTCATATTGCTTTTGTATATCAATTTATTTTTTGTAAAACAAATCATTTTCATATTTTTTTACCTTTATTTAATAATATTATAAAAGGTGTAACATCACCCGGTATGCATTTGGCACACGAGTTTTTGCTATACTTATAATATTAAAACATAATGGTGACAAAAAATCAATCAAATGATAAATATGAGTGAGGCACAAAGATCAAATACCAGTGGACATGTTTATAAGCAATACCAGATGAACTGAAGAAAAATTCCACCCTAGCTAACCTCCATCATAAAATTGTCCAGCACAAGTTCGACCGAACTTGTGCTGGACACTTTTGGTCACATGCAGTCTGATGTGATCAATTCTCTCTATTGCAATGAAGATGAATTTTTCTTCAATAATTGCACTAGAAGTTGTTTGATATGGCAAAATTGTCATCCTGAAGTTTTGGTAAAGCTCCAGTGGATTTTTTTTTTTACAAAAAAGAAATTATAGTCCAAGTTTAGTGCCACTGGTGGGCGTTCACCCCATCATGTCTACTTGCTCTTGATGGGAGGAATTTCACTTTAATTTTTTATTTCATATTTGATCCCTTTAATTTTACCTTTTTATCCCTCATATTGCTTTTGGATATCAATTTATTTTTTGTAAAACAAATCATTTTCATATTTTTTTACCTTTATTTAATAATATTATAAAAGGTGTAACATCACCCGGTATGCATTTGGCACACGAGTTTTTGCTATACTTATAATATTAATAACATAATGGTGACAAAAATCAATCAAATGATAAATATGAGTGAGGCACAAAGGTCAAATACCAATTAATCAATAGTTCTTTTTAATATTATAAATTTTTTGATTAAATAAAATGGTAATAATGAATTATATTTTTCATCCACAATTCCACTCTAATGATTCCCACTGCACAAAAAGGGTTCACTTGGTCCTTTCTTTACTGCTTGTGCATATATTTTATTGCCCACAGTACTACAATTTTTTGTAGTGATTATCCCACATCTGATTCAGGAATATTTTTAAACAATATAAGTTTTTTTTACAAAAGACCTTATCATATCCAATATCCCACAAAAAATACAACCTGTTTTTGTATTAAAGCCCGTTAATTATTAAGAAATTGTTAAAATAATTAGATTAGACCCTGGCACAGCTAGATCCATACCAACCGACCTAAAGTCTTTTCAATATTGAAAACAATTAAATAAAATTATGATATCATACTAAATTATGGGCACCAACCATAATTCAGCACTTCTCATTTGCTCTGCTACAAAATGAGTGCATGTAGCATTTTTCTAACATCGGACTGTTTTTCTTCCTTCCCTCACACCTTTAGTCCAGAATGAAAATTTAGTATGAGTTTTGGTCAAAATGGTTTGCCAGTGTTATCTGTATGCAATATGAATTCATATTGCATATTTCTATTTATGCATAAAATATACTTGTTAAGCATCAATTTTTTGCATTTTTCAATCATTATGCATATTTATGCATATGCATATGCATATTCATTATACAGATTTATATGCATATTAATATATTTTATTCATATACGTATATGCACCTTTTTTTGCATATTCAATATGCATATTTTTAATGCATATCCAAAATGCATATTTTTATGCATATTTTTATGCATATTCAATATTCATATTTTTTATGGATAATCACTATGCATATTTTTTATGCATATTTTTATGCATATTTTTATGCATATTTATTCTTCAAAGTCATTATGCATACACTTTGGATAGGCAATTCACATCAATTTTTAGCATGCAATAAGTATCCACCATGCAAATTCAAATGCATATGCATCTATATCATACACGCAACATATATTCAAGTTTTTTATATTTGAATATTAAGGTATGCTAAGTGATGTTGTTCAACCTTTTGCCAAACCTGAGATTAACTGATGTTCAATGTGGTTCTTAAGCTCTGCTCAAGGAGGGATTGTTCTGGATTCAATCTGTGACAGTTTATTTTTTCAATGTTTTTTCATCAGATTTAAAAACATCTTTCTGACAGTTTCAGGATGGTTTCCCAACAGTTTCCTGACAAATTCCTAATAGTTTCAAAAAGAGGGAACTGCTAGCAGTTCACCCCCAGATTCTCCGTGGTGACAACGTTAGTAGCCGAAAGACCCCCAGCGAATGTCTGAAAAAGACGTACCTCTTCCTCCTCCTGCTGGTGAAATTAAACGTACCTGTTTGATATCTTTCCGAGAGCTTAAAAGCCTTGGAATTGATCCCTCTAACCCCCCAACTTATCCCGACGCTCCTCAACTCGTCAATCATCTTCTATTACCCCTGCCCCCACTCTCACCTCCATACCACCTTCCCCCTCCCCTCCCTTACCCTTGCAATTAGATACCTCCCCTACCTTACCCTCTGCACTAACCTCCCCCATATTCCCGAATTCGCGAGTAATCCCCTCGCACCTGCGCAAATCGCTGACTACCGTCGACAACCTTGCGCAGGCGATAAGAGGTCTTAACATCAGCCTCCCCCCTTTTCCCCTCACTCCCCCTCCACTTCCAAATCCAACTATTACATCCCCTACCACTCCCACTCCCCTATCATATCCCCTACCCCCGCCTCTACCTACTTTAACCCCTACCCCTACCACTCCTCTGCCAGATCCCCTACCCCCTACATTTCCCCATCCCACCAATAATATAATGGCTGCACCGTCAGGGCGATTGGCCTCACCTTTTAGACAGGCCGATCCCGTTGGTCATGCACGCCAACCTCCTCCCCACATGTCCACATATAACTCAATGAGTATGATAGAAAGGCAGAGAATGCTATGCAATGTCATAGAATTCACCAAGTCCATTTCAATTCTTGATATTAATGGCAGTAATTACTCAGATTGGCATAGCAACATCATGGCTTTAATAAAAGACTTTGTTGGCACAAGAGCTTATGCACTTAATGATGAAAAAGGACCTGATGAATATGAAGATAGAGTAACTCACTTGCTTCTAATACACTCCATCTCACATAATCTTCGGCATGAAATATCGACAGACTGGAATGCTTGCCAAACTTATCTTCATATCATCAACAAGTTTGCTAGATCTAATCATACTTCTAGAATGACCGCCATATGCAATCTCATCAATCTGAAACAAACACAGTTCACATCACACAGTGAGTATCTGGAGGCATTCAACAAGTATTTTGAAGCAATTGAAAATCAAGGAATCACTTTTGATCATAAAGTATTCAAAGCACTAATGTCCCATGCCTTACTGCCTTCATCACTCAAAGATCTATATGTTGACCTATGTGTTGCTCTCAATAATTGACCTGATTCAAAATCTGTTACATTTGAAGATTTTTGCCAACTCATGCCAACTCTCACCCAAAACAGAACTGATAGAGAAGGAATGTCATCACCTTCTGCAACCCTTACTGTTGAACCATCCCTTCATGCTGCTTCTCAACTTCAGAGGAAGACTGACTCTAACAGGCCTCCTGGTGCACGTCCTAATTGCCATGAATGCCACTCCACTGCTCATATTGTGGCACACTGTCCATATAATCCACTTTCTTCCAACTTCTCAGCTAAACTATACATTATGCGGGAACGTGCAACTGCGTATGCTTCTGACCCTAACACAAAAAACAAGAAAGTATACATTCCATACAAACCCCCTCAACATGGTCCAATTTGTGCCAGAGATGTTCAAATTGAAGCTAATGAACTCACTATCTTTGAACAAAACATTGAGGCGTTATATGAAATGGTTGATCACATTGATCTGAATAGTGCTGAATGGTCTCCTGATGCGCTTGCTGACAACTATGCTATCTTGGACAGTGGAGCAACTTGTCACGTCACCGGCAATGTGAGCCTTCTCAGCAATTTCAAACTTCTTAAAAAACAAATTCCAGTCAAAGGGGCCACTAACAGTCCTTCTTCATTCATCACTGGCATAGGAGATTTTAAAATTAAAGGGGATGGTAAAATAGTCACTATTACCAATGTCTTCTATTGTCCAGATGTTAGGACAACTCTAATTTCTCTATTTGATTTAGTGAACTGTGGTTTCTGTTTTGGTTTGTGTTCTGAAGATAAAAATTTGGGGATTTATATGAAAGAGGAGTTGATTATGACTAACCGGGTAGAGAATACCAGAAGAAGATGGGTCTTGGATGTAATTAGTGTTAGTACTTGCAATCCAAATGATGTTCCTTCTTATTGCTATTCCTTGCACCCTTCATTACTACGCACCGCAAAAAAGAATCATCATATCAATTGTCCACCTGCCACCAAAGGCTCCCTGATGGATTGGCATAGAAGACTAGGACATGTCAGCATTGAAACCATCAGAAAAATAATCAATGCTGGTATGGGCACTGGATTACCATTATCTATGCCTGCAGGTAAGGTTGACTGTGAAGATTGTTTAATTGCAAAGAGAACTAGGAAACCATTAGCTATTTGTGAAGCAAAGCCAGAATCCCTAATGAGTTTAATTGTTGGAGATCTTGTTGGTCCAATGGATCCCACTATTCACGGCGCTAGATGGGCAGCAATGTTCAGAGAAAGCTCAACTTCATATGGTGAGGTATTTTTACTGAATGCCAAATCTGAGGCAATTTCTTGTTTTGTTTCTTTCTATAAAAAATTAGAGAATGTCACTGAGAAGAAGCTTCAGGTTTTGCGCACTGATGGAGGTGAGATGCAAAGCAATAAAATGGCTCAGATCTTGGCCGGCATTGGTGCTACTCATGAAGTTACATGCCCCCATCACCACGAGCAGAATGGAACAGCTGAAAGGTTTAACAGAACAGTTGGTGACATTGCAAGAACCATACTCCTTGCCAGCAAACTACCTGAATCATTCTGGGGTTTGGCATACAAGTGGGCAGCTCATATTCACAATCGGATCCCTAATGTAAAAACAGGTGACAAAACCCCCTTTCAACTACTATACAATGCCACCCCAAACTATTCAAACTTTTGCATCTTCGGTGAAACAGCTTTTGTCCATATCCAAAAAGAGACACGCCAAAAACTCGATCAATGTGCTTTGATTTGTAAGTGTGTAGGTTATTCCTTAAACAATGCTAGCTGGCTTTTCTGGCATGAAGAATCAAACACCTTTTTTGAATCAGCCATGGCTGTTTTCCCTGGTGATCACCTTCCCAATCATGACACTTCTCTACAAGCTCCAATGACAACACCATCAAAAGGTTCTCTTCAGTCCATTCTCAACAATATGAAATTAGGTGATTTAAAAGATGAAGAAGCACTCCTGTAACAAGAAAAAGCTGTTACAGAAATTATCCAAAAAGGTTTATCACACTCTGATGTTATCCCTAGAACTCATCTGCAAGCCATGCTATCTCCTGACTGTCAAAAATGGGAACTGGCATGCAGAAGAGAACTAGCCAACATGAAGAATATGGATGTTTGGTATGAAGAAAAAGTCCCACCAGGCAGTAAAATCACCAATGCAAAATGGGTATTCACCATCAAAAACCCTTCTTCGGACTCACCAACATACAAGGCACAATATGTAGCAAAAGGTTTCCTTCAACAATATGGCATTGACTTTACTGAAACTTTTGCTCCCACTGCAACTTTTGCATCACAGCGTGTTCTCCTAACTCTTGCAGCATATCACAAGTGGCAAGTAAAGTCTTTTGATGTCACAGCAGCCTATCTTCATAGCCCAATTGATGAAGCCATATGGGTACGTCCTCCTGAAGGTTATCAACTGAAGGATAAAGACAGTGCCCTCCGCCTGAAGAAAGCTCTATATGGAACCAAGCAGGCAGCAAGATGTTGGTGGTTACACATTGCTGACAAACTTGACTCTTTAGGATATAAAGCCAGCCAATACGACAAAAGTTACTATATTTTAAGGAAGAAAGGTTGTTTGGGTGTAGTTTGGATCCATGTTGATGATGGAATTGTGACTGGTAGTAGTGAGGAGGTGTTAAAGGAGCTGGAGGATGGTTTAGATGGATCTTTAAAGGTAAAATGGAATGAAAAGGTGAATGGCATTGTAGGTGTAGGTATTGAAGAAGTCCCTGAAGGCTTTAATCTCAACAATTTTCAGCTTATTAAAAAGATTTTAAGAGAACACAACCCTTCAGGATTAGTCACCAGATCCCCACTACCTCAGCAACTAAAAATCAGGACAGCATCAGATGATGAGGACACTATTGACACTACTAAATATATCTCTATTCTAGGTGCTCTCAGCTATGTGGCAGTGGGGACTAGGCCTGACCTCTCTTTCCCAGTAAATTTCCTTGCTATATTCTCTTCAAAACCAACAGCAACTCATTGGACGGCACTCAATCACCTGTTACGCTATGTACAGTACACCGCTAAACTTTCTTTCCACATTCATCCTGATAGAGACAGCCCCCTTGAATTGCTCTCTTACACTGATGCCACATGGAACAATGAAGAGTTTGCCAGGGCTCAATATGGTCATCTTTTACTGCTCAATGGCTGCCCTGTTGTATAGACATCAAGACATCAACTAACTGTTAGAAACTCATCTATGACAGCTGAATATGTCTCCCTTAGTAGTGGAATGAAGGATGCAATTTGGATCTCAAATTTTCTCCAAGATCTATACCCTGACTTCCCACCTGTCAAGCTCCATTGTTACAATAAAGGCGCCGTCTCCAATGCAAAAAATAATCCTGGAGAGAAGAGGACAAGACATATTAGTAGGTGTTATTACTTGGTGAATGAACAGCTATTTCTTAAGAAAGCTTTTCTAGAATGGGTTCCAACTGCAAAAATATGTGCTGATATTCTAACCAAAGCACTGGGCCCATCTCTAATGTTCAACAAACAGAAAGATTTCTGTGTGTGGTGATATATGGTGAAATGGGGGAGATTCCTTTTTTTTTCTTTCTTTCCTTCTTATTTCTTTTTCTCTTCTACGTTTTCTTTTCATTTTCTTAATAATTTCTTGATGGTTACTTACAAGTAGGGAGGACAATTATATTGGAATAGGTTAAATGACCATGTGGGGGGGATGTTATGTCCCTAGGCACTTTATTTACATAGTAATTTAGAATATAATCTGTAGTCACGGCGTCCCCTGTTCTCAGGTTCTTTCTGGAGTTCTACAGGCTGACACCATGCTACAGCTTTAAAGCAGACAAAGAAATAAATGCAGAGTTTGACTGAAAAAATTAAAATATACTTTGTCTTTTCCAAAAATAGTACATGGCTGGTGTGTATGATGTGTCCAACTTATAGAGGTCGAAAAATGGTAAACTCAATTATAAAAATTGAGATTGTGTACTCATACACCTGTGTATGAGACAAAAGATATGAAGTTTTATGGTAGCTGTCAGCCTGTATATCCCCAGGACTGAGTAAAAAGTACTTATAATTTATGTTAAACACATGAACTATACATGGGAATAATAAATAAGAGTACACAAACAGTATACATAAGTAAAATTATGATAATATACAAAATATGCCATTATAACACCTTATATACATGCATATATCCACCTTTTAAAAGTCTTATGTACTTAATATTAAGTTGGAATATGTTAGGGTAATCTTAAGAACCTTAAGTATAAGGCTACATAATTTTTTAAGTACACTTAAAGCTGTTATTTTCACTTTTTTATGCAAAAAACAAGAAATGCGCTTTATTTCACTTAAAAGTTGACTATATGCGCCATAAATTTGAGGATATCAAAATTGCGCTTTGACAGATCAATTTTTCTCATTTAGGACTATTTATTTGGCTATTTAAATGCATAAAAATAACACTTTTCAAATTTGGTGTTTTTAGGCCAGAAATGGCTTCTGTGTACTGGCTACATACTGCCTGCATTTTTCCCGTGTGAATAGCTTCAATTTTAGAAAACTTAGCTTTTTCACACTATAATTACCCCACATTCTATTCCCACTGTGGGGAGCCACACTAAAATAGGCGACAGGCGCTTATTTAGTGTCCTAGCTAAATTAATAATGCATTGACCCTCTTTATATGCACTAATTTCATTAATAACCTCACTCTTGGCATCTTATTTCATCACCAAACTTAAATTTGCCTAAAATTAGTCAAGGATTTACCCGTGCAAGCGCCTGCCAAAGACTGCATGTAGTTACCCCACATCTCACACTCTTTTTTGAGTTTTTGGGTGGTTTCTCAGTCAATATTGGTTATTTTTGAATGGGAATTTCACATAGTATGATGTCAGTATTAGCCCCATTATTTCTACAGTGAATCCCCCTTATTAGGGGGTGTCAGTTCTGGCAAATCCGCACTTAAATAAGTGCGGATTTCCAAAACACACTAGCCCCAATACTGGTGGATTTTAAAATGAAATAAGTCACTTATTTCACTCAAATCCGCACTTTCTCAACCAAAAGTGCTGATTTCACCATCAAGTCCCATTTCACTGATTTGTCAGCATCATCCCATTCATACGCAGTACTCCGCAGAATAACACTTCATAACTCAAAACAATGTACATCACTTACATCTTCATATCATATCATATAAGAGTTATGCCTTCCTCAATTTCGAATCATGATAAATTACATAAAGCAATGACTTTCATGGCTCTTGAACTGCTCTTGGACTCTGATTCCGATTCTGATTCTGATCTAGAAGAAGATTTTGTCTTTTTATCAAAAATGGCCACGAAACTTTACCTTCTTCCCAGAAAGCCTCAAGTACTTCATACCCCCAAGTACACCATCCAAACACTTCTTAAACTATCTACACCCAGTTTAAGACAGCTGTTCAGGACTTCTCAGGAATGTTTCCTTAAATTGCTTGAGCTTATTCAGGATCATCCCATATTTCACAATAATTCTCAAAAAGAACAAAAACATCCTTCAATTCAATTGGCCATCACACTATGTCGTTTGGGTTCAAATGGTAATGGAGCCGCTTTGAAACGTTTAGAAAATGTCTTTGATTTAGGGTATGGTTCAGTTAACACTTATACCAAACAATGTATCACTTCCATCAACTCCTTGGAATCTCAACTTCTCACCTGGCCAACAAAAGAAGAGCGACTTGAATCATCTCAGGTTATGCAAGCAGAGGGCCTCCCAGGATGTATTGGTTTTGTTGATGGTACTACTATTTCTTTGAGCCAGAAACCTGCTCAAGGTGGAAACAATTACTTTCACATTCTTGTCAAAAATTTTCACCAAAATATTTACAAGTCAAAAAAATTCTATATCTGTTTTAAAAAATTAGCAATACTCTACCCTGCATTTTATTGAAGCAAGGGGTGGATATCACCAAAATTTTTATAAGTCATCAATTTCACATGTCAGATTTGAAAATTTGGCAATACCCCCCCCTGAATTTTATTGAAGTAAGTGGTGGAAGTCATCTAAATTTAATATAATTACGTAAATTATTAAATAAATATCTAATATATATCACTTTCCCTAAATTAAAGTAATGACAATCCCTCAAGCCAAAATGCAGACCAAGTCTAGAAACAAAAGTTTGGGACTTTCCACAGGTATAGGCTAGAGGAACCCCATGAAACAAATAAATGTTATCATGATTACCATTTATACAACACAAGGTTGGGGGCCATTACTTTAGTTGAGGAAATTGATACATAAAAAATATTTATTAAAAATTTACAAAAAAATATAAAATTTTCAATGACAACTCTAATCCACATACTTTTTGGATCTAAATAAAGTTTTTTTAAATCGATTAACTTTACCTTCTTTCATTACCTTATTGATTCTTTGAATCAACTTATTACTGATTTGAAATGAGCAAACAAAATGTGTTAAATCTTGACAGGATTCCAAACCAGGAGGAGCTTTGGTCGTTTGATGATTATCCTTAGAAGAATTCCAAATAGTTTCGATGATACCATTTCCCAAACCAAAATCAATGATGCACCAGTGGTCTGGAAAATATAAACCATGTCATTTGATTTTAGCTGGAGATGGTATTGGTTGGCCAGTAATCGGTTTGATATATGAGAATATACCAAAAGTAAGAAAATTGGTGTCCTTGGTATTGGTGTGAATTTTTTTGGGAAATCCAGAATGAGTGATAATAACATTAGAAAATAAAAGATATTTGTGGCTGATATCTTCCCATTTGGAGTCACACCAATTTGGTATTCCAACTTTGGTTGCAAGTTCATGATTTTTTTCAAATGCTTTATTACAGTGCTTTTTGAGTTGAAAAGCAAGAAAAGAGTTAAAGGAAGGTAGAGTGTCCCATAAGCAAAAATCTTCATCTTTTTGAGCTTTAGTGATATTCTTGAGCAAAGAATATATGCCTAGATAATAATCATATAAGAGTTTCAGAATCCTTATCCTCTAAATATGCAATATAAAAATGTGAAATAAGACAAGTGAAATTTGGAAAAAAGGCTGAACTTCAAAGGCCAAAATCTCAGCAACCACTGAACCTAATTCAAACCTGTTTGAGGGAAATGAAAGATATGCTTTAGTAGAATCTTCAGTTAAAGGACATGTGATTTAAATAAACCTAACCCTAATTTGTTACATAAAAATGAAATAAAAATTTAAATTGAGAAAATAAAGGCTCAACTTTAACGGTCAATATCTCAGCAACCACTGAATCAAATTCAAATCTGTTTGTGGGAAATGAAAGGTAGCCTTCAGGAGAATCTTCAGTAAAAAGAACATTAGATTTGAATAGACCTAACCCTAATTCCGAGTCTGATTTTCAAAATTTTATAAAAACTTGAAAAGTGGTAATGAAGATGAGATCAAAAGGAGTTTTATAAGCTCACTGTTATCAAGATAAGAGTCATACATATATTTAAGTATGAACTTTTCATAAAAGGAATGAGATATCATATAGGCATGAAAAAAAGGAGATGAAACTTACCTTGATTGAAAAGTAGGAAAAATAGAGTGAGAAAGATTGATGATGGAATTGTGGGGAAATTGAATATGGAGTAAGTGAAATGCATAAAGAATGTGCAATGTATATGTTTCAATGAAATGGAGCAAAAAAAAAGTGAAATAACGGAAAGGGGGGATAATGAACATGCCAAGGAGGGATGAAGAGTAGGGTGATGGAGCTAAAAAAGAAAGTAAAGAGGGAGAGAAAAAAAAGGTTAATTATACCATTGAAATCTAAAATAACCACTTACAAAAAAAATTTAGATAAAAAAAATAAAATAAACAAAAAAAAACAAAAAAAATTATAATTAGTAATCAAAAAATCAAAAAAAAGAATAAAGTGACTTACCTGGAGAGATGAGATGACAAAATGAATGAAACCAAATTGTTTGAGGGATGTTGGAGGAGAATAGGAAAAGGATATGAGGGATGAATGAAAAAAAAATCACTGACAAAATATGCAATTTCAGAAAATATGCGATTTCATGTTGAGCTGGTGAAAGAAAACCAATGAGCCATCCAAAAAAAAGATATTCACCGTAAATTCAAAAAAAAATGAATATGCAACAAACCAAAATACCAACCCGAGTGAATGAAGTACACAAAGAGGACATTTGGAGAGTAAAAAATGCTATGGGAAAGAAAGGGATGATGTGGCCAACATGTGGTTTTGAAAAAAAAAATCACAAAAAAAGTGCTGATTTGAGGTCAGAACTGACACCCATTTTTGAAATAAGTGACTTTTTTGCAAAATTTAAGTGCTGATTTGGTTTGAAATCCGCACTTAAGTTAAGTGTGGATTTGCCAGAACTGACACCCCCTATTATTAAGCTATTATTAAACTTAAAAATTCCCCTTTAGACTTTTATATTATTGTTTAATACACATATACTCTCTTTTTATCTTATTCTTTAATTTTGATGGATTTTCCTTATTATTACAGAATTTTGATGGTTGTTACTCTTCTAATTATGTCATGGGTTACTGGGAATGTTGATGGGCATGTCTATTAGTTGTTTGGAGGCGTCATTAACTGTGTATTGGGTGGTACATCAAGAGAATCATTGGGTAACTCAGTGTATAAAAGGAGGAGGTTTTTGGGTTGTGTTTCTACATTCTTTATCATTACAATTTACACCATATAACTAAATAAATTACAATACACATCAATTAGTACTTTTATAAGACTTTTGAGTAGTATCTGAAATATTAAACTCTATTTTTCTACCAACTAAAAATATTGTAAGCCACATATAACAATAGTGAGAATTATATTACTGAGACCTTTATTTTGTATTATATTTTACTATTTGTTGGATTTGTACTACAGAATTCATATAAGACCATTAAAATCTTCTAAACAACTGACCATTCAAGCTAGTTCAAGTCTCTCTACTTGACCTCAGCCTGACAGTAGCAGTTTCAGCACTTCTTCCAGAGTGAACCAGAGTTAGACGCATCAGCTGCACCATATGTTTTATACTAGATACTATGTACATGTTGCATAATCACTAAGCATATTACGTCCTATACATAACACCCCCCCTCTTAGTGATTTCCCTGCCATTGTTCAAAAAACAAAAAGTATAACCAACTAGATAATTGAGAACAGAAAAAAATTAAGTAATAAAAATATGAGAGAAAAGAAGAAAAAAAGAAATAAAATATAAGGGACAGAATAACTAATAAACACCAAGCAAACATCTTTTTTCTTTCCACACATTGGGACCTAAATTCTTTGTCAACAAATCAGCCACTTGATACTTTGAGGAAACCCACTCTATTTTAATCTCACACCTATGTACTTGTTCATTCACAAAATAGAAGTCATGGTCAACATTTCTGCATCTTTTATCAGAAGGTTTATCTGTAGCTGCAACAATAGCACCCTTGTTGTTGCATAAAAGTTTAGTTGGTCCCTTGCACAGATTTACTTCATGGAGGAGGTTCCTCATCCATAGAGCCTGGCAGGTGGTAGTTGACATTGCCATCAATTCTGAGTGTATGGATGCCATAGCAACTTGCAATTGTCTTTTTGTATGACATAGTATTAAGCAACCATTTACTATAAGGATATGGCTGCCTGTAGCACACACAAATTCCTCACTCCAAATAGCATCACAGAAAACCTCAGTTGATGGAACATCTTTAAGGGCAGGAAATAAGTAAAATCTCATATCTTTAGTAAATTTCAGATTTCTCAAGAGGTGACTTAGCGCATTACATTCATCTTTACCTGGTCCTGATGCATAACATGCCAGGAAGTTGACTGGATAAGCTAAATCAGGTCTAGAGCCTGCTACCGGATATGATAAAGACCCAATGATCGATAATAATTTTAATGGTTCCATAGGTTCATTGGTTTTTTTAGGAAGTGATACTAAAGAAAGTCCAGCGGGGAGTGGTGAATGGGTCGTAAGGCCTGCTGGATTATGTTCCCTCAGAATTTTATAAACAAGTGCTGGTTGATGAATTGTAAAACCCCTGTCACATCTAGAAACTTCCAGACCAACAATAGAAGATAATCCATTAGACCACTTTACCTTCAAATGTTTCCCAATATCAATTTCCAATACATCCAGCATCTCTTGACTATTTCTAACAACTACCCCGTCATCAACATGAATCCATATCATCTGTCAGTGTATCTAGTATTTAAGTATGATATAATAGTATTTATTTATGGTCCAACTACTTATTGATAAATTATTTAGTGATTAAACCTCAGTGGAAGACTAATAAAATATTTATTCTCAAATAAAACTCACAATACTTTGATTTAAATGCGTGCTAGTGGTGGAAAATAGATGAATATAATATAGTTATAGCTTATATAAGGATAATATCAATTTATAAAGGCTTTATAATATATTTATGAATGATAATAATTTTATTATAATGTTTATTTGAATTTTAGTAAGTAAGTGATGTCTAATAACTGCCAAAATCCTCCCTTACTTATACCAAAATCCACTGGAGTGCCCAGACCTTCAATCCAGATGATGTCACTGCTATCCCTGGCCATTACAGCACTGTTAGAGCCCATCACCTCCCCATGGAATCTACTTCAAGCAGATTCAACACCCAGACCTCCAGTAAGGACCCTCCATCACAATTAATGATAAAACAGACCCATACCATAAATAGAAAATCCAGATAAAAGTAGATACCATAAAGAAACAGGTAAAATAACTCATCCAAAGAGAATATAATGAAACCCAAAGCATATAAAAGAAACAAATGAAATGTCCAAGCCCCCAATAACATCCCCAAGCATCCATATTAACCCAGCAATGATCTCCCAACCCATAAATCCGTGAATATCCATTCAAGGAAGCAGATTAAGTTGTCCAGACTGAGTGTATGCATCTGAAATAGATGTTTATGCTTCTGTAGGCGTAGTAAGTCCACTGGATACGTCCATATGACCTAAAATAAGCAGAAAAACAAAGGTTATAGGCTATTAAGTGGCTAAAACCCACTTATATACCTAAATATACATAATATACTGCATATTTCACTGAATATGAGATTTATGTATACATATAAGCTTATGTATGTCAATAATTACTTAATATCACTTAAGATAAGTATATTATGACTCCATTAACACCTTAATAAGTATTATTAGGCTATGAATAAGCTATTTAAACTACTATAATTTATATAATAGAGTAATAATTATATATATATGTAATATAATCATATATATTATTATTTTAACCTTATTTTTAAGATATAAGCTAAAAGTACTTAAGGTTATCTTATTTTAAGTATAAAAAATACTCAGTTGTAGAGATAACTAGGCTGAAACTCCCTCACCCAAAAAAACAATAAAAAAAAAGTTAAGACATTTTATTTTAAAGTAAGGAATGAATAGAAAATTTTTTAAATTTCTATAATACATATACTGAATAAACAGTATTATTTTGATTTAAAATTTTTCAAGAGATTTTTAAGATCTGAGATTTCATTTTCTGGAATCCACTGGTCATATTCACTTGATTTATTTTTAAATCTTAATAGATACTCAACTCCCTTTTCTTTAGTAAGGTGTCTCTTTTTAAGTATCTTTTCAATTTCTGCCTTTTCAACTATTTCTTCAGGTTGTTGTTTATGCCTTCCTGATCTTCTTGAAAATAGGGCAGTATCATTAGAATGGTATGGTTTTATAAGAGAAATAGTAAGTACTGGATGTTTTCTATCATAAGGTGCATATAGAATAACATCAACAGCATTATTAACAACCATCTTTTTAACTACAAATTATCCAATGAATGGATACTTCAATTAAACATTACCATTTAAATTGAAATTTAGTGTTGAAATAAGGACTTCATCACCCTCTTTGAACATTTGTTCTTTATGGGCTTTATCCCATCTTTTCTTTTCATACTCAAACGCCTTATTTATACATTCTTGAGCATGTTTTCTGCATAATTCTTGCATCTGAAGAAAAAATTTAGTACCTGGATTGATATCTAATTTAGGTAATTTATTAAGAGTTTTAGCAGGGGTATTAGGTACATAACCCAACCATAACTCAAATGTCTTTTTGCCAGTGACAGAATGTACTGTACTATTGTATGCAAATTCTAAACCTGGGGTAAGGGTTACCCAATCATGCGTGAATTTGTCATTGTCTTTAAAGTTAAGACCAAAAGCACAATATCTTCTTATCATATCTTCTAAAGCTTGTATCATTCTTTCTGCTAGCCCATCAGTTTGTGGATGGTGTGCAGTAGAAAGTTTTAATTGACACCCTGAAACATCCATAAGTGATGTCCAGAACTCAGAAGTAAATTTAGGATCTCTGTCAGAAACTATTGCTTTGGGGAAACCTGCTATATTTAAGATTTGTGTCCACCATAAAAAATCTAAGTCCTTTGCAGAAACCTCTTTGTGGGTAGGAATAAATTTACACATCTTTGTAAATCTATCTACAATTACCAAGCAGGAGTTATAACTCTTATTCCCTGCTATTGGCTAACCTGTTACAAAGTCCATGTTTATAATTTCCCATGGAGCTTTTGGTTGCTCAATTTGTTGTAATAAACCAGCTCTTTTGCCTGTTAATCTTATAGATTTTTGACAAGAATCACATGTCTCAACATATTTTTGAACATCCTCAGACATGTTAATCCACCAAGCTGTGTTTTTTACTCTGGTTAATGTTTTATGGTAGTCAAAATGACCAGCTAATATATCATCATGACATGTACTTAACATTAACTCCTTCATTGAAGGGGAAATTACAATTACATTACTTATTTTTTTCCTGTAATATATAAAACCATCCTCAATGGAAAATTTTCCTTTTTCTAATGCCTCTTTATACTTATTTGGTAATGTTTTTTATAAAACATTCTTTGAAGCATTAGATGGATCATTTAATATTTTAGTGAGTGTACTCAAGTCAGGATCTGAAGCATACATATCAAGAATTGATTGCATAAATTCATCCACAAGATCTACAATATAAATGCCATAAATGTTAATAATCTCTGATTCAGGAACATAAGCAGGATTATCATCATTATTAGGCAGAGGTACTCTAGATAACAAATCTACATTAGAGTGTAAGGTTCCTGCTCTATGTGTAATAGTCATCCGTCCTCTGTATTCTTGTACAGCTAATTTCCATCTAAACATGTGTCTATTAGGAGTTTTCATGTTTAACAGTCACTTAACTGCACTACAGTCAGTTATTAACTCAAATTTTTGGTCTTCAAGGTAATAATGTAGCTTCTCAAGAGCCCATACTACTGCCAAACATTCAAGTTGAGTAGCACCATATTTAAATTCACTACTTCTTAGAGTACGTGAAATATAGCAGATTACTACTTCTGACATTTTTCCTTCAATAAGTTGTTTTTGATGAAAAGCAGCACCCAGACCAATAAAACTTGCATCTGTATATAATACAAAAGGCAATTGTAAATCTGGTAATCCCAAGATAGGAGCTGTCATTATAAATTCTTTCAACTTATAAAAAGCCTGTTGTCTTTCATTATTCCAAATGAAAGCTTCTGATTTCTTTATCAGTGTGGTCAATGGTGCAGCAATTAATTAGTAGTTTTTTATATATTGTCTATAATAACCACACATACCAAGAAAAGATTGTACATCCTTTACATTTTGAGGAATGCCAATATACTTTATTGCAGCCACTTTATTTTGGTCTACACATATTTGTAAGCCAGATACAATATGACCAAGCACTTTAAAAGATTAAACCCCAAATTTACATTTTTTCAATGCAAGGGTCATTTTTATTTCATCCATTTTTTGAAATATGTTCTTTTAATTGATTAAGTGTTAATCATAAGTCTTAGAAAACACTATGATGTCATCAATGTATACCATTAACCATCCCTCAATTGTTTCATTATGGAATTTTATATCCATTAACTTCTGAAATACTGATGGAGAATTTTTTGGTCCAAATGGCATCCTGAAGTATTTATAAATCCCATGTGTGTTGTTATCAACAAGAATTTCTGTGAATTCTTTTCAGCAGGAATTTGATGGTACCCTTTAATTCCATCTACACAACTTATATACTTAGCATCTTTAAGGGTAGAATGTATAGAGGCAATCCTTGGCATGGGATAAATATCATCTACTGTAAATTTATTTAATGCTCTATAATCACCGCACAGTCTTGCTTTATCTTGTTCATAAGAAATTAGCACTGGTGATATTACACAATATTTTGGTGTAGTTTCAACCTTTTCAAGAATGTTCATTTTTGATAACATCTTAATATTATCCTCTATGTCTTTCCTCTTCATTGGTGAAGCAGGGTATGGTTTCTTTTTAAGACTAGCAGGAATATTATCCATATCACAGGTTAAACTAATCTTCATTTCATGATCTTTTACAAGGCCAAGTTCATTTGTACCATGTGAAAAAGCCATTGGAAATGCTTTAATTAAGTCCAAAATATTATTTTTCTCAGCTTTACTTATCTGAGTGCCAAATGCTGCTTTGAAATTTCTCTTTCCAGAAGTTCCATCTCATTGGATTCTCTTCCTTTGCACGGAATATTTGTTACTGACTCAATGTGTAAGACTGTGTTAAAAGAATTTATTTTAAATTTTCTTTTACCATTCATGCCAATTGTAAAATTATTATTAGCAGGGTCTAATTTAACACCAAACTTAGTCAGAATATCATTTCCAATAATAAAACAGTTAATACAGTTAGTATTATCCATTACTACAAAGTCACAAGTTACTCTTACATAACCATGTTGATGTTTAAAGAAAACAGCAGCTTTGTATCTACCAATGGAATGTAGTACTGATCCAAAACCTCTCCAATTTTTACTTTGAAGGGGTTCAAGCTTAGACTTATATTCACTATCAATTTTCTGCAATGTATTAGTAGAAACAACAGAGCCAGCAGCTCCTGTGTTCAATACTATATTAACATTTTCACTAGAAATGATAGCTGGAACCATGATAGGTGTCATTCTAAAGTTATCAGCTTGTATATCTTTAACAATTTCAGCATCCCCAAAACTCATTAAAGATTAATTTGAGTCCATATTTAATATTGGATTGTCAAAGATGGACAAATCATATTCCAACATACAGACTCATTTTCATCACTATATGAGATATTACTGTCATAATCACTTGAATCTTTACTTTTCTCTGTTTCAATTTCAGATTCATGTTGATTTTCAACAATATTTATATTCTTCTTACATCTGTGACCTTTAACCCAAGGTTTTTTACACTTATAACAAGTATTTGTCTCATAATTTTTTGGTACTACAGGTGCAGTAGGTTTTTTCTGCTTCTCCTGAAGTGTTTTTGAATTCTGAGTTTTTACAGGTTCAACATTTTGCTTATAAGTGGAATACCTTGATTCATCTTTATGGTTTAATAATATTTCATTGCAAATATTAATAAAGTCAGAATATTCAGTAACATCAATTGTTCTAGCTACAAAAATGTCTCTGACAGATATAGGTAATTTATATATTATCTTATCTTTCCATCAGTTAAAATCCATGTTAGGCTCAATGGCTTTTAATATTTTATTTAAACTCATTAAAAATACCATAGGTTTGTCACCATTCAACGGATTATACCTAGTTTTCTCATAAATTCTCTGCTGAGTGAGTCTGAATTTAGAACCTCCAAATTGTTTTTCAATTATTTGTTTCCATTCAGCGCAAGTGTAGTCTTTACCCTCATTCAAAACAGCTTCAAACCATAATAAAGCAACATCCTTAAATAAAGAGATCAATTTTGATGTTATTTCTTCATCTGGTAACTTATATGAGAATTTCAAATTGTCAATTCTTTGGATATAATGTTGCCAATCAGAGCTGGCTTTCCCATCATAAGTTGGGTACTGATCTATCTTAGGCCAGTTCTTCTGATTGGATTTTATTTCACTAATCTTAGGTAAATTCAACAACTCATTTACTCTTGATAAATGGTCTTGTATTTCCTCCTGTACGTATTTGTGACTTACATTTTCAGATATGACACTACCACCAGATGGTTTTAGTTGTGGCGGTATAGGGAAGGAATGAGATTCACTTTTGCCAATGAAAGGATTATTATTATATTGAGTATACTTATGATTACTCTGGTTCATTAGTAGATTGGCAGTTTAAATCTCAACTTTAGATAATATTTGTAGCAACTCAGAGACACTTTTATTTGTCTGGGCAAAAGATAACTTAGTTCTTGATTCAGTTTTCAATAAATGTGTTTCATACAATTTTTCCAACTCACAGAATTTGTTTGAAAGTTCATTATATTTACTACTCAATTAATCATATTTAAGAGTTAGAGACAAATTTTCATTCTCTAATTCTTTATTAGATGTTGCCAGTTGAGAAATATTTAATGTTAAGGATGAAATTGTATCACTTGTGAGCTTAACTGTCTGTTCCTCACAATCAGTCATTCTATTCCACAATGCTGAAACAATTCCATGGACAGTTGGATTATTATTAAAATACTCCATGTCTTCCTTCTCAGTTCTTTCACTCTCTTGTGAACTTCTCATCTCACTCGTAAGTGGTGGCAACTGAGGATTAACTGTATTATAAATACTACTGTTGTTATTGACAAAAGACAAGTCAGGTGTATCTACACTAAAACCTAAATTTCTTAAGTCCTCCTCTATTTTCTGCACAGATTTGACATCATTAATATTACCTACATTGTAATTATCAGTATTGTGTTCAATCTGAGAGGGTAATCTACTTACCACGGGATTTGTGTGAGCCCTGATTTTTGGCGCCTTTGTTTTCCCTTGTAGGGGTGAACTGAGGAAGTCTGATGAGGAGGAGGATCCTTGTTGCAGTTGTGACTGGCCTATTTTTGATGGAACCAATCCCACTTCCATTTGCCTACCAGTATTTTCTCCTGGGAGTGATGTGATCCTCCTTGGGTAGGGGGTTTCTGACTTGGCTGGACTCCCTTTAGATCCTCCAATGATTGGTTCATCTGCTGAAATCCTACCTTGCAATTGTTTTGTAATTTCTCTACCTCCTTGAGCATGAGGGATTTTGATTCCTCCAACTTCAATACCTGTTTTTCCAGATGGGATAGTTGATCCTGAAGAGGAGGAGATGTCTTTTTTATAGTAATCTTTTTTAAGAGGGCGTCCTTTTCTTCTATGCTCATTTTCTCTGCCTGGGGGTATGACTGACCCTCCATGGTTATGTCCTGGAGCAATGTTTTTGTTAGCTTTAGACCTGGTATTATAAGCAGGCTTTTCACTTACATTGTCCTGGGGAGTACTCATATTGATAAAATTAACAATATATTACGTCTAAAGAAAGAAAAACCTATTAGAATTAGTAGAATAAAAGTATTAGCAATGTTATTAGTAATAAAAAGCACTGGATCTTACCCTGAATTTAAATCTTTATTTATTTAAATAAAATGTAATAAAAATTCTAAAAAAAACTGTTAAAAATAAAATAATAGGTTTAACTAGACCTTTATAAGGGTGAATAAATAGCTTACCAATATTTAACAAAATAAAAATTTAATTTGGTATTATATTGGTGACCAAATACCAAGTGAAATTGGGTTTATATTGGGTACAGTTACTACTGTAAATACCTAATTTTTATTATAAAAAATTAGTACAATTATTATAAGGATTCTTTTTTGCAATCACTGAGTTATGATGACCCACTAATATGCAGCAGACCCAAATATTTGGTTTGTTTTGAGCTATACTAAAGTAAAAATCACATCCTAAGGCTTATACTAAAAAATCAATAATAATCAAGGAAATTTAAATGTTTTAAGGTGGACTAGATTATTATTTTGTGTGATTGAATAGTTGTAGCTTGGACCCTAGCAATAGAGCACAGACCTTCTGGGTATATAAGATGACTCACGTCTTTGTCTATCCCCAGTGGCCTGAATCTATTGCTAGGTGAAGTACCTTTCTTATTATTTACTCTTATATCTATGACTAACATGTTATACTTGATGGCACTACTATCTAGGTTGGTAGCGCACTCATAGATACAAGGCTTGTGAGAAATACTCACAAGACTGTTTATTGTTATATAAAGGTTGGTAGCGCACTCATAGATACAAGGCTTGTGAGAAATACTCACAAGACTGTTTATTGTTATATAAAGGTTGGTAGCGCACTCATAGATACAAGGCTTGTGAGAAATACTCACAAGACTGTTTATTGTTATATAAAGGTTATTCAGCACTCCTCACCATAACCTTCATAGGTTATGGGCTTAGGCCTTCACTGTTGAATCTCGTATTAATACTAACTTGACAATGCAAGGCACACCTAACAATTCCACTGCTACTACCAATATTCCATTGCTTGGTAAGGACAATTACTCCATATGGTCCCTACGAATTAAAAGTCTTCTATGACAACATAACCTTTTTAAAATCATAATTAAAAATGACCCCTCTGCTACTAAAACCAACCTTTCACCCAAAGATGAGGCTTGCATTGATAAGGCTGCTGGGATCCTCAACCAGTACTTAGACAATTTTAATCTTCGCCTGTTTGTCAATAATTCTACAGAATGCAATCCTCACCTTTTGTGGACTAACCTCCGGAAACATTACCTATCAACAAGTAGCGCTAATTGTATAAGAGTATTCACTTCCTTGATGACTTTAAATTTCAATGGGTCCATAAATAATTACCTCGAAACTATACGAAATTATGAGGATATATTACCAGCGGTGGGAATCAAGCTTAAAGGGGATCTCTTGGCCACTTTCTTTCTCCTTCGTCTTCCTGATGAATTTAAAAGCTTGAAAGACGCCATGATTCATAATTTTACTGCGCGGAAAGAGGAGATAACCATTGCTGAAGTCACTCGAGCACTCTTGGATATTAAAAAGGAAGAATCACCTATAGTACATGACAGCGCACTCAAAGCTAATCATAACCAGAAGATTGTCAAAATTTGCACCAATGGCAAACACAATCCCAAAGCTAAGCATTCAGAAGATGTATGTTTTCAATTACACCCTAATCTTTGACCTAAAAGACAATCAAAACCTGATTCTAAAGATTCAAAAAAGCTGCCTACTGAAAACCAAGATAAGGCTTCCATGGATTTTGAAGTTGCCTCTTCCTTTTTCCCACCAGATCATTGCCTCATGGTTTCAAATCCTAAATCAGATAGTCTTACCAATTATATTCTTGACAGTGGAGCATCAAGACACATGTTCAACTCAATTGATTATTTTATCAAATATACTCTTCTGAAATCAACTGTGGTCATCAGAGACAGTAAAGAGATTAAATCTCATGGGCGTGGTACAGTGTGTCTCATTAGTGGAAATCTGACCTTACACTTTGAAGACTGTCTTTACGTACCTGAACTTCACACCAATCTATTGAGTCTCATGAGAATTCTAAGCGGTGGTTGTAAACTCAATACTAACGATGATGGTCACAAATTCACTATTACAAAAAACAACAATGTAATATTAAGTGGTATAATCAAAAATAATCTCCCTTATCTTGTCCTCCAATTCCCTAATGAGTTGATGGATCAAGTGAATTCTTCATCTGAGTCATTTGAGACTTGGCATAAAAGGATGGGACACCTCAACTCACGATATTTGTTGAATTTGCGCAGTAAGGGCCACCTTAATTTTCCTGATTCTCCATCTGCTTCACCATGTACTGTATGTATTAACTCCAAACTACATCGCTCTCCTTTTACTGGCAATTTACCACAGGCAAACCGACCCCTTGAATTCATACATGCTGACTTAAGTGGGAAAATTTCTCCACCCACTTTAAATGGTGGAAATTATTACTATCAATTAACAGATGCTTTTTCATCATATCAATTTATTTTTATCCTCAAAGAAAAATCAGAAACATTCAAAACGTTTAAAAATTTTAAAAAATTAGTTGAAAACATATTTACACCTCACAAAATCGGTCATCTTGTTAATGATGGAGGAGGGGAATTTATAAATAATGATTTTAATAACTTTCTCATTGAAGAGGGGATTGCAATGCATGTTACTTCACCTTATACTCCTCAACAAAACCCCATAGCTGAAAGAGCTAAGGCTTTATTATTTCAGAGTAATTTGCCTAAACCTTTTTGGGGTGAAGCAGTAAATACAGCTGTTTACTTACATAATCGATCTCCTACTGCTTCACAGCACATGAAAACTCCATATTAAATGTTATTTAAACGAGTCCCTAAACTTGATCACCTAAGAACATTTGGCTGTGAAGCCTATTCCCTTATACCAAAGCAATTTTGTGGAGGTAAATTTGAACCAAATGCTACACTGAATGTCCTAGTTGGATATGATGATAAACTCTCTTCTTATTGCCTGTATCATCCTGGGACTAAAAAGATATGCTACTCACATGATGTCATTTTTAACGAGACATCTTTTCCTTACGCTGAACTGTCTGATCAATCTCATGATTCAATCATTGAAGCATGTGAGTTACCATTGCCACCAATTCCAATGGATAATTATGCTTGCTCTGATCCAATTCACATGGAGGATGAATCTTCTGAGTTAGACGTTCCTATTGAGAATGAAAAGCCTACAAACCCTACAGAGGCAACACCTAATGATTCTTCTCAATCTTGTATTCCTGTAGGGAACCGTTTCTCTTACATCTATGACAATGGAATTCCTCCCAAGAATTATTCCTCAGAAATATCTGAATCCAATATCTTAAACTTTAAGCAAAATTACCCCTCTAGGGATCATGGTTATGCAGCCTTAGATGAACGTCTTGCTGTCAATGTAGTAATCCCTAAAAATTATAACTCAGCTGTGAATGGAACAGATGGTGATGATTGGCTAAAGGCAATTAATGTTGAATTAAACAATATGGATAGCAAAAAAGTATGGTCCATAGTCCAAAAACCAGCACATGCTCGCCCAATTGGAGTGACTTGGGTTTTCACTGTTAAAGAAAAACCGCCAGGGGGAATAGATAAATTTAAAGCTAGGCTTTGTGCACAAGGATTCTCAAAAATCCAAGGTGTAGACTATGGTGAAACATATGCTCCAACAGACCGTCTCACGTCATTAAGAGTATTACTTACAATTTGTGCAGTAGAAAACTTGGTATTTCATCAAATGGATGTCAAAGGTTCCTTTCTTAATGGGACATTAGACGAAGAAATTTATATGAGACTTCCACCTGGTGTTAATGCTCCTGCGCATTTATCTGAACCTTTAGTTAAACTAGAAAAATCACTCTATGGTTTGAAAAAATCACCTCGATGCTGGTATTGAGAAATATTACTTTTCTTAAATTCAATCTTTTATTCTCCTTCATCAGCAGATCCATGTTTATTTATCTCGAATGACAAATATCACTTAGTCTATGTCTTTCTACATGTCAATGACTTAGCCATATTTGGTAAATTGGAAGATGTTCTAAATTTCAAAAAACTAATATCTACTAAATTTTCAATGGAGGATATGGGAGAAGCTAAATACTTGTTAGGGATGAACATTAATCGTGACATCAATAAAGGTCTGATAAGTTTATCACAATACAGTTATATTCACCGTCTTCTTAATTCATATGATATGAGTCAATGTAAACCTGTTAAAACTCCCTTACCACCTCAAACACAGCTTATTGATGCAACTCCTGATGAAGTTGACTCTTTTAAATCTCTTAATGAAGATTACCCTAGTGCCGTTGGTTCACTGAATTACTTAGTACAAGGATCACAACCAGATTTAGGATTTGCAGTTAGTCAATTGTCTCAACATCTAGAATCTCCTGGGATGAAACACTGGATCGCCTTTAAACATGTTTTAAGATATCTTGCGGGTACCATATATCAATCATTAGTTTATGGTAACATTTCTTTGACAAAAGAGCATCCAGCTGGCCATTTCTCATCTTCAGTTCCTGTTGGTTTTGCAGATGCAGACCATGCCGGTTGTCTTAAAAATCGTAGGTCAACAACAGGATATATCTTCCTAATGAATGGGGGTATTGTATCTTGGCGATGTAAAAAACAGGCTACAGTGTCTTTATCAACCAGTGAAGCCTAATTAAAAGCCTGTGTTGAAGCTACTCAAGAAGCTATCTGGCTCACTTATTTATTAAAATCTCTCTCCTCATCTTCTCCAAAGACTATCCCACTCTTTGGCGACAATCAAGGAGCAATTTTCCTAAGTCACAATCCAATTTATCAAGCAAGAATGAAACATATTAATGTTCAAATACATTGGATTTGGGAACAACTAGAAAATAAAAAAATTATATTAAATTATACTAATAATTCTTCTATGTTAGCAGACTGTATGACTAAATCTCCTTTTTTTTCCTTCTCTTTCAAAAATATTTAATTTGTGTAACTTTCATAACTATTCGTCCTCCAAAATAGGGGGGGTTTAAATGTTTTAAGGTGGATTAGATTATTATTTTGTGTGATTGAATAGTTGTAGCTCGGACCCTAGCAATAGAGCACAGACCTTCTGGGTATATAAGATGACTCACATCTTTGTCTATCCCCAGTGGCCTGAATCTATTGATAGGTGAAGTACCTTTCTTATTATTTACTCTTATATCTATGACTAACATGTTATACTTGATGGAACTACTATCTAGGTTGGTAGCGCACTCATAGATACAAGGCTTGTAAGAAATACTTACAAGACTGTTTATTGTTATATAAAGGTTATTCAGCACTCCTCACCATAACCTTCATAGGAAAGACCCCCAATTGTCAGTGTATCTAGTATTTAAGTATGATATAATAGTATTTATTTATGGTCCTACTACTTATTGATAAATGATTTAGTGATTAAACCTCAGGGGAAGACCAATAAAATAGTTATTCTCAAATAAAACTCACAATACTTGGATTTAAATACATGCTAGTGGTGGAAAATAGATGAATATAATATAGTTACAGCTTATATAAAAATAATATCAATTTATAATGGCTTTATAATATTTCTTTTAGTAATAATAATTGTGTTGTAATGTTTTTTTGAATTGTAGTAAGTAAATGATGTCTAATAACTGTCAAAATCCTCCCTTACTTATACCAAAATCCACTGGAGTGCCCAGACCTTCAATCCAGATGATGTTACTGCTATCCCCCGCAATTACAGCACTCTGAGGGCCCATCACCTCCCCATGGAGTCCGCTTCAAGAATATTCAACACCCAGACCTCCAGTAAGGACCCTCCATCACAATTAATGATAACACAGACCCATATCATAAATAGAAAATCCAGATAAAAGCAGATACCATAAAGAAACAGGTAAAATAACTCATCCAAAGAGAATATAATGAAACCCAAAGCATATAAAGGAAACAAATGAAATGTCCAAGCCCCCAATAACATCCCCAAGCATCAATATTAACCCAGCAATGACCTCCCAACCCATAAATCCGTGAATATCCATTCAAGGAAGCAGATTAAGTTGTCCAAACTGAGTGTATGCATCTGAAATAGATGTTTATGCTTCTGCAGGCGTAGTGAGTCCACTGGATACGTCCATATGACCTAAAATAAGCATAAAACAAAGTTTATGGGCTATTAAGAGGCTAAAACCCACTTATATACCTAAATATACATAATATACTGCATATTTCACTGAATATGAGATTTATGTATACATATAAGCTTATGTATGTCAATAATTACTTAATATCACTTAAGATAAGTATATTATGACTCCGTTAACACCTTAATAAGTATTATTAGGCTATGTATAAGCTATTTAAGCTACTATAATTTATATAATAGAGTAATAATTATATATATATGTAATATAATCATATATATTATTATTTTAACCTTATTTTAAGATATAAGCTTAATGTACTTAAGGTTATCTTATTTTAAGTATAAGGAATACTCAGTCCTAGGAATATCTAGGCTGACATCATCCCTTTCATATCACTCTCTTCTAAAACATATTCACTTGCATCCTGATTACTAGCTTTATAACCTAAGTTTGAATGAATGCCACTAAGGTGTTTCCACCAGCATCTCTCCACCTGTTTAGTTCCATACAAAGCTTTATTGAGTTTACAAAAAAGAGCAGGGTTAGATGATTCAGACCCTTCTGATTGATGAACATAAATTTCTTTGTCGATGTGACTGTGAAGGTATGCTGCAGTTACATCAAAAGTTCTGATGGGCCAGTTGTAAGTAGCGGCCAGTGTGAGAACTAGACATAAGGATGCAAAAGTGGCTGTAGGCACAAAAGTGTCATTAAAATCTAAGCCAGCTATTTTTTTGAAACCTTGAGCCAGAAATTGTGCTTTTTGTTTAACAACTTTGCTAAATTCATCCTGTTTTAGAGAGAAAACCTACTGTGCTCCTGTCACCATCTTTCCAGCCAGTAATGGCACAAGGTCCCAAACTTTGAGGTTCAATAAATTGGCTAATTCCTCTTGACATGCTTACTTCCACTTATTTTCATCTGGTTGGGCAATCATTGGGTTGTAAGTGCAAGGTTAATCTAGCAGATAGTTCTATGGCATGTTCATTGATATAGTCAACCATTGAGTCCTGAACCTTTATTGTTTCTTCTGCCAAAAAATCACCAAAACGTAATTTGTTTAAGATGAAAGATAGGTCCCCTTTTGAAGAAAAAGAAGTATCATATGGTTTTGTGAGAGATTTTTCATCCATATTAACTCCCTCTGGTATAAATTTAGCCATGGCTGACTGAACAAAAGTATTGGAGTCTGGATGCCAGAAAATCCAACCTTTGCCCCCATCCAGAAATCCAACAACTCTGCACCTCATGGCCCGGGGATTCATCCTAGTTCTTTTTCCTGCAGGAATATGAATGTAAGCCCATTTACCAAAGAGTTTTATAGGAGATAGATCTTCTATTCTATTAAAAATGGTTTTTTACGGGGCACTTTTGGCAATATGTACATTTGGTAGTCGATTATGAATATATGACACCCAACAATAAGCTAAAGGCCAAAAGGTTTGGGGAAAGTTTGATGCTAACAAAATAGCTCTAGAGATTTCCCCTATTATTTTGCTGAATCTCTCAGTCATACCATTTTTTTGTGATGGTATGGCATCAAATTTTTGTGGAGGATACAATTCTTAGTGAGGAAATCTAAGAATCTTTTGTTCATGTACTCCTTCCCATTGTCTGTCCTCAATATCTTTAAGCGTTTGTCAGTTATGTTTTCTAATATTTGTTTGAATGAGAGAAAATCCTCAAAAAAATCTGAATTTTTTTCTTTAAAATAAAGACTTCATCATATGTGGAGAACACTTCCCTAAAAGTAGAAACATACACTTTGCCATCATTTGTGATTTCAACCATGGGCCCAACTAGATCAGATTCCACCAGATCCATTAGGACATGATCTCTTTTAGTTGCAATGAAGGTATTTCTTCTTTTCCTCTTCAAAACAGCACATATATCACATTGTAGTGGACAACTTGGTACAAATGAGGGAGCCTCTTTGCATATACCTAATTTTTCAATCCTCCACAGAACTCTTGCACATGTATGTCCAAGACGCCTGTGCCAATCCATTATAAGTTTGGTACAGCTGTTGGATAGGGGATGTTTGATGACTGAGGTGGAAAAAAAGGAGCAGGTAGGGAATCAGATAATAAAGAGTTGAAATGATCAATTGCAAATGAATTAATATCTAGTGTACATGGGTGAGCTAGATCTACTTTCCATTTGTGGTCATAAACAGAAAGAGGAGCAATAAAAAGTGTTTTTGTGTTTTTGGTAATAACAAAATCATGACATTCATTAAAAGAGAGAAATATATCATTATGTAAATGGTCAAAAGGAGAAATTAGAGTATATTTGGCTTTTTCACAAAAGAAAACATTACTAATTGTTATCAGCTCTTCCCCAATGCCTTTTATCATGATATCCCCATATCCAGTATTAAAAGCAGCATCCAGATCAGCAGCAGTCTTAACTGGAACTGGTGTCTTTAACTGTTGGAAGTTAGAAAGAAGACGTTGTGGTCTTCCAAAATTGGTGGAGCCCTTTGTTGGTCTGTTTGGCGTTGTTTTGATATGTCTTAAATGGCATTGTTCAATATTTGGGTGTTTTTCTGGAATTATTCAAAGAATATTGGGACTGTGGGGATGTGGGTATAACCATTGAATAGCCCTGGTTTTTCTCTATATTTTATGTCTTGTAGACATTTTTCATATTCTAAGTATTTGAGAGATTATTTCTCATTTTTCATTTCAAAAGATAGCTGTTTAATTTTGTTTTTTGTTTTACGGAATAACCTTAAGTCTTAGGGTATAGTGCTTAGTACCATTAGAATGGGCTTATTTTTCTCTACGTTTCATGTCTCAATGTTGTTGTAGCTTAATTTTGTGTTTTAAAGGTTTTAGTAGTTGTAGTTTATTTTTCTAAGTATTTTGGGTGTTTTTGGAGGTTTTTGGTGGTTTTCTGGCTTCAGGGCTGTCCTTCTGCTTCAGGCAGACCACCTGCCTCAGTGCTAGAAGGCTGGGAAGCATTTCTAGAGGGGTTTTATGCAATTTGGCGCTCAGAAACGCCAAATTTGTGGGTGTGCATGGGCTCTTAGATAGTGGTCTGTGTGTATATAGTGAACAAGACAGTTTGGGGCAACCTTAATTATCATACAACCATCCGGAGGTGATATCCTTGTTCCTCACTCAGTTTTCACTGTTTTCTGGCCACAATTGGCTGTGTTTGTTGCAAGGTTAGTTCTTCATTTAACTAAACTTTGGAAACTCTTTTCTCTGGTGTAGTCTTGCAAGCTATATCAAGTATTATTGCTGTCTCTGGTGTGGATTTGCAACCTATATCAATTATCATTGCTTTTTCTGGTGTAGACATTGGTCTACATTTCAGTTCTTTGGTTTGGTAGTCTGTCTGGAGACTACTTTCTTGGCTGATCAGGCAGTCAAGTGTATTGGAAAAGGGGTTTTAAACAACAGGAACCAATTTACTGTAGCAGTTAAATCTCACTTATATTTTTCTAAAGGGACAGGGGATTTTCTCTCTGGTTTTTCTCCAACTCCCTTGGTCAAGGCCTATAGCTAGTACTATAGGATTGTCTACATTTCTGGCGCCCAATGTGGGGTGGGACCTGCTAGTTCCATTGAATCTCTGTTGTCTTTGGTTGGTCTTTTCTGGTGATTTTGTTCTCAAAGAATGGCTTCTGGTCCATCTATTCCTGTGGTGACTGTCAGTGGGGGGGAAGGTCCTCCTGCTGTGATGGTTAGGGAATGTGTGAGGATTAAAACTTGGGATGGTACCAAATTTAATGGAGATGATGTGAAGTGGTTTCTGGAGAAATATGAAGCTGCTGCTGGTGTAGATGGTGCTTCTTACCTGGACATGGTGAAGCAGATCATTTTCTTCATTGAGGATAGGTCAGTTGAAAAGGAGATTGTGGCCATGTCTGGCTACAAGAAGAGGGATTGGAAGTTGTTTTGCAGGGAGATGGTGGATAGATGGGGTGTCAGGTTAACTATGGTGGAGCTGAACAAGGTTGTCAGTGAATGGCAGTCTTATGGTGGTGTTGGTAACTCACTCAGTTACAGGAAGGTTTTACTACAATTTGATCCTGTGCTAGAATATTTGGTGGAAGTAGATGATCTGGCACATGAAAATGCTGCCAAAGATGTTTTTTGGTCTGCCCTGGCTAGAGATGTAAGGATGGATGTCTTGAAGGAGTTGTCAAGAAAGGACTTGATGAAGACTCTTTCTAATGGGGACCAGAAGTTTCCTGCCTTGGATAAGATGAAGGAGGCTGTGGAGGCCCATTTGAAGCTGTTGGCTGTGGATACCTATCAAGAGGGGTGTGCCAATTATGTCAGCCAAGTCAGTAAATCTTTGGCTGAAGAGGAGAGTAGGGTAAAGAAGGAAGAGAAGAATATGGTAGAGGTTCCCAAGCAGGAAAGGGACCCAGTGGTGGAGCAGTTGGCTGATCTGACAAAACAGCTACATATCTTTGTGCAGGAGGCTAAGAAGTTCAATAGGGCTCCTTCTCAGCCTAGAGATTTTGACAGAAGGGCTGGTAGGAGTGACCCTTGGGTCTGCTATTATTGCAGTAGGAGGGGGCACAAGTCCCATGATTGTTGGGCACTGAACAGAGATGTGTCAGAAGGAAAGGTGGAGTTTGACGGCAGGGTGTTAAAAATTCCTGATGGTTCATTTGTAAAGCCCAGTGAGGGGCAGGCTCCTGTTGATTTGGTCAGGAGAAGAAGTGGTCTCAATCAGAGGAGGCCAAGATTTGAGGAGATCCCTGATCAGGGGAAGTCTTCTTCAAAGGCAGATGAAGACGTCAAGGGAAAAGGAAAGGAGGTCAATAAAGTTTTTTTTTCTACTTCCTTTGGTGGGTTGGAGTTGTATTCTTGTGGAGGACAGTCAAGTGGTGAATGCTTGGCTGGTGTCTATGATGTTGAAGCTGGAAAGGTGGGAAGGCCTAAGAGCAGTTCTCAGGCCCAACCCAAGCCTAAGGCTTCAAAGGCGGATCCTAAGCTGAGTGCAGCTAGGAGGAAGTACAGCAAAGAGGAGGTGTACAAGATGCAGAAGGGGATTTCTGATATGGGCCCCCCCAGTTTTGGTGCATGGGACATGAATGGTGATCCAATGCCAATGGATGTTGATTCTGACTCAGAGGAGGATGTCCCTTTGGCTTCACTTCCAAAGCCTGCTGGAGTTAGAGGTGCTGGTGAGGGATCTTGTTTGATTCCTGTTGATGGAAAATCTGTTGGTGGTTCTGGTCCTCAGGAGATTTTGAGGACCAAGGTGGTGAAGCCAAGGGCTCACTTTGAGATGCCATTAGTTTCTGGCCAATCTAATGTTATGGACTCGGTTCTGGAAAGAATTAATCAGGGTCCGGCTTCCCTTTCTTATGGGGAATTATATGCTATCAGTCCTGGGTTGGCTGATAGACAAAAAAAATTTTTGATCAGGAGAAGGGTTTCTTCTGGGGAGATGGAATACATCTGTGATTATGCGGAGAAGTTTGGTGAGGGGTTGGAAACTCATCTTTCTGCTCCTCTGGGTTATGTCAATGTCACTCTGAATGACAGGGAGGCTAGAGCATTGGTAGATTCAGGTTGTCAGATGCAGGGATGAAACATCTGACAAACAAGAGATAAAGGGAAGAGTATGTATCAGATGCAGGGAGGAAACATCTAACAAACAAGAGATAAAGGGAAGAGCATGGATATAAACAAACAGACAGTTAATAATAGAAAAGGATAGAAAAGAGAACAAAGGGAGAAAGAATGATATACATAAAAACACAGCAGATAATAGAATAGAGATAAGAAAGAAGAAAAGGATAGCTGTGTAAATACAAACAAGAAGAACAAACATACAAAGAAACAAGAGCTATAACAATAATAAAAAGGAGATAAGGGACATATAGAGCAAGATAAAGGGAAAGATAGTACATATAGGGTTATGGGCAAATTAGAATAAGGAAGAGAAAGTACAAAGGGAGAGAATATGTAAATAAAGATAAATAGAATACATGAAATAAAATATAAAGAGGTGATTTCCTCTGGAAATCACCATCTATCTTACACACCACAATTTATATAAACCCTAGTTGAGTTACTACTATTGTAGTCCTTGAATAAATAACAGTCCACAATAATTATTATAGTTTCCCTGCTATATTGAGTGATATACTGCATAGCATATACTGTTTAATTATTATTCCCCTTATCAAATAATATTACAGACTATATTATCTGATATTGTATCCTAAATTAGTGAGCTCTATTACTTATAACAATCTTATTATATTCTATTCCTGATACCTCTTAAGAGTAGCTTAGAGAGTATTGCAGAAGCATAAGATAAAAGTAAAGTATTGCATATTTAATAACTTACTGGTCCTAGTCATTTACTGGAGATAGTAGTATTGGTACCTGGTCTATATATCATATAGATACTGTGGGAATTACTATAAATATATCTCCTCATTTCTATAAAGCTTAACTTGATCAAATTATAGTACTACATAACTAGTACCTGATCTATAGCATATAATCAAAGCTATAGATAAGTGGGAATTGATTAAATATTCTACTTACTTAACTAATCATCAGACCTCAGTGCTGCTGATAAGATTGAATTAACCTCTCTTACAGTGACTTAGGCCTGACAGTTGGGGGTCTTTCCGTAAGTACTCAGGTACTCTCACTCACAAAAGAAAGAAGATATAAATAAAAAAAAAATAATTAAATCGAAAAATAAACTAGAAAAATAAAAAATAATAAATATAAGAAACGAAAGAAATAATAGAAAGAAACAAACAACAAACGATAAACAATAAAATAAGAAGAAAGATATACGTAAAGACTACAGACATATAAACAAAAACGCACGCACAGAATACAAACGAAGAAATAAGAAATATAAAGGAAGACAAATAATAGAATAAAAGGAAGTCAATATGGAAAAAGAATATAGAAAATCTAGAAGAATAAGAAACTTACCACCGGATAATCAAGAACCAATTCCATCAACGTCAAAACGACTAATAACAGAATATGGAGAATCAAAACCAACAACTAATGACGACCAATCATCAAAGCAATCCAGTGAGTTTTTTGATAACGCTAACAAAATAATAGAGTCTTACAGTAGTAAAAATAAAGGGAAATCAACAAGACTTACAAGAAGTGATCAACCGTATTCGCCAAAACATGAGAATATTAATACAAAGAGAAACCTACGAGATAGTAGACCAGAAGATGAGGACCGAGATTCTGTTAGTATATACATAATATTCTAATTCATACTTATTATTATAATCTTTTTTGCATTACTTGTCCCGAAGTGGACTGATACTAACTGTATGTAGAAGAGAGAGAAGTGTATTGTGCTAGCGTGAGAAGTTGTAGTTATGGTATATATAGCTATCAAGTGTTCATCTATTACCATATCTTTTGTCTTCTTTTGCTCATCATCTCATCTCATCTCTCTACACGTACTCACTTGAATATACAGGTGTGTACCATTACTATCATAAGTTGATTTTTACATTTAATTGTTATTGTTATAGGTTAGCGCATTACTATCAGCGATTTCAGCTTCATCCACAGTGTTACTAGAGGAGAAGACTTACGCTAGATTAAAGGTGTGCTCTAACTGTAGTTTCCTATTGTTACTATTATATTCATACTCCACTATGTTTGTAGGTTAGCACAACACTGTTCTCTTGTGATCCATATTATTTACGAGTAGATCTCATATCATACAGGTGTGCTTATCTTTGCAATTAAATATCTTTTGTCTTCTTTTGCTCATCATCTCATCTCATCTCTCTACACGTACTCACTTGAATATACAGGTTAGCGCATTACTATCAGCGATTTCAGCTTCATCCACAGTGTTACTAGAGGAGAAGACTTACGCTAGATTAAAGGTTAGCACAACACTGTTCTCTTGTGATCCATATTATTTACGAGTAGATCTCATATCATACAGGTTAGCGCATTACTATCAGCGATTTCAGCTTCATCCACAGTGTTACTAGAGGAGAAGACTTACGCTAGATTAAAGGTTAGCGCATTACTATCAGCGATTTCAGCTTCATCCACAGTGTTACTAGAGGAGAAGACTTACGCTAGATTAAAGGCTTTTATTATTCTTTCACATTATCAGTACCAGCTCACGTACTTAAGCACAAACAACAACTAGTAACACTAGTAACATGGACAACAATAGCATCCGTGAATTAATCTCTGCACTTGAAAACAAAAATGACACAAAACTCGGAAGTGACAATTACTTTACCTGGGCTGCTCACATGGAAGGTCTTCTCTTCGAAAATGAACTGTGGGAAGTAACCGAAAACGAGTTTATAATAACAACTACTGAAAAAGAAGATGGGACAACAATCACGTCTCCAAGTGCAAATGAGATCAAGAAGCGCCTTAAGACAAACATGAAAGCGTATTCAATGATTCTTCGACATCTTGACCATGAAAACACGATGCTAATTTGCGACAGTCCAGAGCTAAAAGGAGATCCATACAAAACATGGATGAAACTGAAAGAGAAACATGCTGAAGTAAATCAATTCACTAAAGCCGCTGCCTACAAATCATTAAATGATCTGACTTACACTACGGATCTCAAAACCTTTATTAACGATATCCGAAAAGTCCTACGAAATTTGAGAAATGCTAAAATCAGCTATGAAGGCGACACTGTAGCTACTCAAATAATTATGAAATTACCTGATCAATATCAAACCACAGCTCAAAATATCCTGGCTTCTGGAAAGGTAACCATGATGAATGTCCTGGCAGTACTCGAACAGACTAGCAAATTTCACAATCTTCAGGACAACCAATCGAACGAATCTAAGACTAGCAAAGCCCTTATTGCCGACTCAAGTAAAACTGAAACGTCGAAGTCCAGAGAAAGAAAACCGCGAAAGAAATGCACGTACTGTAATAAAACAGGACATCTTGAAAGCGAATGCTGGGAGAAGGTTGGAAAACCAAGCTGGGTCGAACAACGCGATCAATGGAAGAAAGAGATGGCTGAGAAGAATAAAAAAACTAATGAGTCAGCTATGATGGCGTACAATCAGTATGTTCTTATCTCTTCTATCGACAACAACACCAACCTGAAACCAATCCTTGATTCAGGAGCCACGTCAACGATGATTAGAAACCGAAAGTACTTCTGGACATATCAGAGTACTAAGTTCGATATTGTGACTGGAAATGAAAACACAGAATGTGTTGGAAAGGGAACTGTTAAATTGGTTGAAGGGAAAAATGTTGTGACTCTTAATGCACTACATGTACCTAAATTACCGTATGATCTTGTGGCAACTATTGAGTTTTGGAGAAAAAATTATCAAGTTGAATTTGCTAAGAATCCCGAAAGATGCATCATCAGTAATAAAAATCTTAAATTCAATGCAGATATCGAGAACAATCTTTGCAAAATGCGTGGAAACTTCAAACCAGCTGAGTCCGCACTGATTTGCTCTGTAAAAATGTGGCATGATAGACTGGGACATCCAAACTCGAAGTATACAAAGTCAACTGTTGGTGAGACGTTGGACGACAGTCAGTTCTTCTGTGAAATCTGCGAAATGACAAAAGCGAAGAAACTACCATTTCAAGGACATTTTCCAACACCAAAGAAACCTCTGGAAGTGATCCACACCGATCTTAGTGGCAGAATCAATCCACCAACCAACAGTGGCTATGAGTACTATATGAAGATCACAGATGGATTAACTTCAACTCGTGCAGTATACCTGTTAAAAAACAAAGATGAGGCACTATCTAAATTAACGGAATTTAAGACAAAATATGAAAATATCTGTGAATCAAAAATTAAGACTATTGTAACAGATGGAGGAGGAGAATACTGCTCGAATAAATTTGAAACATACCTTAAAGACAATGGTATTTTCCATCAAATCACTGCGCCTTATACACCTGAGCAGAACCCAATCAGCGAGCGAGGAAATCGAATCACCACCGAGAAAGCTCGAGCGATGCTGTTCCAATCAGGGCTACCACTTAGCTATTGGGGAGAAGCAGTAATAACAGCAGTATATTTGGAAAATCTGATAGTTAGTAAGGCTGCAAATATGATATCACCATATGAAGCACTTACCGGCAGAAAACCAAAAATAACACATCTACACCCGTTTGGATGCCTAGCTATTGCCAATATTCCAAAACAACAGAGGAAAAATAAGTTTGCTCCGACAGGCACCAGATGTGTTCTACTTGGGTATTCTGAAGGAAACAACAACTATAAGTTGATGGAAATTCAAACAAAAAGAATAATCTTCACTCACAACGCCACATTCAATGAGTCAGTGTTTCCTATGAAAGATTGCAACAGCCCAAAAGAAATGTTCAATATCGTCACCATAAGTCACACAACAGAGACACCAACAAATCAAAATGTTGAAGATGATGAGGAATTTCATGATGCAGTAGAGGAACAAATAGAAGAACAGTCAGCAGATACTGAAAATCCAGTAACCAGACGACTAATCTTACGCCTTGGTCCACCGCCACCTGAAAATCAATCAGATCAGTATTCTGGACCCACCCTGAGATCTCATACCAGGAAGGTGATAAATGAACTTGAAGGTACCCACAATGCTTTAATAAACTTTGTCGAACAACAAAACACAGATCCTGACAATTACAGAAAGGCAATCAGTGGGTCTCAAAGGTCACACTGGATAAGTGCAATTAAAGAAGAACTTGACTCACTTCATGAAAATCACGTGTGGTGTATCGTCCCTGCTAATCATCAAAAAACAATACCTACCCGTTGGATCTTCAAAACAAAGTATGATGAAAATGGAGTCCTTAACAAATTTAAAGCAAGACTGGTTATCAAAGGCTATCTACAAAGACATGGAATAGACTTCAACGAAACGTTTGCACCTACCGGGAGACTGGCAACCCTTCGAACGATCTTTGCGCTTGCTGCTATTGAAGGATTACCGATGCATCAACTTGATATAAAGACTGCATTCCTAAACAGTAATCTTGACGAAGACATCTTTATTCAACCTCCAGAAGGTTTTACTGAGTGGTTGGATAGATCAAACTTGAACTGTAAAAAGGAGATAGAGCAATTAAATGGTGGTAGCAGAGTTTTAAAATTAAAAAAAGCACTCTACGGTTTAAAGCAGGCACCTAGAGCCTGGTATCAGGAGGTATCTAAGTGGTTCCATAAACATAAGTTTAAAACCAGCAATAGCGATCCCTGTTTATTTATTAGAAAAGATTCAAATGATGACTATTTATATGTGTTTATTTGGGTGGATGACATGGCTATCATTGGACACGGGGCTCATCAATTTCATGCTGAATTATCGAAGGATTTCAAGGTACATGACTTCACAAAAGCAACTTATCTACTGGGTATACAAATTACTCGACTAAATAGTACTTCTGTTCAACTACACCAAAGTCAGTACATAGCAGATCTATTAGAAACCTTCGGTATGACAGACTGCAAAATTAATCCTACTCCAATGCAATCAAATATCCAGCTGTTACCCTCTGATGATGACCAATACGCTCAGTTTCTGAAAACAGGAAATGACTATCGAAGTATCATTGGAAGTATTGGCTATCTAGCACAATGTACTCGACCGGATATCACCCATGCTGTCAACTATTTATCTCAGTTCCTCATAAAACCAAATCAGTCTCACTGGCAAGCGGCACTCCGAATTCTAAGATATCTCAAGGGTACAGCCAATGTTGGCCTACTGTACTCACGAGACTTCAAAACATTAATACCCACGAAAATCAATATTAGCAATCAAGCACCTACAGGTTTCAGTGATGCGGATTGGGCTGGATGTAATCTAACACGTAGATCAACTAATGGGTATGCCTTTCTGCTCGGTGGAGGTGCTATTTCTTGGAAGAGCAAAAAGCAAAACACTGTTTCCACATCAGCCACTGAATCTGAGTATAAGGGATATCTTGATGCAGGATTAGAAGGAGTATGGTTGCGAAAACTGCTAAGTGAACTAGGGTATGAAAACAATCAAGGAACGTTACTTTATGGAGATAATCAAGGAGCAATAGCATTGTCAAAGAATCCCGTAGCTCACAAACGAACAAAACATATTGAAGTACATTTCAACTGGGTCAGGGAAAAAGTACTTGATGGCGAATTAAATCTCAAATACTGCTCTACGCACGACATGGTTGCAGACATCATGACAAAAGCACTGGATCGTACAAAATTTGAAAAATTTAGAACAGATCTAGGCCTGAATGAATGTCGACGCACTATTGGTTCAAGTAATGAGGTGGAGTGTTAGTATATACATAATATTCTAATTCATACTTATTATTATAATCTTTTTTGCATTACTTGTCCCGAAGTGGACTGATACTAACTGTATGTAGAAGAGAGAGAAGTGTATTGTGCTAGCGTGAGAAGTTGTAGTTATGGTATATATAGCTATCAAGTGTTCATCTATTACCATATCTTTTGTCTTCTTTTGCTCATCATCTCATCTCATCTCTCTACACGTACTCACTTGAATATACAGGTGTGTACCATTACTATCATAAGTTGATTTTTACATTTAATTGTTATTGTTATAGGTTAGCGCATTACTATCAGCGATTTCAGCTTCATCCACAGTGTTACTAGAGGAGAAGACTTACGCTAGATTAAAGGTGTGCTCTAACTGTAGTTTCCTATTGTTACTATTATATTCATACTCCACTATGTTTGTAGGTTAGCACAACACTGTTCTCTTGTGATCCATATTATTTACGAGTAGATCTCATATCATACAGGTGTGCTTATCTTTGCAATTAAATATCTTTTGTCTTCTTTTGCTCATCATCTCATCTCATCTCTCTACACGTACTCACTTGAATATACAGGTTAGCGCATTACTATCAGCGATTTCAGCTTCATCCACAGTGTTACTAGAGGAGAAGACTTACGCTAGATTAAAGGTTAGCACAACACTGTTCTCTTGTGATCCATATTATTTACGAGTAGATCTCATATCATACAGGTTAGCGCATTACTATCAGCGATTTCAGCTTCATCCACAGTGTTACTAGAGGAGAAGACTTACGCTAGATTAAAGGTTAGCGCATTACTATCAGCGATTTCAGCTTCATCCACAGTGTTACTAGAGGAGAAGACTTACGCTAGATTAAAGGCTTTTATTATTCTTTCAGATTCAACCGATGAAAGAGACGATAGAATATTTAGAAGACAATATCGAGGAAGTGGAAATAAATCATTGTCGCCTAGATATGAAAGTAGACCATATGGAGGATCAGTTCATCATGATGAAAGAATCAATAAAATTACTCAACGAATTACTCCAACAATACAGGAACGATTTTTGGAAACTGCAAGAAGAAAACGAAATAAAGAAGAGACAAATAGAACAACTTACGAGAGGCGAGGAATCGTGGATAATGAACATCCTACAATGGTCAGAAAAGAGAATTCAGTAAGTAATAATCCCTGGCAAGAAGAATACGAAGAAAAAAACTTACCTAATATAAAAACAGAAACAATATGGACAACAACGAGGGAACCAGTAGAAACCGAAGAGGAAACGGAGATGAAGGACTGGATGGATAGGGTGTATGATAACGTAGAAAGATTATTTTCAAGAGATATAAACATGGTAACAGATAAAATACACGAAAATAATGCGAATATTGCTACTATTATGAGAGATGTATTACTACCAATAAACGAAACATGTAATAATATAAAAAATATAAGTGAAGAAAATAAAAAAGTAAACGAGAGTAATAATAAAGAAATAGAAAATAATACATTACTTCTTTTTGACAAAACAACGGAATTATTAGACGAATTAATAATAAATAATGAAAACACTCTAGACTCAATAAAAAAAATGAAAAAAGATGAAAATACAGAAATAGTTAAAGATATTAAAAAGGAAATAGAAGAATGGCACAAAAACAAAATAAAACCAGAACTAGTAAAAATAGAGAAAACAACACATGATATACACAATAGATTAAACAACATAGAAAATATAATTTCGAAAAAGGTAAATAAGGAAGATAAAGAAGAGATAAGAAGTCAAAAGGAAGAAGAAATTAAAGAAGAAGTAAAAAAAGAAGATATTAAAGAACAAGATATGAGTGATTCAGAAAAAATAAATCCAAAAGACTACCCAAAAATAGAAAATTTTCCAGTATTCTACGGAGAAGGCATATATAATCATATGGAGTTTATTAATAATATTGATGTATTAAAGAAAGACTTTAGTATGCCAGACATATATATAACATCAAAATTAGGGACAATATTAAAAGGAGAAGCAAGAGACTGGTACTTGAAAACAAGACTTACGACTAAAGCAAGATCATGGGAAGAATGGAAACAAAAACTAATTGAAAAATTTTCGACAAGAACATGGATAGTTAAAATGAGAAATCACATAAATAATAATAAATTAAATGTAGAAAAAGCCAAAAATCCAGGAAGATGGTTTATGAATCTAGCATATAAATTAAAAGCAATAGAAACAACATGGGATGAAGATGATATAATAGAGTATCTAACATTGAAATTACCTGGAAAAATACAGAATGATATGCAAGCAAGGTGGAGAAGAGGACAATCATTAGACACATTTTGTCACCAACTAGATGAATTATTCCAGAATGACAAATTATACAAATCACACCTTTTTTATGAACCATTATATAAGAATATTATTCAAAAGGAAGAAGAAAAGAAGAATGAGAATAAGAAAACACAAATCAATAATAACATACAATGCTATATATGTAACAAGAAAGGACACTATAGTAACCTATGTCCTAATAAGAAAATTCAAAACATACAAATAGAAGATATAGAATCAAGTGAAGAATCTGAAAACAAAAGCAATAGTGAAAAAGATGATGAATCAGAAAATGATAAAGAAGAATATACATTAGATATAGTAAGAGAAGAAGTAGAAATCAATTCAATAGAGAATATAGAAGAAGAAATAAATATAGAGCTATCAGAACATAACATCATAGCAAGAAAATTAAATGAAGAAGTGAATTATCAAGATAGTATACCAGCAATAACACTTGGATATATAAATGGATACTTAATGAAAATATGCATTGATTCTGGAGCAGCATGCTCCATAATAAGCAAGAAACTATTTGAAAAAATAAAACTAGAAGAAAATGCAATAGAAGAAATAAAAAACAATTTGACACTAATGGGATTAGGGGGAAAATTATTAACAATAGGAGTAGGCAATATAAGAATAACATTTCCTCATCAAAAAAGTAACACCATTCTAGAAATAAAAATAATAATAGTAGAAGAAATGAGGAGTGAAAACACAATAATACTAGGCAGTGAAATTCTACACCAATATGGATTCAATATTAACTATATAGATAAGGAATTCACAATTGGAAAAGACATAAAGAAGAAATTTGAACTAATAAAAAGGAAACCAACTTTAAGAGTATATAACAACAGAACAGAACAGGATGAATTTGAAAAAGAACTTTCAAATATTCAAATAAACCAAGAACTGGAATTAAAAGAAAAAAATGAAATATTAAAAACAATTAAGAAAAATAAAGAAGCATTTTCATATGGAAAGAAGAGAATAGGACAAATTAAAGGACATGAACTAAAAATAACATTAACCTGTGAAGAACCATACCCAGCAACACTACAGAGAAAAGCATATAATACAAGTCCAAGAAATAAAGAAGAAATTGAAAAACACATTAAAGAACTAGAAGAACTAGAGGTTATTAAAGAAGTAACACAAGTAGGAAAGAAATGTATTACAGCACCAGTAATAATTACATACCATAATGGAAAATCAAGAATGTGTGGAGACTTCAGAGCATTAAATACATACACAGTATCAGATTCATACCCTATGCCAAGAATAGATCAAACAATTGCAACAATTAAAGGAGCTAAATATATCAGTACAATAGGGGGTGTCAGTTCTGGCAAATCCGCACTTACAAATCCGCACTTAAATTTGACCAAATCCGCACTTAAATAAGTGCGGATTTCCAAAACACACTAGCCCCAATACTGGTGGATTTCAAAATGAAATAAGTCACTTATTTCACTCAAATCCGCACTTTCTCAACCAAAAGTGCTGATTTCACCATCAAGTCCCATTTCACTGATTTGTCAGCATCATCCCATTCATACGCAGCACTCCACAGCATAACACTTCATAACCCAAAACATCATACATCATTTACATCTTCATATCATATCATATAAGAGTCATGCCTTCCTCACTTTCAAATCGTGATAAATTACATAAAGCAATGACTTTCATGGCGCTTGAACTGCTCTTGGACTCTGATTCCGATTCTGATCTAGAAGAAGATTTTGTCGTTTTATCAAAAATGGCCAGGAAACGTTACCTTCTTCCCAGAAAGCCTCAAGTACTTCATACCCCCAAGTACACCATCCAAACACTTCTTAAACTATCTACACCCAGTTTTAGATGGCTGTTCAGGACTTCTCAGGAATGTTTCCTTAAATTGCTTGAGCTTATTCAGGATCATCCCATATTTCACAATAATTCTCAAAAAGAACAACAACATCCTTCAATTCAATTGGCCATCACACTATGTTGTTTGGGTTCAAATGGTAATGGAGCCGCTTTGAAACGTTTAGAAAATGTCTTTGATTTAGGGTATGGTTCAGTTAACACTTATACCAAACGATGTATCACTGCCATCAACTCCTTGGAATCTCAACTTCTCACCTGGCCAACAAAAGAAGAGCGACTTGAATCATCTCAGGTTATGCAAGCAGAGGGCTTTCCAGGATGTATTGGTTTTGTTGATGGTACTACTATTCCTTTGAGCCAGAAACCTGCTCAAGGTGGAAACAATTACTTTGACCGTAAAAAGAGGTAGATTATTTTTAACTCCTTTCATCCTCCTTGAAACTAACACAAACAAATATATCTTCTTTATAGATATTCAATTAACGTTCAGCTTATATGTGACGTAAACAAAAAATTTATATCATTCTTTGCTGGCTATCCTGGCTCATGTCATGACTCCTACGTCTTCCAAAGAATGCATATTTCAAATGAACCTGAAAAATTCTTTGATGAAAATCAGTATCTTCTTGCAGATTCTGCTTATGAGAATGGAAAGTATGTACTTCCTGCTTTTCGGGGAGCAGCTTCAGAAGACAGTCAAAATGCCAAATTCAACAATCATTTGGCAAAGTCAAGAGTCCGTATTGAACATTCTATTGGAATCTTGAAAGGCCGTTTTTCTAGTTTAAGGGAATTAAGAAGTCCTCTTAGAAATAAATCTGAAATGGAGGCGGTGATCAACTGGATTCTGTGTTGCACTATACTTCATAACCTACTTGCTGACCTCAAAGATCAATGGTTAGAGCTGTATGAAGATGAACAAGTTGATTCACCTCCGACTATATCCAACACTTCTATTTCTCAATCAACTAGTATAAGGGCGAAAATCCTTCCAATAACACTCCAACATTTTTCAACGCAATTTTAATTTTTTTCTCTTTCTCTTCAAATTATCAATTTGCATGTATTATTCACTGAGAATGGTAAATTTTTTTGCATATTTTTTTGGTTTTTGAATTTGCTGTTAAAGTCTTATTTTTTTTTCTCTCTGTGTTTTCTTTCATCAACTCAACATGAAATCGCATATTTTCAGCAAACGCATATTTTTTCAGTCACTCAAAGGTTGGGAAAGAGTTGGAAGGGAAGATTAAGGGTTCCGAGGCATTTTAAATGAAGAAAAGGGTCTGGGAGAGGTTGAGAGGGGTGAAATGGGGATCAAAAGAGGATGGCATACAATGGGGCTGGGAGGATAGCGAAAGGCATGGGGAGGGAAGACAAGCATGTGTTGATAGAATTGAAAGGGATGGAGATTGGTGCAAACAGAGTGTGAAAATAGGAGGATGAACTCTGTTCTTCGGGCGAAGAACAGAGTTCACTTCCATAAAATATTAGCTGAAACATAGTTTTCAATTCTGTAAAAACAGTTGTAAGTAATAGAAAAAGTCACTGATTTTTTTTCTATGTAATCCTTGCTTTACGAGGAGACTTTTGTGACGAAGCAGATTTTTGAGTTACCTTTTGAGATTTGGAATGTCTGGGAGGCATTATGAAACTGGCACATAACAAGAAAAAAGATTAAAAAGTAGAAGAAATAAGTAAAAAAGAATGTAAACATGCCTGGTCAAAATATTGAAAATGTCAGGAAGGGGTGTGTGCCGAGGATTGATGGGTAGGTAGCAAGGAAGGTCAGTGTGTCACATGTGACAGGGATGGGGTAAGAAATGAAGGGATGTTTTGTGGCCAAAATGTGGTTGTGAAAAAAAACGGGAAAAAAGTGCTGATTTGAGGTCATAACTGACACCCTTTTTTGAAATAAGTGACTTTTTTGCAAAATTTAAGTGCTGATTTGTAAGTGCTGATTTGGTTTGAAATCCGCACTTAATTTAAGTGCGGATTTGCCAGAACTGACACCCCCTAATGGATATTTTCAAGGGATATCATCAAGTAAGGGTAGAAGAAGAAACAAAGGAATTACTGAGAATTGTATGCCATATAGGAGTATATGAATATTTATTAATGCCATTTGGCATTAAGAATGGACCAGCAGTTTTTCAAAGAATAATGGATCAAACATATTTTAAAGAATTAAGAGAAGGATGGTTAAAGATATACATTGATGACCTAATAATACTATCAAAGACAATTGAAGAACATATACAACATTTAAATATTATACTGGAAAAAAGTATAAAATTGGGAATTAGAATAAGCATACAAAAATGCAAGTTTGGATATAAAGAATTAACAGCTTTAGGACACAAAATATCAGGAATTTATATATCAGCAGAAGAAGCAAAGATAGCACCAATATTATATAAAGAGTTACCACAAACAATCAAACAACTACAAAGTTTTTTAGGATTTTGCAGTTATTATAGACAATATATTAAGAACTTTGCACAAATAAGCAGACCTTTATATAAACTATTAGAGAAAAATACAATTTTTGAAATGACAGAAGAAAGAATACAAGCATTTGAAGAACTGAAGAAGAAATTAACATCAACACAAGTATTAATACTACCAGACTGGAATGAACCTTTTATAGTATATGTAGATGCAAGTTTTACAGGACTAGGAGCAGCACTACATCAAAGACAAATAATTGAAGATGAACCAAAAGAATTACCAATATGTTTTATATCAAGACAGCTAAGAAATGGAGAATTTAAATATGGAGCAACACAACTAGAATGCTTATGTGTAGTATGGGCATTAGAGAAACTGTATTATTATCTGGATGGATCAAAATTCGAAATAATAACAGATTGTATGGCAATAAAAAGCTTATTGAACATGCAGAAACCTAATAGACATATGTTAAGATGGCAACTAGCAATTCAAGAGTTTAGAGGAAATATGACAATAATTCATAGAGAAGGAAAGAAACATCAAAATGCAGATGCATTAAGCAGAGATCCATTACCAAACAACAAAACTAATCCAGCAGCTCAAGAAGAAGAAACAAATATAATGGGAATAACAACAATAGAATTAAGTGATGAATTTTGGGAAAAAATAAAAGAGAACTATCAAAAAGACAAAAATTTAAATATAATTCAACATATTCTACAAAATCCAGAGAAAGTAGAAATGAAAGAAAAACTAGACAAGGAATATAAAGAACTACTCCAAGAAAACAGATTCATAATGATTGATGACTTAATATATTACAGAGAGAATCATCAAACAAGAATAGTAATAACAAATGAAGAAATTATTCATGAAATACTTAAGATGTGTCATGACGAGATAATTGCAGGACATTTTTCAATAGAAGAAACTATAAGAAGGGTAGAACAAACAGCATGGTGGATGGATTATAAGAAGGAGACAAAAGAATATGTAAAAACATGTGAAATATGTCAAAAAGCTAATAAATATACAGGAAAAAAATATGGACTACTACAAGAAATTGAAACACCAACAAAACCATGGGAAATAATTAATATGGATTTTGTAACAGCACTACCACCTGCAGGACCAATGGACTATAATTCAATACTAGTAATAGTGGACAGATTAAGTAAAAGAGCAAAATTCATACCAACACATAAAGAAATAGATACACAACAACTAGCAATATCATTTTGGATGAAAATAATATCAGATGTGGGATTACCAAGGATTATAATCAGTGACAGAGATCCAAAATTTACATCTGAATTATGGAGAAGCTTAATGACGTTAATAGGATGTTCCTTGTCATTTTCAACAGCATACCATCCACAAACAGATGGATTAGCAGAAAGAATGATACAAACATTAGAAGATATGTTAAGAAGATATATTGCTTTTGGGATGAAATATAAAGATAAAGATGGATTTGTACATGATTGGTACACACTACTTCCAGCATTAGAATATGCATACAATTCAAGAAAACACAGTAGCACAGGTAAAACTCCATTTGAATTAGAAAGAGGATATATTCCAAGAAATCCATTATTCTACTTAAAAGATAAGATAATAAATATGAAAATACACCCAAACTCAATAATATTATCAGACATGTTAGAGAAAGCAAGAATACATGCACAACAAGCTGTAATGAAATCACATGAATATTCAAAACAGAGATGGGATCAACATCACCAAGAACCAGACATTGAAATAGGAGATTGGGTATTAATATCAACAAAAAATTTCTTCAATATGCCAGGACCAAAGAAATTACAAGATCATTATATTGGACCTTTCCTAGTAATAGAGAAACATGGTGAAAATGCAGTAGAAGTACAATTAACTACAGAATACCAAAATAAACACCCAACATTTCCAGTATCATTATTGAAGAAATACCACAAGAATAATGAAGAAAAATTTAAAAATAGAAAAAAAAGAGAAACACCAAAGGAAATTGAAGAAAAAGAGCAAATAATTGAAAAGATTATAGATGAAAAAATAGTAAAAAATGGAAATAAAGAGAAAAGATTATATTTAGTAAGATATAAGAAACAATCTGCAGAGAAAGATAAATGGATCACAATGGAAGAAATAGAAAATAAAGATAAATTATTAAGAGATTATAGATATAAGAAAAAAACATATAAGAATTAGAATTTTTTTTTATTATTTTTTTTAGAAATAGGAAGTGTCAGATGCAGGGATGAAACATCTGACAAACAAGAGATAAAGGGAAGAGTATGTATCAGATGCAGGGAGGAAACATCTAACAAACAAGAGATAAAGGGAAGAGCATGGATATAAACAAACAGACAGTTAATAATAGAAAAGGATAGAAAAGAGAACAAAGGGAGAAAGAATGATATACATAAAAACACAGCAGATAATAGAATAGAGATAAGAAAGAAGAAAAGGATAGCTGTGTAAATACAAACAAGAAGAACAAACATACAAAGAAACAAGAGCTATAACAATAATAAAAAGGAGATAAGGGACATATAGAGCAAGATAAAGGGAAAGATAGTACATATAGGGTTATGGGCAAATTAGAATAAGGAAGAGAAAGTACAAAGGGAGAGAATATGTAAATAAAGATAAATAGAATACATGAAATAAAATATAAAGAGGTGATTTCCTCTGGAAATCACCATCTATCTTACACACCACAATTTATATAAACCCTAGTTGAGTTACTACTATTGTAGTCCTTGAATAAATAACAGTCCACAATAATTATTATAGTTTCCCTGCTATATTGAGTGATATACTGCATAGCATATACTGTTTAATTATTATTCCCCTTATCAAATAATATTACAGACTATATTATCTGATATTGTATCCTAAATTAGTGAGCTCTATTACTTATAACAATCTTATTATATTCTATTCCTGATACCTCTTAAGAGTAGCTTAGAGAGTATTGCAGAAGCATAAGATAAAAGTAAAGTATTGCATATTTAATAACTTACTGGTCCTAGTCATTTACTGGAGATAGTAGTATTGGTACCTGGTCTATATATCATATAGATACTGTGGGAATTACTATAAATATATCTCCTCATTTCTATAAAGCTTAACTTGATCAAATTATAGTACTACATAACTAGTACCTGATCTATAGCATATAATCAAAGCTATAGATAAGTGGGAATTGATTAAATATTCTACTTACTTAACTAATCATCAGACCTCAGTGCTGCTGATAAGATTGAATTAACCTCTCTTACAGTGACTTAGGCCTGACACAGGTTCTCAGATTAATCTGATTTCTTTGTTTGAGGCTACTCATCTGGGCCTCCCCATCAAGACAGGAATTTGTGGCCATTTCACTTAGTTGATTGGGACAGCGGAATTTGTAAAGCTAAATGTCGGTGGAGCCTCAGGGAAGTTTCATTTTTACATTGCTAAAGGTAATGTGAAAGCTGTTTTGGGTGGACCATTCTTGATGGATTTTCAAGCAAGAATTGGTTATCAGTTTGACATGGGAGTCAGTTTGGAGTTGACCGGTGAAGATAAGAGAAGGCTTCACATGAGGTTATCATCTCCTGGAGATGATGGTTGGGAGACCAGGCCCAGCTTGTCTTCAATGTGCCAGTGCATGGATTGTTGCAGGAGAAGGAAAGAAGTGGGTGCCCCCTCTGGTTTTTTCGAGTGTGGCTCAGGCTCTAGTGAGAGTCTGTCTTTTTTAGAGTAATGAGTGCTGATCGCCCTAGTGCTACAACCTCTCTCCAAAATGAGGAAATCCCAGGTTGTAGTAGGTCAGCTCCCTTGGAGATATAACAAGTGGATTTTCAACTTTCTCTTTATAATGTTTCTCTTCTCTGCAAGTATTTTTCATGTTTTTTATAAAGTATCTGTTCTCTCTCAAGATTTTCAATTATTCTTAAATCAAGTTAAAAAATGAAGATTGGTTATATATCTTTATTGAAAGATATGCGGAAAAGTTTTGGAGTGGTGAGATTGGGGTCTAAAAGTAATTCCTCCCAATTGTGCACCTCTAGGGTTTCTTCTACACCTTTCAAAAACATTACCTTGGCCACGTCTGTGAGCATTGGGGAAACCCTTTGGTTTTTTTTGTAGGATGGAAGAAAACTCAAGAAAAGAAGATAAAAATTTCAAGATAACTGAGGAAAAGCAAGAAAAAAATCTGAAGATAATTAAAAAAGAAGAAATGAATTATTTTTGTGAAGATCATCAAGATCAATTTTTGGGCCTCCAACATGAGGTTAAACTGCACAAATTTTTGAAGAAAGAAGATCGTCAAAATCAATTTTTGGGCCTCTGGAATTAGGATAAACTGCATAATTTTAGAAGATGTGATTCAGAAGATGAATCAAGATTTGGAAGATGGAAGTGAGGATGAAGATGTGGAATTGTGGAAAAGTTGTGGAGTGGTGAGATTGGGGTCTAAAAGTAAGTCCTACCAATTGTTCACCACTATGGTTTCTTCTACACCTTTCAAAAATATTACCTGGGCCACACATGTAAGAAATGGGGAAACTCTTGGTTTTTGTTCCATGTCTGGTGGTGAAGACGTCCTGAAGATCCCTCAAGTTGAAGGTGGAGCTACAAAGTATAAAAAGGTAGCACAGAATATTAGGCCTGTCAATGAGCCTATGCCTGCAGGTTTGAATCCTCCTTTGAAAAGACCTCTGTTTTCAAGAGACCTGTACTGTACTCTTTTGGTGAAGAATCCTCCTGATTTTGTGGAAACTGCTCAGGTGACTGTGTAAAGGTTGAAAGTTGTTAATTTTGGTCCTGATGGGTGGTTGTATGATGAGGAAAAGAAGTTGTTGTTGCACGTTATTGTGCTCAGGGAGAAAGTGGTGGCATTTGTTGAAGAGGAAAAGGGTGTGTTGAAACACTCTTATGGGGAACCTTACTTGATTCTTGTGGTTTGTCATTAAACATGGCAAATAAGACCTATTCCAATTCCAGCTGCTATTAGGGATGATTTTGTTGAGATTGTTAGGGAAGGAGTCAGGACAGGATTGTTTGAACAATCAACTTCTAGTTACTCAAGTCTGGTTTTCTGTGTTAAGAAACAGAATGGGAAGTTGAGGGTGGTGCATGATCTTAGGGCCTTGAATAGAGTCACTATCAAGGATGCAGGGATGCCGCCAAGTGCGGAGGACTTTGTAGAAGCTTTTGCTGGAAGACTATTTTATGGTTTGGAAGAAATTATGGGCGGTTATGATTAAAGGGAACTTCACACTGATTCACTTCCACTCACAACGTTTGAGACTCCTCTGGGAAGATTTCAGCTCACTAGGTTGCCTCAAGGAGCAACTAATTCAGTAGCAGTATATCAAGCTCAAATGGCTTGGTTTTACAGGATGAGGTTCCGACTCATGCTGGTATTTTTATTGATGACTGTGGAATTAAAGGACCCTCCACTGATTATGGAAATGAAGTGCTGAAGGAGAACCCAGGTATAAGGAGATTTGTTTGGGAATATGCAATTACTCTAGAGAGAGTATTGCTTAAGATTGAAGAGGCTGGTTTGACCATTTCTGGGTCAAAGTTCTGTTGTTGTGTTCCTGCTCTGGAAATCCTGGGTCATGTTGTATGTAAGGAGGGAAGGATTGTGGCAAAGAAGAAAGTTAATAAAATTTAGTCATGGCCAAGGCTCAAAAATACTACTGAAGTTAGGGGATTTTTGGGAGTTTGTGTGTACGTCAGGATTTTTATTAAAGATTTTTATTTGTTGGCTTCACCCTTGAGAAAATTGACCAGGAGAGATTTGGAGTGGAAATGGACTTAAGAGTGTGAAGAGGCTTTTTCAGAAATTGAAGAAGGTGGTAGGTGAAGATATTATTTTTCACAAGTTGGATTATGGAAGGGAAGCTGGAGAAATTTATCTGGCGGTGGACTCAAGTTATATCGCTGCTGGTGCTGTTTTGTCTCAGGAAGATAAAGCTGGGAAGGTCAGGCCAGTAAGGTATGAGTCTGTAGTTTTTAATGAGGTGGAATCTAAGTATTCTCAGCCAAAGTTGGAATTGTGTGGTGTAGCAAAAATTTTGAAGAAGCTACAAACCATTTTGTGGGGGCAGCATTTTGAGCCACAGGTGGATGCTAAATCTCTGGTTCAATTGATCAACACACCTAGTCTTCCAAATGCTCCCATGACTAGGTGAATGGCATTTATTCAACATTTTTCTTTTGACCTGGTTCACAAGCCAGGTAAGACTTCTACGATTCCAGATGGATTATCAAGAAGACCACCCACAGATGAAGATTATGATTCTGAAGAATTTGATGAAGATGTTCCAGTGGTTAGGGCCAGCGCAAAGGGTGCTGAAGATTTTTCTCTCCTCCCCCAAGAGGCTAAACTGGATTATTGTTCTTTCCTCCACCAAGAGGTTAAACTGGATGGTTCTGATCTTGATTCTGGTGATCAGGATGTTTTTGTTGATGAAGATGGGGCTGTTGTTTAGGATGGCTCAAAATTGGAGAATGGTGTTCTTGTTGGTGAACTGGATTCTTTTAAGATTCAGTGGAAGAAAAAGGATGTGCCAAATTTTAGGGATTGGTGTCCTGGATGGGCCGGTCGTGTTGCTCATGTGTACACTGGAGATTTTGATGACAGGGTTGTACCCTTGGATGTTGTTTTGTTGGATTTTGAAGATGAGACCTGGGGTCAGATTGGGTTTTATTTTATTATGGTTGAATATCTGTTAACCTTGGAGAGGCCAGATACTTGTGATGATGATACTTGGGTGGCAATCAAGAAGAAGAGTCCTGTATTTTATGTGTCAGGAAGGAGGTTGATGAGGAGGAGACATCCAAATCCTCAAGTTGTGGTGACTCAGAAGAAGGGTCAAGAATTGGTTTTGAAGTATTTGCATGAAGACCTTGGTCATAGAGGCTTTAGGGAGACTTATAGAAGAGTAGCAGATAGATTTTGGTGGCCAGGTATGAGCTTGGCTGTGCAGTGTTGGGTACAATCTTTTGAAGAATGTCAAAGAAGAAGTCACTTGATACCTAAAGAGGTTGGCCGTGCTACTGGTGAAACAACTGTATTTGTAAGAGTCAGTTTGGATGCTGTCCATATAAAAGAGGGCAGGTATGAATACTTGATTGTTGCCAGGGATGATTTGTCTGGTTGGGTTGAGGTGGTGCCTCTGGTGAATTTTGCTGCCAAAAATGTGGCAGAATCTTTGAAGAAAGAATGGGTGTTTAGGTATGGGTTGATGAAGTTGGTGACTGTTGATGGTGGGCCAGAGTTTGGAGCTGAATTCAAAGAAGCTGTGGCAAGTATTGGCTCTAAAGTCAGGGTGGCTACACCTTATTATCCTGAAGCTGAAGTCATGGTTGAAAGAGGCAATCAAGTTATCAAAAATGCTTTGGTGAAGATGTGTGGAGATAGTGCTGAAAAATGGAGGCATTATTTACCCTTGGTGTTATTTGCTGATAGGGTCACTGTTAAAAAGACAACTGGCTATTCCCCTTATGAATTAATTTTTGGGAAAAAAGCTTTTCTACCAGTGGACTTGGAAGTGGTCTCTTATCTTGGAAGTGATTGGGATGATATATGCTCAACAGAAGATTTGCTCGTGCCAGGATGCAACAGTTGTAATGTAGAGAGGAATGTCAAGAGAAGGCATACTCTAGAATTATAAAGATTAGAAATCAATCAGTCAGATACTGGGAAAAGAAGTTGGCTCATAGACTAAGGAATCCCTTGAAACCTGGTTGTTTGGCTTTGGTGTATAATAGAAGTTTGGAGAGTCATTGGGGAAATATTTCTGCTGACAGATGTAATGGACCTTACAGAGTCAGATCTCAGGTTTCTGGAGATTCTTATATTTTTGGAGGAGTTAGATGGTGCAGTCTTAAGGAAGAGAGTGGCTGCAGATCAGGTGAAGAGATTTTACCCTAGAGGCACAAAAAGTGAATAAGATTGAGTCTGAAATGAGGATAAACTATGGACCATTCATTAATTTTGGATTTTGGTGATGCTGTGCATCTGTTTTGTTGGAAACTTTTTGTTAGAAGGTACCCACGGGTGGGGCTTCTAGATTTTATTTTGGCAAGTGTGGGGGTGACTGATGGGCTGGCTGCTCTATCAACAGTTACCCCAGATTATCTGTTTCCAACCCCTTCTCTTAATTTGGTTGAACCCTAGTATTGGTTTTTCTTCACAGGTTTTAGTCCTCTATGACTTTAAACTGGAAATTCTTTTGGTCTTCAAGTGACGGAATCTTCACACTTATTGGTTTTGGTTTAATGTGTTGGTTTTTGTCTTTTGTTAGAAGGTACCCAGGGGGCCTTCTAGATTTTATTTTGGCAAGTGTGGGGGTAACTGATGAGCTGGCTGCTCTGTAGAAAAGCTACCCCAGAATGTCTGTTTCAAGTATTTTTTGTCCTAGTTGAATCCCAGTTCTGGTTTTCATTATTCAGGTTTCAAGTCCACAATGACTTTAAGCTGGATTACTGGATTGGGACAGGCTTCTTTCGTCTATTTGGTTTAGTGGGGGATCACTGGTGGTCTCCCATAATTTTTACTTATTGGAGGGAGCCCACCCAGTGATCATTTCCTTGGACTGGACTTTCTATGGAGCTGGATTTTTTTCTTTTTCTTTTCTTAAATTTTTTTTTTCATAGTTAAATAGTAGTTTTAGATTATTTTCTTTTTTCTCTTTTTTTATTTTAATTTTTTTATGGGAGTTATTAGGATATAAAGAGGGAAAAATCACAAAATTATATTATATGGTGTCACCACATCAGGGTCACCTGGATGTGGGCAAGCATTGGTTGGGAAAGGCTCATCAATTGGCTAGGCAATGCTATTTTCTTTTTTTTTCTTATTATTCTCTCAATTTCTTATTTATTTCATCTTTATTTTTTATTTCAATTCATTTAAAATTTATCAAAAAGTGTATTCACATCAAGGTGCACTTGGATGTGGGTAAGGTATCAGGGGATTAGTACATCAATTTTCTGGGAGATACAATTTGTAACTATTATTTATCTTTTCCTATTATTATTATTCATTTCTTTTTAATTTTTCAGCTCTCATATTTTTGGTTAATTTTGTTATTTATTTTCAAGTTTTTTTAGTATGTTATAGTTTAAAATAAAAAAATATAATAAAAATAAAAATAAAATAAAAATAAATAAAAATGATAAATAAAATAAAATAAATAAATAAATAAAATAAAGATAAAAATAAATAAAAAAATTTTTTTACATATTTCTGTTAATTATTATTGTTCTCTCTATTTATTAATTTATTAATTTCTGTCTTGTTTATTTTTAATGTCTGGAAGAAGAAGCCTCTGGCGGTTGGTCCGGATTATGGTGGCATTTTTGCTTTTGTTAGGATTGGAAGAAGAACTGTGTTCTTTGTGGTGTAGGCGGCTGGAAAGAGTATATGGATTGTAATGGTCAGGTACCGGAGTGGAAGGTAATTTTTGGGAAGAAGTGGAAGAAGCCGGGATAGAGTGTTGGAAGGTGTGCTTGATTATTCTAGACATCTTCCAGTGGTCATCAAGGAGCTTTTTCTCAGATTCTTTTCAAAGTCATTCAACGGACAGTGGAGGGCAAAGGCCTTAAGCATGCTTTAACACATCATGCTTAGGTGTTGTTTCATGTCAGCGTAATCTAGCGTTAAGGTAGTTTCTAGAGGTTGGCCAATCCCAATTGTAGTTTCAGGAGGTGGGGTTCCAACTACCCAGAAGAATTAGATCAGTAATCAGTGTCTGTTAAAGAAATTGGATTTATTAATTTGGTACTTACAGATTGGAAGCTCATCAAATTTGTAAGTGGCCAGGATTCGAGCTGTTTATGAAAGCTGAATGGATGTTGAAGGAGGATCAACCAGATAGAGGTATGGATTCTCATGATCATTCTCTAAATGGTGTTGAAAAGATGAAGGAGAAGAAGGGCGTTCCTGTGGCCTGGTTGGAGCAGCAGGGCTGCTGTTGTTGTTGTAGATATTATTATTGCTTGGCCCAGTTGGGATGGACACTGGTGGTGGAGAACCAGGGTTTTTGAAGGAAGGATCAGGAGAAGGTGACCTGGAAGCTGATTGTGATTTTCTGGATGAAGATCTAGAAGAAAGGGAATCATCAGAGGAATAATTGGTGGTCAGAGGAGAGGTGTAGTTAGTTCTTCTTAAAGTAACTGGAGATTTTTGTTTGGATGCAGTGTTGTGTGCTCTGGTGTTTTCAGAAGGTCCTCTGGCAGGTTTTCTAGAGTTTTTGGAATTTTTGGGGATGTCTGGGGAAGAAATTTGGTGTGTATGCATTGCTTTGGGAGCACTAGGAGGTGGTTGTGTAGAATTTTTGGTGTTTAATGGTGTGTTTTAGCTGTTATCTGGCTGAATTTGGGAGTTTTGAGCCTGATTTTCACTTTCTGGAAAGGGGGGTGGGTGGCCTGGACGGGGTCTAGCAGCCTGGGTGCTGATTTTGAAGCTGATTTGGCCAAATTTGCTGAGATAAAAGCAGAATCTTGAGAAGATAAAGCAGGTCTTTTAGGGAGTGATTTGGGAATAGAACAGCGTGATCTTCTGGAAGGAGCAGAAGATAAAGAAGAAGAAGCAGGTCCAAGTTCTGGTGACCTGGTAGGAGATCTGGAAATATATTTTTGTGAAGGTGAAGGCAGAGGTATTGGATAGTTGGTGTCTCTGTCACATCTTTTCTTTTTAGAGTTGCAAGAATCACAGGCTCTGTTATAGAGTTTGGCTTGAGGAGTAGGAAAAGTGAAGGTACAAGGCCTGCGCATTTGAATGCACTGTTTACAAGCAAAATCCTTTGGAGCAGTGAAACAGTGAAGGTCCAATGTGTCAAAGTCTGGAGATTCAGCCATTATCTGTGAAGGAAAAACAATGAAGAGAAAAGAGATGAATGAAACTTTTTTCAGTGATGTGTAGATAATGAAGAAAGAATGGAAGCTCAGCAGGTTGGCTGTGGAGCACTGTGCATGGAGGTGGCTCTGCCCTTATATGCAAAATCGGTTTTAGTCCATCAAGACTTTAAACTGAACACTGGCAGTCCATCAAGACTTTAAACTAAGAAATGGTACAGCCCCCCAAGACTATGAACTGAGGATGGTTTTTGGTTGAGTACTTCAGGACTATAAACTGATAATGTGGATTTGGTGTTATTCTGGAAGAGGGCATCCAAGGGGGAGTCTTTGAATTTTGTTAAGGCAAGTGTGGGGGTAAATAATGAGCTGGCTGCTCTGTAGAACAGTTACCCCGGAATGTTAGTTTGTTTCTTTGGTCTTTAATGTTTTGATCTCTGGTTCTGTCTTTTTGATTCAGGTTTTGAGTCCCCCAAAACTATAAACTGAGGGTTTTTGAGTCCCCCAAGACTATAAAATGAGGGCTGTTAGTCCCCCAAGACTTAAAACTGAGGATTAGTCCCCCAAGACTTTAAAATTAGAAGTTTGTTTATTTTTTTTATTTCTAAATAAAGATTTTTAGGCAAGAAGTAATTACAGAAAAGAATCAAGAGATGAAACAAAATTTTCAGCATTGGCTTTGAACTGGTGGATGAGGTTCTTCCTTGTCTCAAGGTCCTGTGGGTTCCTGGCAGGAGTGGATTGGAAGTAATCTAGGATGAGATGCTTCTGTTGAGAAGAATGTTGTTGGAAGTTGTTTTTGATGGTTGGCAATGAGTTAGGTGGGGGTTCTTCAAGGGTTCTCACATTGTCATCATCACTGTCTGGATTGGAATGAACTGGAAATTGGTCAGATTGAATTTCAGTATGAAGAAGTATTGAGTTTACCATTAGAAGGACCAGGGATTAAAGAGCTAGTGTTTATAGCAGGGTTGGCACTATTTTTTGAAGGGTGTAGTTTGTTGAATAATCTGGGGATCAGGATGGATGGTCTGGATCTTTTGGTGCTGGTGGAAGGTGGATCAGGGTGTGGAGAAGAAGATGATGAAGAGGACAATGGACCAGGTCTGAAACAAGTCTTCTTCCTAGAGTGACAGGCATCACAGGAGGTTCTGTAGGGATGCGCTGGAGGTGTTATGGTACAGATGATATTGTTGTCAATGCAGTATTGGCAAGGACCCATGTCAGTAGCAGATTTGGAGAGGAAGCTGAAAATGGTGGTTGTGATGAAGGAGAATGTGGACATTCTCTATTTGAGGGAGGATGTGGTCTTCCAACATTGGTGGAGCCCTTTGTTGGTCTGTTTGGTGTATTTTTGATATGTCTTAAATGGTATTGTTCAATAATTGGGTGTTTTTCTGGAATTATTTGAAGAATATTGGGACTGCGGGGATGTGGGTATTACCATTGGATAGCTCCCGTTTTTCTCTATATTTTATGTCTTGAGGACATTTTTCATATTCTAAGTATTTGAGGGATTATTTCTCATTTTTCATTTCAAAAGATAGATGTTTAATTTTGTTTTTTGTGTTTTACGGGCTAACCTTAAGTCTTAGGGTTAAGTTCTTAGTACCATTAGAATGGGCTAATTTTTCTCTACGTTTCATGTCACAATGTTGTTGTAGCTTAATTATGTGTTTTAAAGGTTTTAGTAGTGGTAGTTTGTTTTTCTAAGTATTTTGGGTGTTTTTGGTGGTTTTCTGGCTTCAGGGTGGTCCTGCTGCTTCAGGCAGGCCTCCCGACGTCAGGAGGACTGCCTGCCTCAGTGCTAGAAGGCTGGGAAGCGTTTCTAGAGGGGTTTTATGCAATTTGGCGCTCAGAAACGCCAAATTTGTGGGTGTGCATGGGCTCTTAGATAGTGGTCTGTGTGTATATAGTGAACAAGACAGTTTGGGGCAACCTTAATTATCATACAACCATCCGGAGGTGATATCCTTGTTCCTCACTCAGTTTTCACTGTTTTCTGGCCACAATTGGCTGTGTTTGTTGCAAGGTTAGTTCTTCATTTAACTCAACTTTGGCAACTCTTTTCTCTGGTGTAGTCTTGCAAGCTATATCAAGTATTATTGCTGTCTCTGGTGTTGATTTGAAACCTACATCAAGTATCATTGCTTTCTCTGGTGTGGACATTGGTCTACATTTCAGTTCTTTGGTTTGGTAGTCTGTCTGGAGACTACTTTCTTGGCTGATCGGGCAGTCAAGTGTATTGGAAAAGGAGCTTTAAACAACAAGAACCAATTTACTGTAGCAGTTAAATCTCACTTATATTTTTCTAAATGGACAGGGGATTTTCTCTCTGGGTTTTCTCCAACTCCCTTGGTCAAGGCCTATAGCTAGTACTATAGGATTGTCTACAACGTACATCACCAGTTACATGAGGTGTAGCACCAGTTTCAAAAATTCCCTTTGCCTCATCAGCTTCTAAAATCTGCATCTACTCATCGCTACCAAGATTGAGTTTGTTCAAAGTAGTGGTCAAGATATTGATAGCCAAGGAATCTATTTTATTTAGGTGTACTTTAGAGGAATATTGTTTTCCTTTTCTGTCAGGAAGTGCTCTTCAAATGTTTCCAAGCATGATTTTTGCCTGTTGTATGCAAGCCTCACAACAGGTCCAAACTTCAGAGTTGAACACATTTCTATCACCGTTATAGGGACATGACTTCCAAAAATTCTTGGTGGATCTACACAACCTGCAAGATTAATTGGGATGTTTGTTACCAGGTCAGTATCTATCCATCTTTCCCCTCCTGAAAGCAATGGACAAAACACTATCCTCTTCTATAGAGGTTTTCAAAGCTGTGGAAGGTATGGTGGATAGGGTGGTTGCGTTTTTCACTGTATTTTGGAGGGCCATAAGCATGTCATCAAAAGATAGTTGGGCCAGATCCTTGCATAGCTCAAATTGTTTGTTGAGTTCCACCAAGAAGTGGGATGCAGAAGGGGGAAATAGCAATTGAATGAGAGCAGCACCTAATTCATCATATCCAAGCTTGAAACTGGACCATTGAAGAGCATCCAGGATAGACTTAATGATGTCTGCATGGGACACTGCATTGGTGAAGGGAGAAGATTTGAAATTCAGCAAATCTCTAAATAAAACCATCCATTATGTATGAGTAGATGTTTCAAATTTTGAAGATAACACTTGATATGTGTGGCGACATGTGGTACCAATATCTATGAAGGCCTGTAGTTTTTCTTCTATTGTGAAATAAATGATATGCCAACAAATCTCATCCTCAAACACAGCAGTAGCATTTTAAAAGGTTGTGTTATTTGTTGTGTATTTTGTGGAACACACTCAACACTGCATGAAAAAAGCAATCCTTTTGAACCATGTCTGCCAGTTTGAATCATACACCTTTAGTTTTGGTGTATGCTTCACCTGCAAAAGTATGTTGTCTTTGACTGCACCTCAATCCTTCCCCTTGTACTCAGTTAATAGGGGATCTACTTCCAGATGCATCAACATGGTTGGAGGATGGGAAGTTTGGGAAGCTAATTTTGGTAGAGGAGTAGAGAGTAGAGGTTAGAGGTTTATTTGCCTGTGAGGTGTTTTCAGGTTCCATGACGTTGTAGAATTGTCTTTCAGTAGTATTAGAGGAGGTAGAGGTAGACATCAGTGAAGTGGTGGTAGGTGAGAGAGTACCAGAGAAAGAGCATGATCTACATTGGTCAAATGTGGATTTTTTTGAGAGGTGAGGAGGAAATTCAAGGTTTCTCAGTTCTCTAGTGAGAATCAGTTGGTCATGTTGAATTTGTGGTCTATATTGAAAAGGGTTGGAATTGTTTGGGTTGGAAGGCATGAATTAAATGCCTGGAAGAGAATTTATGCGCCAAGAATTGATTTAACGCAAGGATGAGGCACATTTAATGAGAGACAAGCTTGGGGCACACAGCTAGTTCTGGGAATATACAAGATCTAAATTACTGCTAGTAACAAATAAGGGACAGCCCATAACATATTGTAGAAGTGTCAGTGCTTCTTCCAGAGTGAGCCAGAGTTAGACGCATTGGCTGCACCATAGGTTTTATACTAGATAATATGTAAATGCTGCATAATTACTAAGCATATTACATCCTATACATAACAATTTAAATAGCTCTGTAATTTTATATCTCAGTCCAATAGTTTATATATACATTCTTTTTATGTATTTTCCATATCTACAGCTGTTAAGCTTGATCCAAGTAACCATATATCTAAGCTTAATTATAGGAGTAACTTAAACTAATGAGATGCTCCATAACACCCCCCCCATGGAAAATACATAAAAGAAAAAAATGGCGGAAGACAGAAAAAGAAAAAAAATGAAACAAGTAAATCAAAAATCAAAACCCCGGTTACTAAGTGCAAATAAAGCATATATCTTTCCCTGGTTGATTTTTGCTATCAGTGTCCCCTGGCACATCAGCATCCACTTCCAAATATATACTAAATTTGGCTATATAGCAAAATGGTCAAAGAAAAAAACCACAAGCAGATACAACAATGATACCCTTCCCCAGAATAATTGTATTGGCCTCCCATAGCCACAACCCACTTCCAGGTATCACTGCCGCATCCACAAGTGATGAACATTGGAGAAAAGAGAATCAAAGAAAAAAATGAAGAGAAAATTATAAATAAAAAAAATCATCCTTTAGTAAGAAAGAAATAGGAAACAAATTTTTCAACAATTTTTTTTGGCAAAGCCTTTGTAAATATGTCAGCTAACTGGTCAGTTGTAGAAGTCCATTTGCGTTTAATGAGTCCTTTTGCTACCTGTCCACAGACCTAAAAGCAATCCCTCTGTAAATGCTTTGTTCATTTATTGATATCATGGAGATTTACATGAACAATAGATGCCGCATTATTGACAAAAACGGAGATTGGAGATTGGTGAGGGATCTTCAAATCTTCCAAGATGTCATGGAACCATACCACTTCTTTAGTAGCCAGAGACAAGGCAGTGATTTCCAAGTGATCAGAGGAGGTTTCCACAATAGTTTGACGCTTTGATGACCATGAAAACGGACACCCATGAGATAAAACTAGAAAACCGCTAACAGCTCTAGAAAATTCCCCTTCCCAACCAGAATCACTAAAACAACTAAGGATATCATAATCATTAGGTTTAAGACAAAGTTCATAGTGAGAGGTAGTGTTAACATAACACAGTAGGTGTTTGATGTAAGACCAATGAGACTCATTAGGTGAAACAGAAAATCTACTCAAATATCCCACCACAAAGGATAGGTCCTGTCTAGTTGCTACAGCTAAGTAGTTGATGGAACCAATGACCCTTAGGTGGGTAGTAGTGTCCACCTTTAGGATACTGTCTTCATCCTGGGATGTGTTTAGATTTGTGCCAGGTTCAATTGGAGCTTTCATGATGACATCATTAAGCCTAAAAAAGAAAAAATCTTTTCACAAAGCTTATTTTGACTTAGAAATAAATTTCCATAACCATCTTTTCATACCACAATACCAACAATTTCTTTAATTTCATGAAACCAAGTAATTTCAACCTTAGATTATAGTGTTTTGTCAAACCAATCCAAGATGGATTGTAAGGCTGTAAAGATGCAGCCATCATCCACATGAGCCCATACATAGCAATAATTTGTACCATTATGGTAAATATAAACAGATGGGTCATAAGGTAAAAAATGAGAACCAGCTGAAGACAGGATTCCTGCAAAGCAGAAGTACAAGCATCTGCCTACCTGTTTTGTGCCATATAAGGCTTTTTCTAGTTTGAATATTTTACCCAGAGAGGAAAGCTTCAGGTTTCAAGGGTGTATGAGGTATACATCCTCCTCAATGAGGGAGTTTAGATATGCTCCAACCATGTCAAATTGTGCACTAAAAATCTTGTTCTTAGCTTCTAAAACTAAAAGAAAACAAAGCGTGGGAAATCTTTCAGTGGGTGCAAAGGTTTCCAAATAGTTGACACATTGTTCTTCTGTGTAGCCACAAGCAACCAAGTGTGATTTATATTTTAGGAAATTAGCATCCTGATCCCTTTTAATGGCAAACAACCACCTGGAAAGAAGGGTTTTTACCCCAGATGGTAGGTTTCATTCATGCCATACACCTTTTGATTCAAACATTTTCACCTCTTTTTTGCATGCTGCTTGCTAGTGTGGGTAATCCGGACTAATCATAGCGGCATTGATTGTTTGTGGTAGGTCATCACTGATGGATTCTTCTAGAACCACTAGTTCCATAACCGCTTCATCCTGATGGTTGATAAGTGAGTCTTCAACTATAGCCAAGGAGGCAGCTGAAAACAAAAAACCATCTGGGGAGGAAAAAGGATTGTGTAAAGATGTATTTAGACTTACCCTATTGATTTGTTCATCAATAAATTTTGCAGATGATAAAAAAAATTCCCTTTTTGTTTCATAGTCCTAGAATCTCCATCCTTTTACCCCTTCCTTGTATCCAATGAAGATACATCATTTTGATTTGTCATCAAGAGTTCCTGGTTTTTCAGTTGGAATGTGAACATAGGCCTGGGAACCAAAAACTCATACTTTGTGGAAGTCAAAAGTTTAGTAGGGCACTAAAGTTTTTTAAAAGTGGATTTTGTGAGATTAATATTGAATCTGAGAAAGTTAATCTAAATTTAAAATGTTTATATATGAGAAAATGAGCATATAAAAGGTTTTAAAACAGATAATTTTACAAGTCAAGATTAAACAAATAATTAATGGTCAGGAAATGTAAGTACCAGTCCAAAAGTGCATGGAAATTAAATTCAGCAGTCTCAAGAGCTTTTGGGAATTTTTGTGAAATTTTTACTATTTTTCTACTATTTTTAATAATTTCATGAAATATTTTTGGTTTTTTTTGATTTTTCATTATTTACTCAACTTTGATAATTTTTACTGGGTGATTAGGGCTGCACAGACTACAAAAATTAGAATGGATTATAAAGTTAAAGTATCTCTATTATCTATAGCTTTTCTAGATTTTTTTTATTAGTATTTTAAGGCTCTAATTGAGTCCGGAAGTCTGTACAAGCTCTGGAATGCTCCGGATGAGCTCCATACCAACTCTGGCAATCTCCAGATGAGCTCTGGGATGCTCTGGCTAGGTAAAATAGGACACATGACATGCTATTAATATAAAGACTGTAGACTTGGAATTAGAACAGGATCAAAAATCTATCTAACAACTTTTATCTTAACTATTATCTAACGAGAGAAAAATCATTATTATTTTACTTAACAAATTTTAAATTGTAATACCCTTATAAATATAACACTTTCACATAATAATTCATTAATTTCACTCATCATCACATTTATTAACTTATAGGGTACCATTTTAAAGGTCTCATCACCAGGGATCTAAATTTAACAACTAAATCATATAAAAATAAAAGCTTCATAAAAATGTAATATTCAATCATTTAATTAACTTTTCTAAATACAGCTTCACTGTTGTGTTTATTACCCTCATTCTAAAGAACACATTTACAAAATCTAAATAACTTTAAAAACAAATAGTTTATTGGTCATTTCATAACAAGTAGAGGTTATAGCTTAGTTAATTGTGAACTCTTTATTAACTTAAAGGGACAGGGTTTTCTTTGGTTTATCCAACTTCCTTTGATTCTGCTTACAGCAAGATGGCTGTAAGAGTCTTTCTACAATGTGACCTACATTAGGTCTCTGACCAAGGAATAGCTTGTATGCTGTTTTAGGATTTGTGGATTACAGGAGTTGATTGTTGAGGTATGATGTGCAAAAAAAGGCAAAAGACCAAAAATTCAAGGACAAGCCACTTGCAAAAAGAAGTGATTGTCCCACTACTTCAAGTTTCCTATTCTATCTTTTGGCTCTACTTTTCTACTGATTAATGTAATGTTTTTCTTGCTGATGTATGATGCCTCTGTTACTTACCACTGTTTGAAATAACTGTCCCATAAATTCTCCACCTCCATCTGTTCTGATGGATTTCACTTTCAATCCCGTTTGCATCTCTGAAAATGAGAAGAAGTTTTCAAAACAAGCTGCCACAGGAGATTTCAACTTGATAACATAAACCTTTTTATATCCAGAGAATATATCTTGGAATGATAATGCATATTGGCCACCAGAAATTGCTTCAGGAAGTGGGACAATAAAGTCTGCTACAATTAAGTCAAGAAGGTAATATATGCTGTTGGAGGTGGGTGATGGTGGTGATATGGTTGGACAAGCAAGGAGACATTCTTCACAGTTATGAGGGGCTTTTTAAGTGGATAGATCATTTCAAGTCATATTGGTAATCATCTGTTTGATATTTCTCTCCCCAGCCTTTCCAAGACAATGGTGCCATAGGTCAAAAATTTGTGTGAGGTAGTACTTGATGCCATGAAAATGTTGATGAAAGTTGTCTGATCTGGAGTTGGTACATCATCAGCTACAAAGCTTTGAGATTTGTTTTTTAGGATGAGGGAGACTACATGGTCACTATTTAGCATATTAACTAGGTTAACACCAGATGTACCATGGATAAAAAATATGTGTTTGAAAAGTAAATCAAAACCTGAAAAAAGAGTTTTCCTCAGATTGGGGCAGAAATATACATTTTCAATTAATTTTTTAGTCCCTGTGGTGTGGTCCACTAGATAAGATTGACCACTTCCTAGTATATTTGGGATTCCATTGTTGGCTACAACAACTTTGGCAGGTGGATTGATTGTTTGGTAATTGAAAAGGATGGATTTGAAATTTGTCTTATTTTGAGAGGCTTCTGAGTCCCATAGTATGGTGTCCTTGTTGTTGGCCATTGGTGCTGTAAATCAAAATGCTGATGGGAAAGCCACAATTTTTGGTTCACTTTTGGCATTTATAGTAGTGTTATTTGCAGATGATTTGATTTTGAAATGTTCTGTGCACTTTACTGACTCTTCATCACATATTTTTAGCTAAAATTTAGAATTCATGTTCCCCTTTTTATTAAAATAGTAACACACAGCAGTACTTTGATTATTTGAAAGACTCAAAGTGTAGTTTCTTTTTTTTCCTTGTAAGCTTCCAATGCTGAGATTGTAGATTTTGAAACAGATTGCGCATGTAGTGTAGCATCTATCCCTTGAATGCATGCAATGATATCTGAACTTGATGTGTCCATAAAAGTGGTATTTGATAACCACTGGTAAAGACTAGAGAAGTCCCATGTAACCTCCTTTGGTAAGGAGCTCATAATGACACATAAGAAATGATCCTCATTTACTTTGAAGTTAACTAAAGATAATTTAGTTTTTAAAGCATTTAATTTGGTTAGATGAGCAGAAAAAGTAGCTGTAATAGGATTATACTTAAGGCTAGTGAATTTTTCATATATGTTTTGTACTTCTGATATGCACACTTTTCTGAATTTAGCTGACAATATTTTTATCATGTCCACAGGGTCATTGAGGTTTCTGAAAAGTGATTTCACTTCATCATTTCATGTGTAAAATATAGAACAGAAAACAAAATTTTTCCCTTTAAGATGCTTGACTGTATCACCATGGGGAAAAAGGTAGCACTTGTAGTCAAGTTGTTTTTGAAGACTTGAAGATCAATTCTTGTTGGAAATGTGTGCCAATCTCTGTTGGACACATTTAAGCAGAAACTATCTCAAATAAACAATGTGAAACAATAATAAAATATCTAGTAATTTAAACAGGCCAGATTTCTTATACTCTAACTGACTGAAAGGCCAATGGATATTTGTTGATTGATCACTTCAATTATAAATTGAAAATATTATCCTATTATATTTGATGAAAAAGCTGGGAATATATTATTGAGAGATATTATACTGGCAGTATTTTCAAAAACAGTCCCAAAAACATTTGGATTAATGGTTTTTGAGACATGTCCAACAATATCCATACTTGTTATAACAACTCTTTTGGACCATCTATTGTAGAACCAAAAAGCATCAAATCCTGCTTTCAGAAAGAGGTTTTCTATAGACTGTTCCACAAGATCATATAAAATAATTAAGAGAAACATCTGGGATGGCAATTGACTAGACTCTCACATTATCAATATTACTCCAACCTGGTGTCCTGTTGGTAAATTAATCTCAACAGATCCATTGCCTTTATGTTTTGAATACAATGAGAATCTTTTTTCATCAGTTTCAATGTTCTTGAGCTCCAGAATTCTATTTTCAAGAATTCTGTGTGAATTTCTTGATTTTTCTATGCCAAAAGCACTTGAGAATTTCTTGAGAGTCCTAATTTTGTTCACAAAACTCAACCATAATCCATAATCATCCTCTGACACTTCAGTGGATAACTTTCATTTAATTTTTAAGTAAAACATCATTTCTCTCCACCAGTGATTGTAGTTGCCCAATAAAAATAAGCCTTTTAATGAGGATTTTGTACATTTCATCCAAATATGAATCATATTTATTTAAATCATTTCAGTAGTTTAATGTATTACATAGAGCAGATACCTTTTTTATTGTTGTGAGAAATTGATCCCAAAATTTCATTTATGGGCTTGTGTGCCCATGCAGCTGATGATTTTAGTAGTTCAAAACGCCTAATAACATCAGGTAAATGTTGTTCCAAGTGAAAGTTTGGCTTGATATCTATATCTAGCTAAAATTCATTCAGAAACGTCATGTACACCTTCATTTGATGTTCCAGGGACAAGAATTGGTCTTCAGATATCTCTATAGAAGTTACCAAGCTAATGATTGAAACAAAAAAGTGAGAGACATTTAATTAATTTTGCTTCTCAAATTTCAGATTTCTCAATGGTCTAAATGGGTATCATACCTGCCACATAATAGATTTTATTTAGGAGGAGCCACTCTACAGCCTTGAGGTTTGTACCTGCTTCACCTATACTTGATTGAACTCAAGTTATCCAAGAAGGGATGAGGATATTTCTGATACAGGTTTGAACTATGATCAATTCACCTTCCCTCAGACTTAAATTAGATCTGTAAGTATCTTGCTCTTGTATTAACTTTAAAGTGAATTTTGACCTAAAAATATAGAAAAACTCTTGAAAAGTAAAATATAAAAATAATGCTTAATTAAGATATGGTCATATAGTAATGGCAGAAATGGCTTACTAGAAGTGCTAAAGTTTTAACTTGATTCATTGTGATCAGAGTAACGATCAGTTTGGGTCTCACCAGCTAGTTTTGAGGATCCAGCAACTTTGATAAATTTGGTGGGCTGATCACTAGAACCACCATCTTGAGTAGGTTTAGGTTTTGGCATATTTCTTGAAGATGGTATGATGACACATAATGTGCTCCTTGATCTACTAGCTCTTGATGAGAGATGAGTCCCAAGATTTGAGGAGAGAGATGAGGGTTTTGATGTTTTCTTTTAGATCTGATTTTGAAAAGTAAAGGATTATCAGAGGAGCTTGAAAATGAATGGTGACTTGAAGTTGATATAAAAGATTGGTTCTGGTGAAATCCATTCTTGGAGGTGTTCTTCCTTCTCTTTTGAATCAACTCACCAGCCACAGTGATCTCAAGATATGTCTTACTGAAATCCCTAGCAATTCCAAGAGCAATCACCACAGGAAATCAGGGGTGAACTGCTAGCAGTTCCCTCTCTTTAAAACTTTCAGGAAGAGGTTGGGAAATTGTTGGGAAAATGTTTTGAAAGAATTAGGAAACTGTTTTTATATTATATGAAAACATTTTGAAAAAAAATTTGGCCCTAAATTGAGCCTCAATTTATCCCTTCTTGAGCAGAGCTTTGGATTTAAGTTGAGCATCAGTTGGACCAAATTTGAGCAATGTTTAAGCCACAACACTTAACATACCATAATATTCAATTTTATATCTAGATCCATTTAATGTTGGGAGGTCAGGTTTGATATTAGTAGAAATATCTTAAATGACACATAGTATACTAGGTCTGGAATATTATTTCAATTATAAATTTTATTTCCCCAAATATATAAAAAAGAATACTATTTAAGTCCTTTTTAAAAAATTTATTAATAAAAATATAACTCTGTAAAAAAATTTCCACATACTTTTAAATTTTCTAGACAAAAGTTGATATTGAGCCCTTATCAATAGAAATTTCTCATTGTTCATTAAAATAAAAAAGTATAAGACAATGTTCAAAAAATTTAATGTAGGAGAAAAAATATATATATATTTTATAAGGGGAAAAAATAGTAATGTATTTTTTTAAAAATTTACACTATTAAAGAGACTAATTTTAATATATTGGCACAAAACTAAGGCTCTAAAATAATGCACTTTTTTTAATTATTTATCTGTATTTAGTTATTATTAAAATGTGAGTCAACATTAATTATTAACATACATGAAAAATTCAATTTTGAATATTCATCCAACATTATATATATCCTCTACTTTATTCTCTTTCAAAACTTTGCTCTCACCCTCTCTTTCTTTAAACTACCACCATCACCATAAATTTCATTTAATTAAAATGTCAAATTTAAGATGCATTGGACAATTCTCTTTAAATTTTAAACCTATTTTTACAAAAGAAAGATCTGTTTTTGATGAAGTATCTACTCCAGTTATTATGCAACAAGGAAGATCTTTAGTTCATATTTTTGGATTATTCAAAGAAGGAGATGCAAAACCTATTAGTGATCTTTCTAACAAACAGAGCAGCCAAATTGGACAACTACTTGGAGAAATTGGATCTGGATCTCAAATTTTAACTGAGGAAAGGGCTTTAAATCCCCAAATACCTTATTATTTTTGCTCTTACTTGGTTCTACTTTTAAACAGGCAGTATAGAATTTGTGGCCTTCTTTTTTGTTTGACCTATTTTATTAGTCAGGCTAAAGAAGTATTTCTAAATGCTCAAAATGATTTGACACTGATTCCACACTACAATCCAACTGTCTTCTTCAATATTCCTCATTCTTGTATTCACACAACTTCTGAAATTTCTGGGACAAGGGATAATCAAATGGAAAATCTATCTATACGTGGTGTCAAAACAACTATGAAAACGCATCAGATTCAAGTTATCAATTTTATGATAGACAATGAAAATAACTTATTCGAAAAGTTAGAGAACCTGTGGAGGCATGCAGACAAAAGCTGGCTGAGAGTAGGTTTTAATAATTATTATGAACAATTTCTTGAAGAAGAGTTATCCTATGCAGGAATTGGTTCAATTCTAGCTGATGATATGGGCTTGGGAAAGACCCTCTCAACTCTTGGCCTAATTACTGCAACTCAAAGTGAAGCCAGACAATTCCAACTCTTGGGTGGTGGACAAGAGAAAGATAGGACATCAGCAACTCTCATCATTTGCCCACTTGCAACATTATCAAACTGGGTCAATGAAATAAGAATTCACTTTGAAGATAATGCACTACCTTTCAAGGTTCTTTATGGGAAGGATTCAAAGAAAATTAATTTTGAGGAGCTTCAGAACCAACTAGTTGTTTTGACTACCTATGAGACAGAAAGTCCATCTTCTTCAAAGAAAACTCCTCAACCTTTTCTGCAAGTAACTCATAAACTCATTTTGTAGAGAATAGTTTTAGATGAGGCTCAGTAAGCATTCATTTGAATTACTAGAATTTTTGAACATAATATTATAAAAGCTGATGAAATTTATAACATAATTTAAAAGTTTAATCAAGAATCACCAGTTGCACAAGAATCAGAATATATTGGCCTTGGAGGCTGAGTATCAACTATGCTTGACAGGGACACCACTTCAGAACTGGACAACTGATCTTCAAAGCCTTATATCATTCCTCAGAATTGAAAGATGGCAAGAAAACTGGTTGTGGATTAATTTTCTTATGAATGGCTTAAACAGAGGAAGCTCAAGCTCAATAAAATCGATAAATACTCTCATGAATGTCATATGCCTGCGGAGGACTAAAGATGCAATCTTATCACTTCCTCAAAAAATTGAGCAAGGAATATCTGTAGAATTTTCAGAACCTTGGCACTCAAAACTTACGAAGCTTCAAGAATGTTTTTCTAAGTATTATGGGCCTTCTCAAAATACAAACCTCCCTTGGGACTCAGCTGAGTTTATCCAAGAACTTTCAATTTTATGGCAATTTTTTAACCACCCTGTCTACAAAAACCCAGATCAACCTCCAACATTTCCTTTCACATGGAAACATTCAGCAAAGATTATACATCTAATCAGTCATTTAGAAATTTTCTTAAGGGGAGAAAGGGGGATAATTTGTCCCAAGGCTGTTATATTTTCAGAATATGCAGACTTTTTGGAAATGTAAGTAATTCTATTAATTATCTCAATAACTTATTTTTAGCTTAAACAACATTTCAATATTTTATCCATTGAAAAAGTATAAAAAAGGCTTTAGATGACCATGGATATAGCTACAAAGAGCTTGTAGGTAAGTTGAGCATGAAAAAAAGGGATGAAAATCTGGACAAATTCAAAAATGATGAAAGATGTCAAGTTTTGCTTGGTACAATCAAGGCTGCAGGAGTTGGAATAGACTTGAGGTGTGCACAAAATGTATATATAATGGTAATTCAAAGAGTCTTATATTGAAATAAAAAAGGTTGAAAAGAGATTTTGTTTAAAATATTGAAACAGGAGACTAATTGGAATCCAGCAGTTGAAAAGCAAGCAGTTGATCGTCTGTATAGAATGTGCCGACAAAATGAAGTTCATGTACTCAAGTATTTTGTAAGCAGAAGTATTGAATTCAGCATTTATAAGATACAAAGAAAAAAGATTGAGCTATGAATGTATGTGAAATTTTCTTTAAATAAAGTTGCATCATAGCTAAAAATATTTATCTGTTCTAATTTATTAAGGCTAAGTGTCCCAAACATTGGAAATGAGGAATATGAGTCTGCTAGATTATTGATTAGGGAATTCATCAATAACTCACATTATAATTTGAAATTTGTTCAATTATGTAGGAAATGTTTATTGGGGCTTGACAATTAAGAAGTTTTAATTGTTGAGGATTAAGAGAAGCAAGATATAATGAAGAATAGCAGTCACTTGGCAAACCCCTGGGGACTGGAAAAGAATTAAAGTGAGTCTCAATTGAGGATACCAAATTTATTCTATCATATAATGCCAAGTTCTTAAGTATTTCTCCTGAATAAGAGGAATTTTCTCGGATTTGAATGTGTTTCTGGTTGAGATTTCATGCAATTCTTGAGAATTCTTCAGATCTCCATGGCAATAACATCCGCTTAAAAGAACCTTCATCATCAATTTCGGTGTCTGAGCAACATTTGACCTTTTTGAAAAGATTCTCATAGGTTTCACCACTTGGAAGTTGTTTAAGAAGGTGAGTCCGGTTAAAAGAGTTCTGAAAAAGATTGTCAAATTTATATAAGCTTGTGTAAAAAATAAGAAAAAAATATTAGTTCTTACTTTCTTTTTTATTTTATATTTATACTTTCTTATTTTAACTATTTCACGGAAACTATCACAATCTTTTCCGAGTTGTAATTTATCAGAATAACCTATAAACCCGTGGTGAAGAACACCCATTTGATTTAGGTAGGAAATATGAGTAGATTCCATTGAATAAGAAACCAAATAATTAGTTTCCAAAGCTTTATCCTAGTGCTTAATGATAATTTTTGCCGAAACCTGATTCCACTTGTGAAACCAATCAAGATTCCAAGCAAAAAAATTTCCAGGAAAGTTGCATTGATAAAGAAAGTGGATAAAATCATTGTGGAATATAGCAAGGATTTGTTCAGAAACACTGTAATTGTCAAGGTACGCTTTTGGTCTAGAAGATTGGTATGAAGTTTTTACAAGGATTGTAAAGGTTTAAATGGACTCTCAACAAATTTGTACGTATCTCTTAAATCACAGATGATTATTTTACTCAATCAAAAGAGGTATGATTAAAATATTGATATAAATTATATATTAGAGTTACGTATTGTAAATACTAATGCTATAGATTATAAGAATAAGTTTTGATTTGTTAATATTGTAATAAAGTGATGTAGTAAAAATGATGATCAAAAGACAACAAAAAGAGAGGCCTTATATAGGCAAAGGAGAGACAAAGCACGGCAATCAAATTCTAAAAACAGTAGTATGAGAGAGAGAAGAGAATATTCCAGAAGGATTATTTTCAAATAATAAAGTTATTCTAAAAAGAAGGCGTCAAAAAGATGTATTTACAGAGTATGTCAGAAATACATCAATTTATTTAATATTTACTGTAGAAGTCAATTCTAAATAAGAAATTTGAATTTTTTGTATATATTTAATATTATTTGAATATTAAAATCTTATTTTATCTTAATATCTATTTTTTAGTATAAATTTTTATTTTTTTCCAACCTGTCAAATGAGCACGGTGTTAGAGAAAAATATAAGGGACAATTTTATATTTTATTTTTAATTATTTATTTAATTTTATCATTCTGTAATTAGTTAATTTATTATAACTTATTTTAATGTAACTAAATTATATTTAAATAATAATTAAAATGATAAGGTGCGGCTTCATCCAGTAAATAATTAATTATTTCACTGGGTAAGTCTAGTAGCCTGGCTGACACTCCCTCACTCTAAAAAAACAATAAAAAAAATGCTATGATTTTTTCTTTTTATACTTTTTTAGTAGAGTAGGAAGATTAGATATCTCCTTCCCAGGTATCCAAGAATCATATTCAGATTATTTATTCTTGAATCTCAATAAGTATTCTGTACCTTTCTCAGCAGTGACTATTCTGTCATTTAAAATTTTTTCAATTTCTGCTGTTTCAGTGATTTTATTTGGGGTTTTCTTTGGTCTACCCCTCCTTTTTGGAAATAAATCACTATTGGATGTGTAAGGTTTCAAAAGAGATATTGGAAAAACAGGATGTTTTCTGTCATATGGAGAATACAGAATAACTTCAACTGCATTATCTCCAATAATTCTTCTGACAACAAATGGACCAACAAATGGATCTTTCAATTTGTTATTACCTTGTAAGTTGAAGTGGACTGTAGAAATCAACACTTCATCACCCTTTTTATAAGTGTATTCTTTATGGGATTTGTCCCATCTTTTCTTCTCATATTCAAATGATTTTTCAATACATTTTTGAGCATGATTTCTACATAGTTGTTGCATTTGAAGAAAAGATTTTACACCAGGATGTATATCCAATTTAGGTATTTTGTTATTGAGAATTTGGGCAGGAGTATTAGGAACATATCCAAGCCAGAGCTCAAAAGGCTTTCTTTGAGTAACAGAATGAACAGTGCTATTATAAGCAAATTCTAACCCAGGAAGTAAGGTAACCCAATCATGAGTGAATCTGTCATTATCTTTATACTCAAGGCCAAAGGCACAATATCTTCTTATCATGTCCTCAAAAGTCTGAATCATTCTTTCAGCTAAACCATCAGTCTGAGGGTGATGGGCAGTAGAAAGTTTCAGATCACAACCACAAACATCCATCAGAGACATCCAAAATTCAGAAGTAAATTTAGGGTCTCTGTCAGAGATTATGGCTTTAGGAAAACCAGCAGTATTAAACATATGAGACCACCATAAGAAAGCTAATTCTTTAGTGGAAAAATCCTTGTGGGTAGGGATAAATTTACACATTTTTGTGAATCTGTCCACAATAACCCAACAAGAGTTATAACTGTCTTTACCAGCAATAGGTAATCCTGTTACAAAATCCATGTTTATTATTTACCATGGAGCATTAGGAGGTTCAATATGTTGCATTAATCCTGCTCTTTTACCAGTTAATCTTTTTGATTTTTGGCAAGAATCACAAGATTCAACATATAATTTTGTGTCTTCAGACATATTAGCCCACCAAGAAGTGTTCTTAATTCTGATCATTGTTTTTTCAAGATCAAAATGTCCAGCTAATATGTCATCATGACAAATTTTCAAGATGATTTCTTTCATAGAAGGAGGAATAATAATAACATTACTCAACTTTTTTCTATAATATAGATATCCTTCATCAATTGAAAATTTACCTTTTTCCAAAGCTTTTTGGTACTTTGGTGGAAGGGTTTTAATTAATGCTTGTATTGAAGCATTCTTTGGATCATTTAATATGGTGCATAACTTTTTCAAGTCAGTTTCCTTATCATATGATTCCAGAATAAGATGTAATAGCTCTTCCTCCATATCAACCACATATATCCCATGAATATGAATAATTACATCCTCAGGATCATAAGCAGGATTAGAGTCATCATTTGGTAAAGGTAACCTTGATAACATATCCACATTTGAGTGAAAAATACCAGCCCTATGAATAATTGTCATTCTCCCTCTGTACTCTTGAACAGCCAGCTGCCATCTGAACATATGTCTTTAGTTGTTTTCAAGTTTAAAAGGGATTTAACTGCACTGCAGTCAGTGACAAATTCAAATTTCTGGTCATCTAGGTAATAATGAAGCTTTTCTAGAGCCCATACTACAGCTAAACACTCTAATTGAGTAGCACCATATTTCAATTCACTATTTCTCAAGGTTCTTGAAATATAACAAATTACTACTTCTGATACTTTATCATTTATCACTTGTTTTTGATGGAGGGCAGCACCAAGACCAATGAAACTGGCATCAGTGTACAAAACAAATGGTTGATCAAAGTCAGGTAAAGAAAGAATTGGTGCTGACATCAAACAGTGTTTCATAGTGTCAAAGGCTCTTTGTCTTTCACTATTCCAGACAAAAGCAACATACTTTCTAGTTAATTGGGTAAGGGGTAAAGCTATGACTTGGTAATATTTAATATACTGTCTATAGTATCCACACAATCCCAAAAAACTTTGGAGCTCTCTAACTGTTGTAGGAGCTTTCACCTGTTGTATGGCTGCCACCTTGTTCTGGTCAACACATATCTGTAAGCCTGAAACAACATGACCAAGAAATTTTAAAGAATGGAAACCAAATTTACATTTCTTCAAAGAAAGTGTCATATTTATTTCATCCATTTTCTGGAATACTTTACACAGGTGTTTAAGATGGTCCTCAAATGTTTTTGAGAATATAATGATATCATCAATATAAACCATCAGCCATCCTTCAATTATTTCTTGATGGAATGTGTTATCCATTACTTTTTGGAAAACTGAAGGGGCATCTTTAGGGCCAAATGGCATCCTAATATACTTATAAATACCCATATGAGTGGCAATCATCAGAAAGTTCTGAGAATTTTTCTCAACAGGTACCTGGTGATATCCTTTATTTCCATCCAAACAGCTAATATATTTAGCACCCTGTAAAGTAGCATGTATAGAGCTGATTCTAGGTAAAGGGTAGATATCATCAACAGTATAAGTGTTTAGTGCTCTATAATCACCACATAACCTGGCTTTATCTTTCTCATAAGAAATTAGGACAGGTGAGATAACACAATATTTAGGTGTTTCAACTACCTTTTCAATAATATTCATTTTTAAAAGGGTAGAGATATTGTCTTCAATATCTTTTCTCTTTGTGGGAGAAGCAGGATAAGCCTTCTTCTTTAAACTAGGTGGTATATCAGTTAATGGGCAAGACAATGAAAGTTTCATTTCCTCTTTAACTAATCCCAGTTCATGTGACCCATGAGCAAAGGCCATAGGAAAAGATTTTAGCAAGTTAATGATGGAATCTTTATCCTCACCAGAAAGTTGTTCTCCAAAAGAAGCATTGTCAATTTCAGACATAAGGGCATGCATTTTCTTTGTAGATATTCCTTTATATTGAACCACAGAACTACATGTGTTCAATTCTGGTTTTAATAATTTTTTAGGGGAGGAAATCTTAAATTTTCTCTTCCCATTCATCCCCATTGTGAAACATTGGTTTGAAGGATCCAATTTTATGCCATATTTGGTTAAAATATCATTCCCTACAATAAACCAATTGCTTAAGTTATCATTTTTCATGACAACAAATACACAAATAGCTCTTACAAAACCATGGTTATATTTAAAAAACACTGTGGCTTTGTATTTACCAATGGGGGACAAAACAGAGCCATACCCTCTCCAATTTTCAGAAATGATAGGCATCAGTTTAGATTTATAGTCTTGATCTACTGAAGCAAGTGCTCTTTCAGATACTACACTTCCTCCAGCTCCAGAATCCAGAACAACTTCAATGCTGGTTCCATTGATCAAGACTGGTGCCTTAAGAGGGGCAATAATAATTGAGCTATCCTCAATGTTCTTTATGATCTCAGCATCTTCAACTGTAGATAAATCATTATTATCAATGTCAATAGTATTTAAATAATGAATATCCTCTTCCAGCATCAAGATTTCTTGTTGAGATTCATATGAAATATTGCTGGCACAATCACTTGATGTATCATCCAGTGCCATTGTGTCATCAGAATGCTCCTCTGTTTGTTCTACAAGATTTATCCTCTTGTCACAAACATGGCCTTTCTGCCAAGGCTTGTTGCACTTGAAGCAAGTGTTTGTTGCATACTTCTTTGGTGCAACAGGGGCAGAAGGTTTACCAACCTTTTCCAGAGGTTTCTGTTGGTAAGTGGAGGGTTTCTCCAAAGGGGTCCTAGGAATGAATCTTCTGGAATCATACTTATTGTTTAGAAGTATCTCATTGCAAGTATTAATGAAAGAAGAGGGTTCTTTGGAGAACTCAGTCCTAGCCACTATCAAGTCTCTCAGAGACATTGGTAATTTATAGAGGATCCTGTCCTTCCATAAATCAAACTCCATATTTGGGTCCATTGCCCTTAAGATTTTTACAAGTTTCATTAAAAACTCAATAGTTTTATCATTAGAAGAGCTATATCTAGTTTCCTCATACTGTCTTTGTTGAGCCATTCTGAACTTGGAGCCACCAAATTGTGCTTTAATTAATTTCTTCCAATCCTCCCATGAGTAGTCATTCCCATCCAGGAGAACAGATTCATACCACATCAGGGCAACATTAGTGAATAAAGAAATTAATTTGGACACAATTTCCTCATCTGGGAGTTTGTAAGAATTTTTTAAGTTATCAATTCAGCAAATAAATTGTTGCCAATCAGAGGAAGAATCACCATCAAATGTTGGGTACTGGTCAAGTTTTGGCCAATTCTTTTGATTTGAAGCAGTCTCCTTAGTAATAGCTTGTTTCTGAGTAAGAAGCAGCTGTAATTTCTCTAATTGTGCTGAAATTTCATTTTTTAATCCTTCTGTTGCAGATCCTGGTGCATCATCAGTTTTTGATGGAAACTCAGTGTTATCAACAGGTATTTCTGGATCTATTTTTATTTTAGATGAACTAGCCACAGGTACTATTTGAGCATCCTGCACTATATGTTCCTTCACAGAAATGTCAGAATATTTTTGGTCATTTACCAATGAGTTCAATTTTTCTTCAATGGTTGTTAGTCTTGTTTTCATTCTTGGAAGACTAGATAAACTCTCATTGATAGTTGCAAAAGATAATTGATTTTTATTTTGAAAAGATGACAAATGGTCATTCAATCTTTTCATATTTATCTTATCTATCTCTACCTCCTGGCAATGGGCGGATACAGTATCTTTTAGTTTAGACAAATAATTTTTTATATTTTGCCATAAAGCAACTTTCTTTTCATGGGTTGCTTTGTAATGAGACAATTCATCAGAGACTCTCTGTGCTTCACTTCTTAATGCTTGATAACCCTGATCAGTTAACAAACTATTATATCTATGAGTCAATTGCATATTGTTCATTATATGATTATGTTTGGCAATAATATCTCTCAAGTGCTCATCATTAATTCTTGCTACATCTGGAGTGTTTCTCAATAAGGAAACTGAGTAACTTTCCAGACTCTCATAGAACTCAGGGTCAAGAGTTTCATCAATCACAGCCATATCAGGATTAATCATTGAGGTAGCAATTAAAAGTAATGGATTAGATACATGAGATATCTGTCTACTATTCCCAGCCTCTATAGGTCTCAAAGTTTTATCTTCCCTTCCAGATTTACCTGAAGGAACAGAGTCAGCCACAAGAAAAGGCACTTGAGAATCAATAGAGGGACTTACCAGGGTTTGCTGGGTATCACCATATTGGGCTTCCTTCTTCTTTTGCCTCTTTGATAAGGGTGGGGAGGGGTGGGGTTGACCTGGGTGGGCCTTGATGGACCTACCTGAGGTAACTGATGCTGGTTTTGAGCCAAGTAGTCCCACTGAGTGTTGAGCCAGCCCCACTGCCACTTGGACACTTCCACCTTCTCTTGGGACTGGGGAGCCAATTGTTTTTGATCCCTGGGAGGAAGAGGTTTCTTCTTCTCTTGGAGAAAAGTATCTGTTCTTCTCACCTTTTCTTCCAAGGCATCTACCCTTACCTTTAGTCTCAAGCTTTCTGTCCTTAACTCCTTTATGTGAGTAGACAGATTCTTTACCTGGTGAGACAATGGCATCTTTTTTATCCTGAAGCCTTTTGGAAGCTCTTCTGGTGGGTTTATCATGGGCTTCTGATCCTGAGTAGTGTCCACTAGGATTTTACTTCTTCCATCTCTACATCCTGTTTGGGGCAAGGATTTATTAGTTTGAGAAATTCTTCTTGTTAAAGGAGAACTTACAGAAGTAGGCTCATCATAATCAATTAAGTCTAGTTCTTCTTCACGTGCAGCAAAACCACTTTGGTCAGTCATTTTAAGATTTAACTGAAATGAAAAAAAAGATACAATAAGATTAATTAGTCTTTATTTTTAATTTTTATTTAACAGAAATAAAATAAAAATAATAATAATAAAAATTTTTTAAGATAAAAATCAACTTAAATAAAATTAATTTATTAATAAAAAAATTTAAAGCCAGGATTATAATATAATCAACTGTAGAAATAAATTAGAATTTTTATTAATAATTTTTAATTATTTATTTTCAGGATTTAAATCAACTAATTTATTACCAGGACTTATTTTCAACTGAAGTAATCAAATATGAATCTTTATTAATTAAAAAAAAATTTATTTAACTGATCACTTAACTACCAGGACTTAATGTCAACTGAAGTAATTAAATATGAAGTTTTTATTTTAAAATTTTATTAAACTGATCACTTAACTACCAGGACTTAATTTCAACTGAAGTAATTAAATATGATTTTTATTAATTAAAAAAAATTTATTGAACTACCAGGACTCAAAGTCAACTGAAGTAATTAAATATGAATTATTTATTAATAAAAAAAAATATTATTGTCAGGACAATTTTTCAACTGGAACAATTAAAATTTAAATTAATCAGGACAAATGTCAACTGAAAAATTATAATAATTAATATTAAAATATAATTATTTTATTAATAAAAAAATATTATTGTCAGGACAATTTGTCAACTGGAACAATTAAAATTTAAATTAATCAGGACAAATGTCAACTGAAAAATTATAATAATTAATATTAAAATATAGTTATTTTATTACTTCTGGGACTAAGAACACTTATTGCTCTATTATGGTCAACCAGGAAAAATAAAAAAAATATAATAATAAAATAAATTCCAAATTACCAGACACCTCCCCCTGTAAAATGAGCAAATTAATGCCACTTACAGAGTGCTGAGTAAAAGGAAATACGTAGCAAATGAAGAGTGAAGAGTAACCCACAAATAGTAATAACAATAATTACCACGCTATATACAACGTTTAGTCAGTATATGAACCTAAGTTTTGGAGCGCGGTTTGATTACCGTTCACAGCAAAAACTTTTGTCACGTGACGTATGACGTTCGTTGTTTTCTCGCCTTCTCTTGTCCTTTACAGGTACTTGTACACCAATGGTCCCCTTGATTACGCCTCAATTAATGTTGCGCTGTTGATATTTTGGAAAGGATCCCAATTGTCAAGGTACGCTTTTGGTCTAGAAGATTGGTATGAAGTTTTTACAAGGATTGTAAAGGTTTAAATGGACTCTCAACAAATTTGTACGTATCTCTTAAATCACAGATGATTATTTTACTCAATCAAAAGAGGTATGATTAAAATATTGATATAAATTATATATTAGAGTTACGTATTGTAAATACTAATGCTATAGATTATAAGAATAAGTTTTGATTTGTTAATATTGTAATAAAGTGATGTAGTAAAAAGGATGATCAAAAGACAACAAAAAGAGAGGCCTTATATAGGAAAAGGAGAGACAAAGCACGGCAATCAAGTTCTAAAAACAGTAGTATGAGAGGGAGAAGAGAATATTCCAGAAGGATTATTTTCAAATAATAAAGTTATTCTAAAAAGAAGGCGTCAAAAAGATGTATTTACAGAGTATGTCAGAAATACATCAATTTATTTAATATTTACTGTAGAAGTCAATTCTAAATAAGAAATTTGAATTTTTCGTATATATTTAATATTATTTGAATATTAAAATCTTATTTTATCTTAATATCTATTTTTTAATATAAATTTTTATTTTTTTCCAACCTGTCAAATGAGCACAGTGTTAGAGAAAAATATAAGGGACAATTTTATATTTTATTTTTAATTATTTATTTAATTTTATCATTCTGTAATTAGTTAATTTATTATAACTAATTTTAATGTAACTAAATTATAATTAAATAATAATTAAAATGATAAGGTGCGGCTTCATCCAGTAAATAATTAATTATTTCACTGGGTAAGTCTAGTAGCCTTGCTGACAGTAATTTTGTTCAGGATATGGCAAATTAATATCAATGTTGAGAGAGCTTATATTGAAAAATGAAAACCTATGTAGTTGGTCTTTGGTGGGATTCAGCTTCCATTCATTAGACTGAGGTGAAATATTCAAAAGCACACAAAAGAAGTTGTAAATAGACCTGCAAAAATGAGAAGTTGATCAAGGGAGTATCTCATTGAATCTTTTATTAAGTACACAGGTATTAGTAGGTATTTTGCCCTGAGGAAAATAAGAACAACTAGAGCTCATCATATACATTTTGAAAAGCAAAATGAAAAAAATATAAAATTTTGAAAGGATATGGCAACACAAACACTACTATAATAAATTTTTTATTTTGAAAATAATTAATAATGAAGAGTTGAGTGGACGGACAGATGAGCTTTCTCATGAATATCTTTCTCTATAAAATGTGGATATCTATGTATGTTCATAATTAATTCAAAAGGAAATAACTCAGCTGTAATAGAAAATTATTGCATGATAACTGGGTAAAAATATAATGCAGAATTATTTTGATTTTCCAACTTATTTTCATAATATTTTAATGCAAATAATGACCTTATTTGAGTTTGTTGATTGTGCTGACAAACATATTTTAAAAATTTATATTAACACCTTATTAGTATGTATATAGTTTATTTAGCAAGATTACTTGGAAACCATACCAATTTTTCAGAGTTTGGAATATGAAACTTAATGTAAAAACTCTGTTTTTTGGATTCTGGAAGCTTTACTTTGATGACCTCTGAGATTTGAAAATTTTAAAATTATATATTTTGTTGAAAAAATATTTATTTTTCAGACTGTAATTCTATATTGTGAAAAATAAATATTATAAATTTCTTTATATCTTATAATGATTATTAGTGAAAACCTTTCTGTTACTTGGCAGAATTTTATTAATGCAGGTGATTGTAGAAAAAAAACCGCAACACTTAAATAATTTTATTATTATAAATTAAATGGTATCATTTTGATTCAAGTTATATCATAGTTTCTCCTATATTTAAAAATGCGATCAATTTGTATTCTCTTATAGTATTATGCTTTGTGAAAAATAAGCTGTTTGATAAAGAAGTATGAAACATTGTAAAATGTAGCAAGTCTGAAACATTTTGCTGATTCACAGTATGGATACCTACTTAATGCATGGTTAATATGCATGAAACAAACATTCAAAGAAATCCATGGTAACCAACTTGTTGATAAACTTCTTGAGACATAAAAATTGGCTTATTTTAGTAAGTGCTTCACAATAAATAAATAGTTTGTTCAATTTCTAACATCCAGTAACATATTTCTTATATCCAGAAGTCTTAAAATTCCACCATTTTTTGCGTTTGTAAATGTGAAGAGCTTGGATGTTCATCAAGAAAGCATCAGACCTCATTGGGAAGCTTTGTAGTTGGTGTAACGTTCAAAACATCTCAGTCATACTTCAAAAATTAAGAGGAAATAAATTGCAAAGCACAGATGGTTGGTACATCCGGTGCTTCACCTATCTTAGGATCCAACATCCAAGATCTTGTAAGACATAAATATTTTGTAAATAAAGAGAAATTATGTTTCAATTAATCTCTATTTTTTTCTTTGCTTAGGGGCAGCCTGTTTTGGAAACAATTCAATCTCTACCATGGTCAAACAATTTGAATTTGGAAGAGCTTTATAGCCAAAAGATAATGTGGCAAGCAGCAAAACTTTCTCTTATCCATCATTTAAGCAAAGAAGGTTGTGCTGAATTTTTGCATGATGAAGTCAACAAACTCAAAATTTTTAGTGAAATAGGTAAACTAGATGCTAGCAGAATCATCAGCCTGATTCCCCTTTCTATAGAGACAGTTTTTAGTCGATTTCAACTCAATCCATTATTTGTCACCAAGACATGCTGTGCTAAGTGCTTTGCTCTTTATGAGTATATCCCCAAACACCAACCATCAATATTATCTTGTACTCAACCTTTTTATTCATCCTCAAAGCACTATTTGAAAGATTTAGGACAGAGAGAAGAAACTGTCAATTGTGATGAAAGTTTGTATTTGGCTAAGTACAAACAAGAAGAAGCAATCTACCATCCTTGTAAAACCTTTAATTGCAACAGTTTGGTTGAATGGCTTTCAGGAAAGCTTAAACTAATCAAATTCGAGACACTGATTGAGAAAAAAATTATTTTCTAGAAAACATGGAAAGGGATGTGATGAAAGATGTATATGATGGTTTTTTATGGAAAATTTTCCAGATATTTCTATGACTCAAAATAGAAGTGTTGATGGATATACAAAAACACAAGGTAATTTAATGTTTAGTCTATTGTATATTGGCATCCTATGGAATATTTCTCAATTGACTTGATGCATTCCCACATGCTTGGAAATCTTAAAGATCACAGTCTAGGTTTTTATATAATACAAAATGCCACAATCAACCTAGAAAAAAAGCTGACAAAGGAAAAAAATTGGCATGTAAGAAGAGACAATGATGATGTACGTTCTGATATATTTCTAAATAAGCAATATAAAAAACGTAGAGGCAGCTTAATTAGCACTGATGCCAATAATATTGAACAAGTGGGATGGCATAAAAGACTACAATATACAAGTACAACAAGACTGTCACAAAAATATCTTAGAATGGATAGTGGAGGAGCTGAATCAGAAGGATCAAACAGCAGGACAAAGTCATCAAGTTCTGAACATCACTTTCAAACCTTAGAGTTCGGCTCCAAACATGCTTCTGAAAGTGAAAGTCAAAATTTGACCTATAACTTAAGGCAAAAAAGTATTAGTATATCCAAAAGTGAAAGATCTATTTCATCCCTTGAGACTATTAAAAGTAAGGAAGATAACAAGAAGGGCAATGAGAAAGAAAGCAAATAAACTAGAAATCCACAATTGTCAGCCACTAAGCTAGAGGCAGTGTGGAATGTGATTGAGCAAGCAAAAAAACCTTCCTGGATTTCAAAAGTGCCAAAACAAGTAAGATCTAAAAAGTCAGGTTCCCTCAAAGCTGCGGAGTGGCATATACTTTATACTGTTTACTTTACTTTGTCACTTATCCCCCTTTGGGTAGAAAAATTAAATCAAGCTCAGACATCAGTGACGTCAGACCACAAACCTAGAGAATATTATCTTCTCAAACCACTCACCACTTTAAGTTCAATTACCAACTTTTTGACTTTAAAAAATGTTTCTACCAATGATGTTTATGAATTAAAACAACTGTTATTGGAGTATCGTAATGCTTGGAAGAAGGTTGGAAAAATATCAGCTTTAAGCCAAATCTGCATTTCACTCAACATTTTCCAGAAATGATTAAACGTTTTGGTCCACCTGTAGGTATGGCTACTTGGGCTGCTGAAATAGTTAATGGTATATTATCGGAAATTCCAAACTATCATCATCCAGTTATTTAGTTTGGTAATTGGGTGCTTAAATATGCAAATGAGCTAATTTATTTTTATTGAACATAGAAGAAATACCACAGACCATGCTCAAGAACTGGCATTGGAAGTCTAGGGTATTGGAACTAGGTGAAGCTGAAGATGATGCTCAGTATAGATCTAATATTAAAAAAATTGAGCATAATACAAAAAAAGACATTTCCATTTAACTGAGGAATTATTCACAAAATGGGTAAGGGCACGCTTAAGAAAAAAGACATCTAAATGGGCTTTGTTACCATCAGAGAAGGTAGGAGACCAGGTAGTTGAAAATATAGCAAGCATATAGGTCCATGGAAAGCGTTATACAACTCATGACCAGAATCCTGGGAATTCTACCATTGAATTCTACTTTGGAAAAGATAGTTGGTTTGGGAATATTGATCAGCATTTTAGTTCAAAGGATGATAATGAAAAAGTCTATCTAATTGTTAGTCCAGTTAAAGAGCTTATACCAGAAGATACAAAAAAGGATCCCTATGAGGCGTTTCCACAAGTGCATTGCCATTTAGTAAGAGTAGAAAAAGTGACACAAATTGTGATTAATCAAGATTCAATTATTGGACATGCCACCACTTTACAGCACCAAAGGGGAATGTTTGGAATAAAGTACAATGTTATCACTGCTGTTGGACTTCAGACACTAGTAAGTAAAAAATTAAACAACATGGAAATTTTATTTTTGTTAATATGTTTGAAATTATTTAGGATTGGTAAGAATTTGGAGGATTTGGAAAGATTGTAATAGATCTTTGGAACAGCTAGATGCAAGATTAATAAATAAAACTTTTTTAGATTTTGCCTAAATGTTTAAGCAAACATTAACAAGGAGGGAATTATTTACGGTTTAAAAACCCTGCTATTAATGAGTGACATTTTATTGTAAATGTAATTCCAACTAAAAGGAATTCAATTTACTATACAAAGTCTACCTATACTTGAAAAATATTATAAATAGTTCAGAACCAGGGTTGAAAAATCTAAGGACCATATTTTTCAGGCCAATAAAACTGAGTTTTCCACTAATTTTTTCACTTGAATATTTTATTCATTAAACTCACAATAAAAATGTATAACTAATTTCTCTTTAATATTATCTTGTCTATATTCTGAAAGTGAATAATTTTTTTATTTTTTATTTTTTATAAAGCACAGAATGTCTAATACTGGTGATTCCATGCAGGTTGATCCTCCATTAGAAAGTAATGTTGGAGTGCAAAATAATCCTCCCCCTCAAAATCCTAGAATTCCTCCATTGGGTCCTGCTCCCCCTGAAAGACCTAGTGAAAATCCAGGTAAACCCTAACCTCCTCCTCAGTCTTCATCAGATCCCCAAATTTGATCAACTGATTGCTCTTCTAATATCACAAATACAGATGGTCAATCCGCACCTGGTAATTTTCAGCAGCAAGCAGAAAGTGTAGGTAATGATTGGGCTAGTATGTTGTTGAATCAGTTTCTTGGAAGCGGTTGGGGATCCACTTCTACTAACCCAGCAGCCAGTACCACTGGACCTGATGAGTAAACTTTTTCAACATGCTTTTATGTTTTAAGATAGGTTTACCAATTTTTATTTTCAAAAATTTGCAGTTAATCCCTCTCTTATAATTCAAGCTACTGATCAGCACAGAATACTTGATGCTGAGTCACTTCAAAATGACAAAAACTTGCAAATGGTTAGAAGCATAGTTACAAGGTGTGATGTACCAAGGAGCTCAGATTCTATTAACCGAAATATCTATCACTTTTTGAAGTTCTGTCTTGTTGGACCCATTAATGTATCTGAGTTTCCTAAAGGCCCAAAAAATGAAGGACTTACAGATTGGAAAAATTGGCATGAGTACAAGCTATTTACAATTGAAACAGCATTAAAACAGGTTCAAAATGCACTGCAGGTAACTTCAGCTGCTTATTTTCAATTTATTTTAACAAATACTGCTATATTCTTACGTTCCAAAATTTATCTACCAACTTTTATTTCAACACCTGATCCCCGAGGACTAAGAGAGGATCTGTGTTCCAATCTCTGTAAAACAAAATTTGGAATGAGAGCTTCAAGAGAAAGGATTTTGTCAACTCACTTTTGATTGGGACTGTCAAATTTTTTCTGAGTCACTATGGAATCAAGTAATGGGGAGTGTGGTATCAGACCATTGTACTAAGTGGCTCTCAACATTGAAAAATATCGATTCAGAAAAACTCAGGTTAACACCAATCATTGTCAAGAAATGGGTGGTCAACAAGGAAAAGGATATTTGAAAGGTGGCTGGTCAAAATAGTGAGGAGATTGAGGCAAGTAGAGAGGATAGAGATCAAGAGCACAGATAAAGCGTTATCAAAAAAAGGTATTTATTCAAAGCATAATAACTAAAGAAAGTCTTTTACTAATTTGATTTTATTTTAGATTTCAAAAAACCACTACGAAATGGCAAGAAAAAAGTGCATTTATCAGCCAGGCTTTGTAGCAATTTTTCATGATACAAGTCTCATGTCTGATTTAGAAGAAGCCCCACCCAATCCAGAAGAGAATCTTCCTAAATGAGTAGTTCCTGGATGGAAAAATCAAAAACTCAATGAAATTTTAGATAAAATGGACAACTTGACTAAAAGGACGGCCCATTCAAATGTTGAAAAGGCTTCAATAAAGAAACTTTATGATTGCTCAACTAAAAAGTCAGCTTCAACAGATGGTATCTTGAATGTGCCCAAATTTCTGCCAAAAAACTGCTATTCACCTGGATATTTAGCAAATTTGTTGGTCAATGAGAGGGAGTTACTTGAGTTTTGAGAAGATATAGATTTCACCAAAGTTAATAAAGAACTAGATTGAGAAGCAGCACCTTAAATGTTTTACTTCACTGGTAACTATGTATATAGAGTGATAGTAATTATTTTTTAAAAATAACATTATTATTCTTTCTTATAAAAATTTCCAATTGATGTATATGATAAAAGAGAGAAAAAGAATTAACAATTATAAAAATATTGAGGATAGAAAAACAGATATATATTTTTGTAAAACTTTAAGACATAATAATTGTTTTGATTAAATAAATGTGAAAATTTTTTATGCAATATATATGAACTTGAAATAAATTAAATTGAATCTCTTCTCAGATACTTACAACAAGATCAAATTAAAGCCTAAAACAAGAATAGAATTAGACTCTGAATTTAAATTTAAAATTCCTTTTTTTCAATAATTATAATTGCTTTTTTATTGGCTAAACGCCACCAATGATTAGTATAAAAATGCACATGTGAAAAAATTTATGAAAGTGAACACCATCCCTCACCAAAAAAGAAACATCATTAAAGGCACTCAATAATCCATTACCATAGTTAATAAAAAAAATATATACAAAAAATTAAAGCATTCAACCAATGGAAATTCATTTTCACAAGGATCTTAAGAAAAAATAATTTTTTTAAATTTCACTTATTGCAACAATAATTGAAAAATATTAATCATTAAAATCAAAACAATCATCAATTTATATTTGGTTTTCATGCCTTAATAAAATAAAAGAGGCTTTAATAACATGTAATTGATAAAAATACTTCAGTAGAATTTAAGTATTGTTCTATGTGTCCAGTACAAGTTTGGCCAAACTTGTTCTGGACACTCTGGCCAAGACAAGTGACTAAAAATTGCAAGAAAAACCAAAAAAAATGGCCCATATAATTAAGAAAATTGATGGCATCAAATTGTTTTTTGGTAAATATGTCCAGCACAAGTACGGCTGAACTTATGCTGGACACTTTTCCAATTTGAAGCTGGTAAGGTGCATGTTCTTTTAGAGAAGTGAGGTGTTCCTCATAAAGGTGTCCAGCACAAGTACGGCTGAACTTGTGCTGGACACTCTTACCAAAAAAAAAAATTTATGCCATCAAATATCTTTATGTTATAGCCTATTTTTATTTAATTTCCTTGAAGTAATAAGTTACTGTCCATGAACAAAGTGTCCAGCACAAGTTTAGCCAAACTTGTGCTGGACACCTTTATGAGGAACACCTCACTTCTCTTAAAAAAACATGCACTTTACCAACTTCAAATTGGAAAATTGTCCAGCATAAGTTCAGCCAAACTTGTGCTGGACACTTTGGCCAAGACCAGTGACTAAAAATTTCAAGGAAAACAAAAAAAAATAGCCCATATAATTAAGATAATTTATGGCATCAAATGGTTTTTTGGTAAATATGTCCAGCACAAGTTTGGCCAACCTTATTCTGGACACTTTTCTAATTTAAAGTTGGTAAGGTACATGTTTTTTTAAGAAAAGTGAGGTGTTCCTCATAAAAGTGTCCAGCACAAGCTCTTCCAAACTTGTGATGGACATATTTACCAAAAAACAACCCTAGTAGCTCTTACTTTCCTCATGGAAACCTGCTCACAAACACACAAACACTTAATAGAATTTTTAATGAGACTTTGCCTCCATTCAATTCTCACTTTTGTAGATCTATACACAATTTTTATTGTTCACTTTTGGATATGTCACCAGAATCAAATGGATGGAAACAAAACCTTACTGAAGAGCAATTAGACATATTTTCATCATTTGACATGAATTCTTGCAACATTGCCTTTGAACTACCTCATCAAGAATCAAATTCAGCTGTTTTGGAAAATTTTCCACCAATTTTCCGTGAATCTATTATTGACCACCTTTGCATGTGAAGTTTCCCAGGGTCAACTTTTTCTTGGAACCTAGATTGGTTTGACAAATGGAACCAGGTCTTGGCAAATATTCTCATTAAACACTGGGACAATGCCTTAAAAACCAATAATTTGGTTGCATATCCAATTGACTCAACTCAAATTAGCTTCTCAAATCAAATGGGAGCTCTTTACTGTTGGTTTTTGGATCATGCTGATAAATTAAGACTTGGGAAGTATTCTGATAGCTATCTAGAAATAATCAAAGTTAGAAAGCATAAATATAGTATAAAAAAATATATGAAAATCCCCTTTTTTTCAACAGTTTTTATTTATGACCTTTATTTCAAATAACAAAGATTCTTAGAATTCAGTTAACCAATTTAAAATTCTTAAACACCTTCCATGTTTTGAAACTTATCACAACCTTTTCACAAACATCAAGTGTTGTTCAGACACCGAAATTGGTAGTGATAGATTGTTAAGACATATCTTAATGCAATGGAGGTCTGAAGATTTTTCTAAAGTTTCACAATATCTTGACCAACAACACTTTGATATTTGAGATACTTCAATCTACTCTGGAAGTGTGCTAAAGGACTTTGCCTTGTACAAAAGAATCTGTTTGGTTTCAACATTATCACCTAACCTTAATCCTTCTCATGTCCCCCGGGGTTTACAGAATGACTGTTATTCTCCCTTATATCTTGCATCTCTAAACCCTCAACAACTCAGACTTTTAAATCCTCAAAATCCCATAAATTTACCTGCTCTCCTTGAAATTCTTGCTTCCTCTAATGTGAGTGATTAAAAAACTCCCTTAATAATAGGTTTGCACACTCATACTCCTCATTTCCACTGTTTGGGACGCTTAGCCTTGAAAACAATAACATAACTTTAACAATTACTATTATCATTAAAATTTATAGAATTTGAATTCGGCTTACATTTTTAGCTCCAATTTTTCCTTTGAATCTTATACATGCTGAATTCTATACTTCCATGTACAAAATAATTCAAAACATTTACTTCATTTTTCTGCCCCATTCTATACAGCCAATCAACAGCCTGCTGCTCAACTGCTGGATTCCAATTTGGCTCCTATTTCAACATTGAACATATAAAGAATTTAATATTTTTGTTCTTAATATGAAATATAAGACATTGAGCTCACCATTATATATACATTTTTAGCACACCTGAGATCTATACCCACTCCTTCAGCCTGAATCGTTCCAACCAAAACTTGGCAATTATTTTTAAAATAGAATTCATGCATATTTTTGTCTTGCTTTGTCCTGCTGAGTTCACCCATAAGCTGGGTATACCTAATATTGTGGTCATCTAGAGCCATTTTTATTCTATTATGAAATATTAGAAAATTGTTTTTAATAAGCCAACACAATTTTTTAAAACAATTCATTATAGAATCACTTACATCTGAAAAAAGTCTGAAAAGTTGGAGAATATAACAGCTTTTGGAAAATTTATACCCCTTTCACCAGAAAAAAAGTTTTTCAAGTGGCCTATAAGATGAAAAATCTTTGCCAAATGCTGCCAGGTGAAATCAAAATTTGGAGTTTCATCCAGATTTTTGTAGATTGGATGGTTGCAGAATTTTCTTATAATCATCATTTCTCTAAGAAACTCGGATGAGTCCCAAGGGAGGTCAGTGCTTCTGGAGGGCCCATATTGCTTAGTGAATCCTTCTTGAAGCATATCAAGTTTAGACCTCCATGGATCTGCTAATTGAACCAATATCCCCCTTTGAATCTTTTTTGGAAGAGAAAAAATTGCATCCTTTATTCTACGTAGGCTTATAACTTTCTTTAAGTGATTGATTCACCGCGCAATACAGGGGGCGGACTTGTTAACAAGTCCGCAACCTTGGACTCAAATTCACCACAGATTGAACACACATTGAGCTATTGACAAAGGAACCATACAATCAGGGATGAACGCCACTCAGCAGAACAGTTTTTGTGGGTCTTCAAGTAGAGCTCAGTAGGAGTTCAGTATGAGTTCAGTCTGAGTTCCATCTGAGTTCTGTCTGAGTTCAGGTTGGGGACTTGCTAGCAAGTCCACCCCCTTTATTGCATAGTGATTGATTTAATATAATTAGACTTTCCTTTTTGCAAACCTGGAAAAAGGAAATTCTTCCATAACCAGTCTTCTTGCCAATTTTTGGCTCTAAGAAAAAATATGAGACTTTGAAGGTCAGTGGGCCTGTTCTGAAGTGGAGTTCCATTCAAGCGTAGTTGGTGTTTGGATTCCAAGTCAAATATTATTTGAGCCCTCTGTGAGTAAGGATTTTTAATGTAACTAAAAGAATATTTATAAAAATTGATTATAAAAATTAAGTTTTAAGTTTTAGATATAGAAATGGGCACTAACTGAGCTTCATCTAAAACAACTGTATACCAAAAGAGCTTTTGAGTCACCGTTATCTGATTTTGGCTTTGATTTTTTGACATTGTTGGGCTAGCTGTTTCATAAGTTGTAAAAACAATAGCAGTGTCCTGTAGCTCATTGAGGTTAGTATTTTGACAATCCTTCCCATAAAGAACCTTGAAAGGAAGCGCATTATCTTCATATTACACACTTATTTCATTGATCCAATTTGATAGTGTTGCCAGTGGGAATACAATCAGTGTGGCTGAACTCTGATTAATACCTTCTTGATTTTCCAATACCTGGAATTGTCTTGCTTCACTTTGAGTTGCACTTATAAGTGAAAGAGTTTAAATTGTCTTTCCCGAACCCATATCATCAGCGAGTATTGATCCATATCCTTCAGGGGATAATTGATTGTTAGGAAACTGATCTTTATAGTCATTGAATCCAGTTCTAAGCCAATGGTTGTCCTGGTGCCTCCACATGATATCCAACTTTTCCTTTAACATTTGTTCCTTGTCAATCATAAAATTTATTGCTTGAAGTTGATGTGTTTTGAGAACTGTTTTGATTCCTCAGATAAGTTGATCAGCTTTCCAATCTTGAGTACTCTGAGATATTTGGAAAGAGCCTTCAAAAAATTACATGCGGGATATTAAAAAAGATAGTGGAGTTGTAGTTCAGGATCGGACATAAATCAATTTGAGCAGAAGAAAATGCTTCTTTAGCAAGACTTATTAGTGTACTTGAAGAAAAGAGGTATCCCCAAAGTTGATACAGATTACTAAAAACTGAAACCAAGTAAGCATGAAAATAGAATGGCTTCATAGGATTCAAGGCACTTCTTTGGTTTAAATGGTGAGATCCAGACCCAATGTCACCCAATAGTGTTCCAATGTTCTGACTCTGCACTTGAGAAAGATTACCCACAAGGGTTGGTTTTCTTTCTTCAAATAGTCCAAAAATATGAACATTCAAATGGCCTCACTGTAAAATTGTGGTGGTCAGTGAGTTTTGAAATCTTGAAATTACATTCATATAAATTTGATCAATTGTTATTGAGAACTGTCCAACACATCTGAGACTTGACATATTAAGTAAGAATAGTATCTGAAGATAGTTGTTGTTAAAAAATGAATTGAAGCAAAAAATGAATAATCAGTTTTGAAAAAAAAAACAAAATAAATTTTTAGCATATGCTATGCTAATCTTATAATTCTTTCACATGTATTATCATTATCTTTTTAAAAAAATATTGGAAGTAAATCAATGATAACTGAAATGAATTATATGGCTTAAAAATAAATCTTGAGCCTATGGAGTAAATTTGGGTTTGTGGAAGAAAAAAAAATTTCTTAATAAAAATGTGCTTTATTGTTACATTATAATCACAAAATAGAATAATTTCACTATTATTACACTTATTTATGTTTCTGTCTAATAGTAAAATGCTTTAGATGACAGTTCAAAATCCAAATTGAAACTACTACCTAGAAAAATGTCTTGATACCAACATACTTTTTGTAAGTCATTGGACAGACACTTATGGTGATCTCAATAATATTAAAATTGATTTGAATTGTATGTTTTATCAAATATCTATGTGGTCTAATGTATTAATTGAGATACTACAGTTTAACCTTCTGTTACCAACTTGGAAAGAAAATATATGTAGATATTCTTAGACCAAATATCAAATTTTGCTTTCCACAAGATGGGAAAGTCAATATTATGATATGTTAAGTGATATGTTCAAGCTTTACTCAATCTGTGCTCAGCTGAAGATCAAATTAATCACCGAGCTCCAAGAGACCTGTGATTGAGTTGGGTTGAACCTAGGTCTAACTGATTACCAAATCTTTGTCCAATTGATTTAAATCTGGTTTCACAATGATATCTTATTAGCTTTCCAACAGCTTTCCAACCACTTCCCAACATTTTTAAATGAGGGGTATTTCTAGCAATATTCCCCCAAATTTTCTGTGGTGATTATTCATATAGGACCATTAAAGTCTTCTAGAAAACTGACTAATCAAGCTATTCACATCTCTGTACTTTAACTCAGCCTGAAAATTTAAATGTATTATCTACCATTATATGTAGTTACTTTTAAAATACAATTTAATTATATTATCATATATAATAGGGGGTGTCAGTTCTGGCAAATCCGCACTTACAAATCCGCACTTAAATTTGACCAAATCCGCACTTAAATAAGTGCGGATTTCCAAAACACACTAGCCCCAATACTGGTGGATTTCAAAATGAAATAAGTCACTTATTTCACTCAAATCCGCACTTTCTCAACCAAAAGTGCTGATTTCACCATCAAGTCCCATTTCACTGATTTGTCAGCATCATCCCATTCATACGCAGCACTCCACAGCATAACACTTCATAACCCAAAACATCATACATCATTTACATCTTCATATCATATCATATAAGAGTCATGCCTTCCTCACTTTCAAATCGTGATAAATTACATAAAGCAATGACTTTCATGGCGCTTGAACTGCTCTTGGACTCTGATTCCGATTCTGATCTAGAAGAAGATTTTGTCGTTTTATCAAAAATGGCCAGGAAACGTTACCTTCTTCCCAGAAAGCCTCAAGTACTTCATACCCCCAAGTACACCATCCAAACACTTCTTAAACTATCTACACCCAGTTTTAGATGGCTGTTCAGGACTTCTCAGGAATGTTTCCTTAAATTGCTTGAGCTTATTCAGGATCATCCCATATTTCACAATAATTCTCAAAAAGAACAACAACATCCTTCAATTCAATTGGCCATCACACTATGTTGTTTGGGTTCAAATGGTAATGGAGCCGCTTTGAAACGTTTAGAAAATGTCTTTGATTTAGGGTATGGTTCAGTTAACACTTATACCAAACGATGTATCACTGCCATCAACTCCTTGGAATCTCAACTTCTCACCTGGCCAACAAAAGAAGAGCGACTTGAATCATCTCAGGTTATGCAAGCAGAGGGCTTTCCAGGATGTATTGGTTTTGTTGATGGTACTACTATTCCTTTGAGCCAGAAACCTGCTCAAGGTGGAAACAATTACTTTGACCGTAAAAAGAGGTAGATTATTTTTAACTCCTTTCATCCTCCTTGAAACTAACACAAACAAATATATCTTCTTTATAGATATTCAATTAACGTTCAGCTTATATGTGACGTAAACAAAAAATTTATATCATTCTTTGCTGGCTATCCTGGCTCATGTCATGACTCCTACGTCTTCCAAAGAATGCATATTTCAAATGAACCTGAAAAATTCTTTGATGAAAATCAGTATCTTCTTGCAGATTCTGCTTATGAGAATGGAAAGTATGTACTTCCTGCTTTTCGGGGAGCAGCTTCAGAAGACAGTCAAAATGCCAAATTCAACAATCATTTGGCAAAGTCAAGAGTCCGTATTGAACATTCTATTGGAATCTTGAAAGGCCGTTTTTCTAGTTTAAGGGAATTAAGAAGTCCTCTTAGAAATAAATCTGAAATGGAGGCGGTGATCAACTGGATTCTGTGTTGCACTATACTTCATAACCTACTTGCTGACCTCAAAGATCAATGGTTAGAGCTGTATGAAGATGAACAAGTTGATTCACCTCCGACTATATCCAACACTTCTATTTCTCAATCAACTAGTATAAGGGCGAAAATCCTTCCAATAACACTCCAACATTTTTCAACGCAATTTTAATTTTTTTCTCTTTCTCTTCAAATTATCAATTTGCATGTATTATTCACTGAGAATGGTAAATTTTTTTGCATATTTTTTTGGTTTTTGAATTTGCTGTTAAAGTCTTATTTTTTTTTCTCTCTGTGTTTTCTTTCATCAACTCAACATGAAATCGCATATTTTCAGCAAACGCATATTTTTTCAGTCACTCAAAGGTTGGGAAAGAGTTGGAAGGGAAGATTAAGGGTTCCGAGGCATTTTAAATGAAGAAAAGGGTCTGGGAGAGGTTGAGAGGGGTGAAATGGGGATCAAAAGAGGATGGCATACAATGGGGCTGGGAGGATAGCGAAAGGCATGGGGAGGGAAGACAAGCATGTGTTGATAGAATTGAAAGGGATGGAGATTGGTGCAAACAGAGTGTGAAAATAGGAGGATGAACTCTGTTCTTCGGGCGAAGAACAGAGTTCACTTCCATAAAATATTAGCTGAAACATAGTTTTCAATTCTGTAAAAACAGTTGTAAGTAATAGAAAAAGTCACTGATTTTTTTTCTATGTAATCCTTGCTTTACGAGGAGACTTTTGTGACGAAGCAGATTTTTGAGTTACCTTTTGAGATTTGGAATGTCTGGGAGGCATTATGAAACTGGCACATAACAAGAAAAAAGATTAAAAAGTAGAAGAAATAAGTAAAAAAGAATGTAAACATGCCTGGTCAAAATATTGAAAATGTCAGGAAGGGGTGTGTGCCGAGGATTGATGGGTAGGTAGCAAGGAAGGTCAGTGTGTCACATGTGACAGGGATGGGGTAAGAAATGAAGGGATGTTTTGTGGCCAAAATGTGGTTGTGAAAAAAAACGGGAAAAAAGTGCTGATTTGAGGTCATAACTGACACCCTTTTTTGAAATAAGTGACTTTTTTGCAAAATTTAAGTGCTGATTTGTAAGTGCTGATTTGGTTTGAAATCCGCACTTAATTTAAGTGCGGATTTGCCAGAACTGACACCCCCTAATATATCATTGGTTGAGAGTTGTGCTCTCATTCTTTTGAAAATTAATTTAGTGTTTATTTCTTAATTTTTTTTCTCATTATATTTAACCATAATTTAACTTAATTAAGATTATTTCATACTTTTTATTTAGGGAGATAGAAGAGTTTCTTGTTTCTTCATCTCTTCAAGCTTCTTCTCTCAGCAAGCCAACTGAGAGAGCTTATTTAAAATTCTGCTTTCATGATATTTCTCCCCCATCTTCTTCAACAATATGACATAAAAGTTTTAAGTATTGTATTGCTATTCTGTAATTAATCTGCATGTATTCCATCCATGTTATCATTATATTTTCCACAAGCAATTTGAAGCGGTGCTGTAGTCATTTTTTCAGCAATATATATACCCCAGAAACTGCAGAAATCCTGCTTTTGAATCAAGTAATGATTTTGTTTCTGGAGGTCTATTTAAATTTGAAAGAATGGATTTCTTGGAATTCAGAAAAAATATAGAAAAATTGAATTTTTGTTATTGAACACCAAGTGAAGATAACCATTCCTTAGTTGTTCTTGTCCTTTAGTTTGTTCATGGTCTATATGAAACTAAGGGGGTATGAGAATAGTAGATTCATCTGAACCCATCAGCACAATATAATTGAGGCCTTCATTGTTTGAAAGCCCTTCTTTGAAACAAAAAATTCCAATAAAAATGTACATATATATATATATATTTATATATATATATATAGTATTTGCATCCATCTATAGGCCATAAACCATTAAAAAATGAGATTTACAAAATTAGTAGAAGGAAATATAAATATAAAAGAGTTTTAAAGTGTCTTAAACTTCAAAAAGTGAGTTTTAAAAGTTCTCTGAAGCCAGAAACATAAAAACTAAGAGAAAAAAAGCACCCAAAGGCCAAGAGACCCCTTAGAAGAGAAGGTAGATTTTAACCACCGGTTATGTGTGATTAGTATAAAATATGATGTTTTTACTACTTATTCCATGTTTTAATGCTACCTATTTTCTTACTTGGTAACTCAAACTTTAAAGAATTAATTTGACATGTGATATTCTTATAATTTGAATCAATTACCAGGAATAAGAATAAAGAAAAGTTAGATTCTAAGGTATGAAATTGAAATTTGTACAAAAAACTGGGGGAGGAATAAAAAAACTCACCTGAAGTAATCTCTTCTACAATCTTAAATAGCATTAATTAATCACTATGTATATGTCTCTTTATTTATTTTCTATAATTTCTATTATTCTTTTCTCTAACTCTATGACTTGTATTGATTTCTACAAGTTCTTGTATTTACCAACTTGTTGTCTATAAATGGGGAAAGGTTTGTAGGAGTAGAATTATCCCTTCTCACAAATATTTATTACTATTATTTTCTTACTCTCTTTAATATTCTAAGTCATTAAAAGATAATTTATTTACCCAAACTGTTTAAATAATTCTTATGAGTCCTTATAAAAACTATTGTGAACTCTTAATTTTCTTACTATAACTACCACTATTTCTTATAACTTCTTACTGACCATTCCTGGAACTAAATAATGAAATTTTTCATTATGAAGATCTTACAAAAACAAAAACAGAAACAAAAACAAAAATAAATCAAATCAGGTTAATAAACTAACAATTCAAACAGTTTTGAAGGGTGTTCTTTTTTGTAGAGTACTATTCTTTTTGATCTCTATATCATTTTATTGAGATGTGTAAGTTTTTTTCATTTTTTTACTACCTTGGGGAACTGCTATAAAAAGTCCAAAGTAATAAAAAAAATAAAAAATAAAATAAAAAAAGCACTTTTTTTTTGTTGATATCAAGTTTGATATAAGAAGAAAAACAACAACAAACAAGTAAGAGAAATTTTTCAAGATTGGAAAGTTAGAGATAAAGAAGCTGTTGGAGTGTGTCTTGAGGGTATCAGATTGATGATGGTTAATATAAGAAAGAAAATAAAAAAGATGAAAAAGATGAAAGAGGCAGAAAACACTGTTATGCATATAAAATGGCCAGAATACTTGGAGGAAAAGAACTGTACAATGACCTACAAAAGGTCTGTGACTGGTTTGTTTTAACACTACTCTCACAATAAATATCAGAAAAATTTATTTTTTTGCATTCTGGTGTAAAATCATGTTTTCAATCCATCCAAAATATTATAAATACAAAAAAAAAACATGACACCTGAGAAAAAAATGTGGGCATCTGATAGCAGGTGCCAATCCCTATCTCTGATTTGATTCAGTTTTAGCTCAGCTGTAATTCTTCTGAGAAGACCACACACTTGAACACTTAGCATGCAATCTTGCATGAATCAAATCTGATTCATTCTTGAATCACCAATAAATTGAGGGATTGTCACCTGCTAGCAGGTTCCAGGTGATTTTTTGGGGTGTGATAACATAAAAAAAATGAAATCCAAAAAGAAAATTTTTCAGTTACCAGAAATTAATTTTTTAGCTAGATGAAATACATACTATTAGATAGCCCAAACATTATAAAATTCCTCTTCAAAAAGAATTAGCAAAAAAAAAAATTAAAAATAGTCCCCTTCCATCTCTGCTAAAATTGACCAATGAGTCGATTCACCATGGCCATCAAAAACCATTTTCATCCTTGAAGTCATTAAAGAAATAAGATTATCCGATTCAGAGACTGGGAAGTGGTCCCAATATTGTAGCAATACCTCTTGCATTTATTTGAAATTTTGAGGACAATTTTTTTCTTGTACATCACACTTGAAGCTTTTCCAAACATTTTAAGTAGGTTTTTTTTAATTTCATACAGTCTCAACCAGCTAGGGGCATGAAGGAAGGAAGGCAAGTTTGGATTAAATACATGTTAGAGTAAGCAGGAGGAGGAAACACAGGGAAATAAAAAAGGAAACAATATGTGACTACTGTGGGAGGGGAACATTATTGGTAAATCTACTGAAGAAAATAAGGAATTTAGAAACCAGTGGTAAAATGGGTGATGGCAAAAGAAAATTGGATGTGGTAAAGCAAATTTTGAGTTTTTGAGAAGCCTTTATAAGGGTGAAGAATTGAGTTAAGTGAGAAGGGCAGAAAAGAAGGATGTGCTCAGGTGTGTCTTTAGAGGAAGGACATGTGGGGCAGTCAGGAGTATCTGATGATTTTAATCGGTATAGGTAGTGTTTTAAGGGAGAGTGGCCTGAGTAACATTGATCAAAAGCTGTGGAATGAGCTCTTGGGAGACCAGTGAGGGTCTTGTACATGCTGAATGAGTCTAACTTTCCCCTTAAATTCTTAAGAGTGTCAGAATTTGGAGGAGAAAAGAGGAGAGCTTTATTTTGGGATTTCAAGATGGTTTTTAAGTGTAAAATGGATGGGGGAGGGGATTTGATTGAGAAGAGAGACTTAACTGATGTAGTCATAGGATGAGAACCATTGGAAAAGACATCAGTAAAATTTTTGCCTTTGATGTCCATGTGGCCAGGGAACTAATGAAGTGTTAGTGACAAGTTTGGGTTGTGAGAAAATAAGGTGTGTGAGGTGGTGAGGATGGTGAGGAAAACTGTTGGGTTGGGGGTAGACATGGAAGGAGAAGAGAGGTAGTGAATAGCTGCTTGGTTGTCTGTGATGATAGCAAGAGAGTTATATAGGTGGTGGAGGGAATTATCTAGGAAAATTTTTAGGCCTAGTAGAATGCCCATAAGTTAAGATTCAAAAAAAGTGAGCCCAGAAGAGTTGACCCCCAGTTGGGTTGTGTATGGAAGCTGTTTTTTAGAATCATAGGTGGCTGAAAAGGTACCAATGTGAGACTTGGAGCCATTGGAGTAGATGAAATAGGAGGAGAGCTTTGAAGATTGGATAAGGTCAATTAATTTGGAAAAAGCCTCTTCTTTGGAATTATGAATAATCCCTTTTAAATAAGCAGGAATCCAGGGAGGTAGAGGGAGGGGCTTCCTAGGTTCTGTGTTTCGCAAAGGTATGGAAGTGGGATAAAATTTGTGAGAGGCAAGAATGTGTAGTTGGTGCAGGTGAGTTTTTGGAGGGGGGGAGGAAACAATTGACTTGGCCAGGAAGGGCCATGGGATTTGATAAGGGGATGTTAAGGAGTCAAGCCCAAGCCTTGTTGACTGCAAGTTGAAGTCATTTTTTACAGTTGAGAGAGCTGAAGTCATGGAGCAAATTGCAAATCAGAGTGGAGTAAAAACAACCTATTGCATGTTGTAAAGCTCTTTTTCCACCACTTAGAGGAGCCTGGTTGTGTAAGAAGGTTTCTTTGTATGGTGCCATACAATTTCTACATAATTAGGTCTTGAGTGAATGAAAGACGTGATGAGGGATTTGTATTGCTTCAGTGGGATACCCCAACCAGAGAAGGCTAGCCCATGAATAGCTGAGATTTCCTGGAGGCCAGAGGCTATCAGATTGTTTCCATTATTTTTAAATGACAGAGTTGGGTTGATGAGGGTTCCAAGAAATTTGAGGATGAGGGATGGCTGAATGGTTTTCCCATTAAAATAAAGGGAGGATGGAGCTTTAAGGAGAAAGGGGCATTTATTCAGTAGCATTCATTTGGTTTTTGAAAGATCAAATATTTCTGCATGCTTAACATCCTAGGATACAGCTTCAGATCCAAGTTGAGAAAGCTTCTCTAGCACTGCTTCCTGTTTATTGTCTGCTGAAAGATGTAAAACTTCATTAATGTAGCATAATCCAAGAGAGGAAGATGAAAGAGATGGGATAGTGAGAAGGTGAGAATTTTAAATAATGTATAGTAGTGGTGAAATGAGGACCCTTGTGGGAGTCCTTTAGGGTGGAAAGAGGGGGGATTCATAAGAAAAAAAGCCACACTTGTTATTCTTCTTGAGAGGGAATTTATAATCAAGTTGACAAGGTTGAGTGGTAGGGGGAGAGATAAGAGAATAGATTACAGTCTGGAGATTTTCACTGAAGGGAAGGCACCTTTGATGTCAAGAGAAAGGGCCCCTACTACCTTACCTTTTCTCAACTGGTCCTTTGTTTATGTGGTTAGGTGAAGGAGGGAATCTGAAATACTTCTCAAGAGGCGGACACCAAAGTTATTTTCTGGGAGAACATTACATGTTTCTACTAAAAAGGAGAGACATTTAGTAAGAAGGTAATCATATAGTTTACCCATAATATTAAGGAGGAGAATGGGTCAGGAAGCACTGGGTGTTGAGTAATTAGGGCAGTTTGGTTTTGGGATGATGACATTTTTAGCCACCTTTGAAGAAGAGGGATAGTGACCTTGATCAAGGCAGGCTTGGAAGAGCAGAAGGAGGATTAATGAGATGGCTTGTGGGTTGCAGTGGAGAAAGGTATTTGGAATGCTATCAGGGACAGGAGCCCTACCCTTCTTTGTTTTGAGGAGAAAAGCCATGACTTAGGTAAAAGAAAAGGGAGGAGAGGGGGGAAAGAGACCTCAGAGAGGTCACAAGGGATGGCCACCACTGAGGTCCCTCCAAAAGGAGTGTTAGCTTTTTGTAAATTGTCAGTGAGTGGTGACCCATCAGGAAAGTAAGGGGAGAGTTTGAGCAAGAGTCTGATACATGAAAGGATGGCTTAGCTGGTTTGAATAAAGTGTGGGGGGAGGGGGGGAGAGGTGTTTTTTCCAGTGAATCTTGTGTAGATACTTTATTTTGGGCATGGAATGTTCTCCTAGCTGAAAGAAACTCAGCTGCTACCCAAGGGGCAGGGGAAGACCTATATTTATTTTGAGCCTGATAGCAAGCTCTCTTGAGGGGATCCAAGATACTTCAATTCCACCATGTGTGACACAATGATCTGGGCTGCTGTAGCAGGACAAAAAATTTCATTATTTTGATAAATTGGGAAGCAATAGTTTGGGCAGCCAGATCTATAGAGGATGGGGAAGGGAGGGGGAGATTTGGGAGGGTAGACATAGAGGAAATAGCAGCAGAAAGTGAGGACTCATCAAAACCTTTCGATTTTTGGTAGGGTTTACAATGAGGTAGGGGGGAAAACAATGTGGAGATGAAGGCAGTGATTGAATTGTGATCAGTTAAGTGAGAATTAAATCCTTCTTGATCTGTTTTGCAACTGATGACCATGTTCAATAACTTACAATTATCAGAAATTAATTCAGTTACTGAAGTAAAGTTCCTAGAGTTTCAAAAAGTAGGAAAACATGGCTGGGACATGAGAGAAATTTTGAGGTCAAGCAACAAATCTAGAAAAGGAGTAGAGGCAATATGGTTAGTGTGTTTTTTATTGGGATCAGCACATAAATTATTGTGTAAGATGGAATCAGAAAAGAAAAAGGTTGGGAGGTTGCAGAAAGGTGGGAGGGAAGTGGAGATAAATTGGGTGGAGGAGTTAAAATTTGGAGGATTGTAGAGATTGACACAAATTATTGGGGAAGGGAAAGAATTAATTTGGATTAAAGAAAGGTCAAGTAATGGGCTTTGAAGATAAAGAAAGGAATGGATAGGGTGCTTTTTATTAATCTAAAAACAGCATCTAATAGAAGAGGTGGGAGGGAGGGGAGGTCAATGAAGGGGGATAATCAAATTCCAGTTCTTTGATGGGGCTGGGGTGTGATGATTGGGAGTGTCAGCCTAAATATCCTTAGGACTGAGTATTTCTTATGCTTAAAATAAGATAACCTTAAGTAGATTAAGCTTATATCTTAAAAATAAGGTTAAAATAATAATATATATTATTTGATTATATATATATATAATTATTATTCTATTATATAACTTATAATAGTTTAAATAGCTTATCCATGGCCTAATAATATTTATTAAGGTGTTAATGGAGTCATAATATACTTATCTTAAGTGATATGAAGTAATTATTGACATACATAAGCTTATATGTATACATAAATCTCATATTCAGTGAAATATGCAGTATATTATGTATATTTAGGTATATAAGTGGGTTTTAGCCCCTTAATAGCCTATAACCTTTGTTTTTCTGCTTATTTTAGGTCATATGGAAGAAATCAGTGGACTCACAACGCCTACAGAAGCATAGACACCTATATCAGGCGCATACACCCAGTTTGGACAACTAAAATTACTTCCTTGGATGGTTATTCACGGATTTATGGGTTGGAAGGATGTTTCTGTGTTAATATGGATGCTTGGGGATGTTATTGGGGGCTTGGAAATTTTATTTGTTTCCTTTATATGCTTTTAGTTTCATTAAATCTCTTTTTGATTATTTATTTTACCTGTTTCTTTATGGTATCCATTTTTATCTGGGTTTTCTATTTATGGTATGGATCTGTGTTATTATTAATAGTGATGGAGGGTCCTTACTGGAGGTCTGGGTGTTGAAACTGCTTGAAGTGGACGCCATGGGGAGGTGATGGGCCCTCACAGTGCTGTAATTGCCGTGGATAACAGTGACATCATCTGGATTGAAGGTCTGTGCACTCCAGTGGATTTGGGTATAAGTAAGGAGGGATTTTGACGGTTTATTATCATCATTCAATTACTACAATTCAAACAACCACTACAATACAATTATTAACATTCAGAAATATATTATAAAGCCATTATAGATTGATATTATCTTTATATAAGCTATAACTATATTTTATTCTTCTATTTTCCACCACTAGCACGCATTTAAATCCAAGTATTGTGAGTTTTATTTGAGTATAACTATTTTATTAGTCTTCCCCTGAGGTTTAATCACTAAATCATTTATCAATAAGTAGTAGGACCATAAATAAACACTATTATATCATACTTATATACTAGACTATACTGACAATTGGGGGTCTTTCCTTATATTTTACTTATTATTTAGTATAAGCCTTGGGACATGATTTTTACCTTAGTAAAGCTCAAAATTAACCAAATATTTGGGTCTGCTGCATATTAGTGGGTCATCATAACTCATTGATTGCGGAAAAGAACCCTTAAAATAATTGTACTAATTTTTTATCATAAAAATTAGATATTTACAGTAGTAACTGTACCCAATATAAACCCAATTTCACTTGGTATTTGGACACCAATATAACACCCAATTAAATTGGTATTTGGCTAAAGTTTGGTAAGCTAATTATTCACCCTTATAGAGGTCTAGTTAAACTTATTATTATACTTTTAACAGATTTTTTTGAATTTTTCTTACATTTTATTTAAATAAATAAAGATATAAATTCAGGGTAAGCTCCATTGCTTTTTTATTAGTAATATAATTGCTAATATTATTTGTCTACTAATTCAATAGAGTTTTTTCCTTTTGTAGACGTAAAATATTGTCATTCTGAACAATATGAGTGCTCCCCAGGATAGTGTAAGTGAAAAGCCTGCTTATAATACCAGGTCTAAAGCTAACAAAAACTTTCCAGGACATCACCATGGAGGGACAACAGTACCCCCAGCCAGAAAGCATGAGTATAGAGGAAAAGGACGCCCTCTTAAAAAAGATAACTATAAAAAAGACGTCTCCTCCTCTTCAGGAGCAACTGTCCCACCTGGCCAAACAGGTTCTGAAGTTGGAGGAATCAAAATCTCTCATGTTCAAAGAAGTAGAGCAGTTGCAAAACAATTGCAAGGTAGGGTTTCAGCAGATGAATCAGGCAATGGCAGAATTAAAGGGAGGCCAGCCCAGTCAATAAAATCAGCAACCCCCTACCCAAGGAGGGTCCACTCACTCCCAGGAGAAAATCCTGGTAGAAAAATGGAAATGGGACTGGTTTCACCAACAGTGGACAAGCCACAGTTGCAACGGGGATCCACCCCCTCATCTGACTTCCTCAGCTCACCCTTACAAGGGAAAAAAGCGCCAAAAATCAGGACTGGCAACCATCCCTTGGTAAGTAACTTACCCTCTCAGATTGGACATAATACTGATAATTACAATATAGGTAATTCTATTGATGTCAAATCTGTACAAAAAATAGAGGAGGATTTAAGAAATTTAGGTTTTAGAGTAGATACACCTGACTTGTCTTTTGTCCACAATAACAGTACTATATACAATGATAATACAGTTAATCCTCAGTTGCAACCACCTACTAGTGAGATGAGAAGTTCACAGGAGAGTGAGAGAATTGAAAAGGAGGACATGGAATATTTTAACAATAATCCAACTGTCAATAGAATTGTTTCAGCATTGTGGAATAGAATGACTGATTGTGAGGAACAGACAGTTAAGCTCACTAGTGATACAATTTCATCCTTGACATTAAACATTTCTCAATTAGCAACACGCAACAAAGAATTAGAGAAAGAACATTTGTCTCTAACTCTTAAATATGATTCATTGAGTAATAAATATAATGACCTTTCAAACAAATTTTGTGAGTTAGAAAAATTATATGAAACACATTTATTAAAAACTGAATCAAGAACAAAGTTATCTTTTGCCCAGACAAATCAAAGTGTCTCTGAATTGCTACAAAGATTAACTAAAGTTGAGATTGAAACTGCCAATCTACTAATGAACCAGGATAATCATAAGTATAATCAATATAATAATAATCCTTTCATTGGCAAAAGTGAATCTCATTCCTTCCCTGTACCACCACAATTAAAACCATCTGGTGGTAGTGTCAAATCTGAAAATGTAAGTCACAAATCCGTGCAGGAAGAAATACAAGACCATTTGTCAAAAGTGAATGAGTTGTTGAATTTACCTAAGATTAGTGAGATAAAATCCAATCAGAAAAACTGGCCTAAGATAGATCAGTACCCAACTTATGATGGGGAAACCAGCTCTGATTGGCAACATTTTATTCAAAGAATTGACAACTTGAAATTCTCATATAAGTTACCAGATGAAGAGATAACATCAAAATTAATTTCTTTATTTAAGGATGTTGCTTTATTATGGTTTGAAGCTGTCTTAAGTGAGGGTAGAGACTACTCTTGGGCTGAATGGAAACAACTTATTGAAAAACAATTTGGAGGTTCTAAATTCAGGCTTACTCAGCAGAGACTTTATGAGAAGACTAGGTATAATCCGTTGAATGGTGACAAACCTATGGTATTTTTAATGAATTTAAACAAAATATTAAAAGCCATTGAGCCTCATATGTATTTTAACTTATGGAAAGATAAGATAATATACAAATTACCTATATCTGTCAGAGACATTGTTGTAGCTAGAACATCAAATGTTACTGAATATTCTGACTTTATTAATATTTGCAATGAAATATTATTAAACCATAAATATGAATCAAGGTATTCCACTTATAAGCAAAATGTTGAACCTGTAAAAACTCAGAATTCAAAAACACTTCAGGAGAAGCAGAAAAAATCTACTGCACCTGTAGTACCTAAAAAGTATGAAACAAATACTTGTTATAAGTGTAACAAACCTTGGGTCAAAGGTCACAAATGTGAGAAAAACATAAATATTGTTGAAAATCAACGTGAATCTGAAACTGAAACTGAAAAAAGTAAAGAATCAAGTGATTATGACAGCAATATCTCATATAGTGATGAAAATGAAGTCTGTATGTTGGAAGATGATTTGTCCATCTTTGAAAATCCAATATTAAATATGGACTCAAATGAATCTTTAATGAATTTTGAGGATGCTGAAATCATTAAGGATATACAAGCTGATAACTTTAGAATGACACCTATCACGGTTCCAGCTATCATTTCTGGTGAAAATGTTAATATAGTACTGGACACAGGAGCTGCTGGTTCTGTTGTTTCCACTAATACATTACAGAAAATTGATAGCGAATATAAGTTTAAGCTTGAACCACTTCAAAATAAAAATTGGAGAGGTTTTGGATCAGTACTACACCCCATTGGTAAATACAAAGCTGCTGTTTTCTTTAAACACCAACATGGTTATGTAAGGGTAACTTGTGACTTTGTAGTAATGGATAATACTAATTTTAGTAACTGTTTTATCATTGGAAATGATATTCTGACTAAATTTGGTGTAAAATTAGACCCTGCTAATAACAATTTTACAATTGGCATGAATGGTAAAAGGAAATTTAAAATAAATTCTTTTAACACTATCTTACACATTGAGTCAGTAACAGATTCCCCGTCTAAAGGAAGAGAATCCAATGAGATGGAACTTCTGGAAACAGAAATTTCAAAAGCATCATTTGGCACTCAGATAATTGAAACTGAGAAAGATAATATTTTGGAATTAATTAAAGCTTTTCCAATGGCTTTTGCACATGGTACAAATGAACTTTGCCTTGTAAAAGATCATGAAATGAAGATTAGTTTAACCTGTGATATGGATAATATTCCTGCTAGTCTTAAAAAGAAACCATACCCTGCTTCACCAATGAAGAGGAAAGACATAGAGGATAATATTAAGATTTTATTAAAAATGAACATTCTTGAGAAGGTTGAAACTACACCAAAATATTGTGTAATATCACCAGTTCTAATTTCTTATGAACAAGATAAAGCAAGACTGTGTGGTGATTATAGAGCATTAAATACATTTACAGTAGATGATATTTATCCCTTGCCAAGGATTGCCTCTATACATGCTACCCTTAAAGGTGCTAAATATATAAGTTGCCTAGATGGAAATAAAGGGTACCATCAAATTCCTGTTGAAAATAATTCACAGAACTTTTTGTTGATAACAACACACATGGGAATTTATAAGTATGACAGAATGCCATTTGGACCAAAAAATGCTCCATCAGTATTTCAGAAGTTAATGGATATAACATTTCATAATGAAATGATTGAGGGATGGTTAATGGTATACATTGATGACATCATAGTGTTCTCTAAATCTTTTGATGAACACTTAATTTATTTAAGGAAAGTATTTCAGAAAATGGATGAAATAAAAATGACCCTTGCATTGAAAAAATGTAAATTTGGGTTTGAATCTTTAAAAGTGCTTGGTCATATTGTATCTGGCTTACAAATATGTGTAGACCAAAATAAAGTGGCTGCAATAAAGAATATTGGCATTCCTCAAAATGTGAAGGATGTACAATCTTTTCTTGGTATGTGTGGTTATTATAGACAATATATAAAAAACTACCAATCAATTGCTGCACCACTGACCACACTGATAAAGAAATCAGAAGCTTTCATTTGGAATAATGAAAGACAACAAGCTTTTGATAAGTTGAAAGAATGTTTAATGACAGCTCCTATCTTGGGTTTACCAGATTTTCAATTACCTTTTGTACTATATACAGATGCAAGTTTTATTGGACTGGGTGCTGCTTTACATCAAAAACAACTTATTGAAGGTAAAATGTCAGAAGTAGTAATCTGCTATATTTCACGTACTCTGAGAAGTGGTGAATTGAAATATGGTGCTACTCAACTTGAATGTTTGGCAGTAGTATGGGCTCTTGAAAAGCTACATTATTACCTTGAAGACCAAAAATTTGAGTTAATAACTGACTGTAGTGCAGTTAAGTCACTCTTAAACATGAAAACTCCTAATAGACACATGTTTAGATGGAAATTAGCTGTACAAGAATACACAGGAGGGATGACTATTACACATAGAGCAGGAACCTTGCACTCTAATGTAGATCTGTTATCTAGAGTACCTCTGCCTAATAATGATGATAATCCTGCTTATGTTCCTGAGTCAGAGATTATTAACATTTATGGCATTTATATTGTAGATCTTGAGGATGAATTTATGCAATCAATTCTTGATAATTATAATTCAGATCCTGACTTAAGTAAATTAACTACAATATTAAATGATCCATCTAATGCTTCAATGAATGTTTTAATAAAAACATTACCAATTAAGTATAAAGAGGCATTAGAAAAAGGAAAATTTTCCATTGAGGATGGTTTTATATATTACAGGAAAAAATTAAGTAATGTAATTGTAATTCCCCCTTCAATGAAGGAGTTAATGTTAAGTATATGACATGATGATATATTAGCAGGTCATTTTGACTACCATAAAACATTAACCAGAGTAAAAAACACAGCTTTGTGGATTAACATGTCTGAGGATGTTCAGAAATATGTTGAAACATGTGATTCTTGTCAAAAATCTAAAAGATTAACAGGAAAAAGAGCTGGTTTATTACAACAAATTGAGCAACCAAAAGCTCCATGGGAAATCATTAACATGGACTTTGTAACAGGTTTGCCAATAGCAGGGCATAAGAGTTATAACTCCTGCTGGGTAATTGTAGATAGATTTACAAAGATGTGTAAATTTATTCCTACCCACAAAGAGGTTTCTGCAAAGGAATTAGCTTTTTTATGGTGGACACAAATGTTAAATACAGCAGGTTTCCCCAAAGCAATAGTTTCTGACAGAGATCCTAAATTTACTTCTGAGTTCTGGACGTCACTTATGGATGTTTCAGGGTGTCAATTAAAACTTTCTACAGCACACCATCCACAAACTGATGGGCTAGCAGAAAGAATGATACAAACCTTAGAAGATATGATAAGAAGATACTGTGCTTTTGGTCTTAATTTTAAAGACAATGACAAATTCACGCATGATTGGGTAACCCTTATCCCAGGTTTTGAATTTGCATATAATAGTACAGTACATTCTGTCACTGGCAAAAAGCCATTTGAGTTATGGTTGGGTTATGTACCTAATACCCCTGCTAAAACTCTTAATAAGTTACCTAGATTGGATATTCATCCAGGTACTAAATCTTTTCTTCAGATGCAGGAATTATGCAGAAAACATGCTCAAGAATGTATAAATAAGGCTTTTGAGTATGAAAAGAAAAGATGGGATAAAGCCCATAAAGAACAAATGTTCAAAGAGGGTGATGAAGTCCTTATTTCAACGCTACATTTCAATTTAAATGGTAATGTTAAATTGAAGGATCCATTCATTGGACCATTTGTAGTTAAAAAGATGGTTGGTAATAATGCTGTTGAGGTTATTCTATATGCACCATATGATAGAAAACATCCAGTATTTCCTATTTCTCTTATAAAACCATACCATTCTAATGATACTGCTCTATTTCCAAGAAGATCAGGAAGGCATAAACAGCAACCTGAAGAAATAGTAGAAAAGGCAGAAATTGAAAAGATACTTAAAAAGAGACACCTTACTAAAGAAAAGGGAGTTGAGTATCTATTAAGATTTAAAAATAAATCAAGTGAATATGACCAGTGGATTCCAGAAAATGAAATCTCTGATCTTAAAAATCTCTTGAAAAAATTTAAATCTAAATAATACTGATCATTCAGTATATGTATTATAAAAATTATTTTTTATTTTATTATTTCACTCCTTAGTTTTAATTAAAATGTCTTAACATTTTTTTTATTGTTTTTTTGGGGTGAGGGAGTGTCAGCCTAAATATCCTTAGGACTGAGTATTTCTTATGCTTAAAATAAGATAACCTTAAGTAGATTAAGCTTATATCTTAAAAATAAGGTTAAAATAATAATATATATTATTTGATTATATATATATATAATTATTATTCTATTATATAACTTATAATAGTTTAAATAGCTTATCCATGGCCTAATAATATTTATTAAGGTGTTAATGGAGTCATAATATACTTATCCTAAGTGATATGAAGTAATTATTGACATACATAAGCTTATATGTATACATAAATCTCATATTCAGTGAAATATGCAGTATATTATGTATATTTAGGTATATAAGTGGGTTTTAGCCCCTTAATAGCCTATAACCTTTGTTTTTCTGCTTATTTTAGGTCATATGGAAGAAATAAGTGTACTCACAACGCCTACAGAAGCATAGACACCTATATCAGGCGCATAAACCCAGTTTGGACAACTAAAATTACTTCCTTGGATGGTTATTCACGGATTTATGGGTTGGAAGGATGTTTCTGGGTTAATATGGATGCTTGGGGATTTTATTGGGGGCTTGGACATTTTATTCGTTTCCTTTATATGCTTTTAGTTTCATTAAATCTCTTTTTGATTATTTATTTTACCTGTTTCTTTATGGTATCCGCTTTTATCTGGGTTTTCTATTTATGGTATGGATCTGTGTTATTATTAATAGTGATGGAGGGTCCTTACTGGAGGTCTGGGTGTTGAAACTGCTTGAAGTGGACGCCATGGGGAGGTGATGGGCCCTCACAGTGCTGTAATTTCCAGGGATAGCAGTGACATCATCTGGATTGAAGGTCTGTGCACTCCAGTGGATTTGGGTATAAGTTAGGAGGGATTTTGACGGTTTATTATCATCATTCAATTACTACAATTCAAACAACCACTACAATACAATTATTAACATTCAGAAATATATTATAAAGCCATTATAGATTGATATTATCTTTATATAAGCTATAACTATATTTTATTCTTCTATTTTCCACCACTAGCACGCATTTAAATCCAAGTATTGTGAGTTTTATTTGAGTATAACTATTTTATTTGTCTTCCCCTGAGGTTTAATCACTAAATCATTTATCAATAAGTAGTAGGACCATAAATAAACACTATTATATCATACTTATATACTAGACTATACTGACAGGGAGAGAGGAAGGGTTCCTGGAAAACTAGTATATCAAAGTAGTTAATAAGTGGGTTGTTAAAAGTTGAGTGAAAAATATAGAAAGATCAATGACAATTAAGTTGAAAGAATGAGAAAGTTTTTAAACTATTTGGCAACATGTTATTGACGTCTATCATGAAGATTTATTGTGGGGGCAAGATGAATCATGGGGGAGATGAAAAAGTGAGGGAGATGAGGAGGGGCATTCAAGAAGTGCAGGGAGGGAAACAGAGGAGTTTTTGAGTGGATGATCATGAGGAAGGGTGTTGAAACATTGGAAGAAGACAGGGAACCAAAGCTTCTGGGCTTTTCACAACTTAGTGTTGTGATGGCCAGTGCAGTTGGAGCAACAGGGGGGGGAAGGGAGAAATATATTGAGAGGTTTCATTTGCCTAAGAGCTGATAAATAGTGCTGTTTTCTCTTTTGACTGCTTCTGTATGTCTTGTATTACCTTGTACTATAAGAGGGAAATGAGAAAGAGGGGAGATGAGGGTGTCAGCATCAGTTTGGTCAAATAAGTGTAAGACAACTGAGGAATGATTTTTCCCAGTTCTAGCCTCTGGGAATTTAAGCCACAAGATCTGGTAAAGGGATTTTAGGGTCTCTGGGTTTTCTTCTACTAGTGAGGAAATACATGTGTTATCATTTAGGTTGTAATGAGATGGGATACTGTGTGCTACAGCTGGAAAGGTAGGAGGTTTGTAGATCATGCCTTGAGGGATCCACTCTTGCCAGGAATTAATGAGACAGAGGTGGTCACCTTTTGAGGAATTGATGATCTTAAAGTCATTGTTCTTGTGCAAGATGAGGCCTTTGACTTTGATAGGGGAATCATAATCTGGGAGGGAAATCTTTTTTGTGGCTAAGAAGTTGTTGATGAAGGAGAGTAGTTTGGGGTTAGGGAAGTCTTTGAGAAAAGGGGCAGAAGGATCTGACTGATTAATGGTCAAAGATGGGGGAGGAGGGTGTGAATGAGTGGGATGTTGAGGGAGAGAACTTGATTGAGGAGTTAAGCCTGCGGCTGTTGCTTGAGAAAAGGTGGGAGAGGGGGAATATTTGAGATTTGATTGGGAGGAAGGCAATCAAGTATTTTCTTCAGTCTGTCATCAATTAATTTGGTGAGAGTGTGTGGGGCTGAGGGAAATGTTGGTTCTTGGTGAAAGGCAGTTTGGGAGACAAGGGGGGAAAGGGCAAAGGCCAAGGCATGGATGTCAGAGATGTTTGCGGTGTGGAAAGTGATACATGAACCCTTTCTGTGGGGATCTCTCATTGTGTCTAAAAGGTTGTTGAGGTAGGAGACAAGGGCATGAGGATTGGTGGTGTGTATCATGCCCACAGGTCAGACAATGCAGGAAGTCAGGGAGTTAGGGTCCACCATGGAGGGGAGTGGGGTTTGGGGGACAGAGGAGAGGCCAAACCCATCAAAAGGGTTTTGCAGGTTATGGATTGAGGCATCCAGAGAGACTCCTTGAGAGGGTGCTGAGGGTCTGGAGGGAAGCGGCACTTGGTCAATTCTGGGGGAGGGGATAGGTGTAGCACTTCCTTCACAGTGGTATGAGCTACCAGAGGAGAAGAAGAGTTCTAGGTGACTGTCCCTGGTCTCATCCATGGAGTCCTGAGACAGGGAGGGCGGTGCATAGATGGGGAGGACTACCAGTGTTTTTTGGAGGCCAAGTACTTGGTGGGACCTGGAGGAGGGGGTAAGGGAGAGAGTAGGGAGATGGGAAGGGGGGAAGTGACAGCAAAAAGATCTTGAGAAACGGGTAAGAGACATGTGATTAGCAGGTTCAGGCCATGACATGGGCATTTGCACATTGTGGTTGTTGGAGTCAAGATCCATGAATGTTTTCAATAGGTTGGTGTGGCCACTCTAGTTTCTTAATGTTGTTTTCTAATTAAAATAAATTTGTAATATCAGCTTTATGGAAAGGTGCATTATCCTTCATTATTGTTAACTTGTGTCATGGATCTTTTTTTTTTTTTTTTTTTTTTTTTTTTTTTGAGAAAAGGTAAGAGGTTTTTTTTTTTTTTTTTTTTTTGTCAACTTCTTCAATAAATTTGAAAGCTTTTCTTTGATTCAGTGTCACAAAGATAAGAGGTAGCTTAGTTGTTCCAAAAAAAAAAAATGCAGCCCAGACCATTGTAGAAGTTTTCCCACTCTTGATTGTGGGTTGTGAAGGCAACTCTCAACATACTTTTTGTCTGTTTTGTGCCAAACTAATATGACTGATGAATTCTTCCCTTATTTTAAAGGAAAATTCATCAGACCAATTAATCTTCTTCCAGTTTCTAGAAGTCCAAGAAGCATGATCTCAAGTGAATGCAAGTCATTTAATTTTGTGGATCATCTTAAGATATGGCTTCTTTGCTGCAACAAACTTGAGGTACCCAAAGCTGTGAATACTTTTGTGAACTGTGCTAGGTGAAGCTTGACTTTGTTAGAGAGTCAGGAATTTGTGTCAATTTTTTTTTTTTTTTTTTTTTTTTTTTTTTTTTTTTTTTTTTTTTTTTTTTTTTTTTTTTTTTTTTTGGCTACGGGTGACAATACCAGACAATTGTCATAAATTACGCGAGTTGAATTTCAATGGATAGCCTGAACAAGTGGCCACTTGAACTGCCCCATTTTCCTTGAAACGATTGAATAAAGTGGAGACAGTTGAATGTGAAAGATTAGATTTTTTTTTTTTTTTTTTTTTTTTTTTTTTTTTACAGATTTTATGATTTGGATCCATTTCATTTCCCTTCAAATAGGCCAAGGATTTTCTATTGTATTTCAAGTGGAATTGGTGCATTTCTTTTTCCAATCTCTTGGCATCTATGAAGCAAGTAAAAGATAAGTTGTTTATTCATAATATAATTAAGTAAACACCACTTATAAAGAAGAAAATATACATTAACATGAGAAAAAAGATCAGATCTTTCATGAAGCAAGGTGATAGTGGTGTGATTGGAAGCCAAGGGGGTGCAAGGGATACACAAATTTCAAAAAAATGAAATTTGATCACAGACTTTTGATAGGTCACTACTGTATGTTCTGACTGATTGATGCTATGATGATCGTAACATGATTATTATTTTCTTGAAACATGTATAAAATATTTAAATATAAAAAACGTGCATCTGAGGAAAGAACATGAATATACAATTAATGATACAAATGGATGAAAGACAAGTAGAAGGGGAGGGTGGCAACATGTCTAATATGGGAACAAGTTGACATTTTTTTAGTCTTAATTAATCTCACTGGATTGGAAAAGTAATGAGAGTAGGTATGGTGTTAAATGGTTGATTTCTACTTAAGGTTATGAGAGTAGGTGTGCACATACTCTTACTCATTACTTTTCAGTTCAGCTCATTTGTCTGCATCAATACCCTCATCTTGCAAAACTTCATTGGTAACTGTAAGTTGAGGAAGGGCAGCCATAGCTATTTTTTGCCAGTCTAACAAAATTAACCTTCTCTCTCTTAATCCATCCATCCATCCATCTATCTATCTATCTATCTATGTATGTGTGTGGTGTGTGTTGTTGTGTTCATATCTCTATTGTAGTTACTATTCCCAGTAGCACTTGGTAGTTATTATTATTATTGTTTGATTTTTTTGAATCATTATATGAAAATTACCGTTTGACCCATCGGTACTATAAAAAAATAAAAATAAACAAATAAAATAAAAACAATACAAAACAAAACAAAACAAAAAAGTTAAGGACAATATGGAAATAAAAAAGAAAAAGAAAAGAAAAAAAAAAAAAAAGGTCATTAATGATTCAAAAAGATCAAGAAAAAAATATCTCATCTTGAGACATCAAAAAAAAAAAAAAAAAAAAAAGAAATCAGACAAACCGAAGACTTGGCACCAGGTTTACCAGTCTTTTTCCTTTCAACGACTCTAGGATCTCTAACGGTCAAAGAGCTCTTAAGTAAGACTTTTTTAGCGTGTCTCTCAGCAATAGAAGCATCTGCTGAAGAGCGATCGGCATGGTTAAAAGCAGTTAACAGAGCGATGGATAGACCATGAGCAACAGCTGCTGCTTGACCCATCTTTCCACCGCCATGTGTAAGGATATGAATGTTATAATGGCCCATAGTACTACAGAATCGAAATCAGTCAATCAATACGTGAACATTTTTTAAAAAAAAAGGTAAACACGTGTAAGTATATAATGAGAAAAAGTTAAAAATGAATTTACTCTGTGATTTCTAAAGGGCGTAAAGCAGTTGCACGCTGATTTGGAGTATAGAAATAATCAGCTAACGGACGTCCGTTACATAGAATTTTTCCAAAAGGAAAAGCAAGAGACTCGATATTTTCTTCAGAACTATCAAGCTGCTGCTGCTGCTCCTGTTGTTGTTGTTGTTGTTGTTGTTGTTGTTGTTGTTGTTGTTGCTGATGATGATGATAAGAAGGAGGTTTAATTTCAATCATCCAAACTCTCGCAGTACTTTCCTTCTTTCTTCCGATACCATAAAACCTTCCAAGCCGATCTCGTTGATCGTACTGTTTACTCTTGACAAGATCAATTTGTTGAGGCGGTCTAAGGGAGAACTTTAACAGATCCAGAATTTCGTTATACAAAGATTGGAGACTGATATCGTTAGGTTGAACAATTTTATTAAAAGCAAGGTATCGAAGGAGAAGTTTAAGTTGACCGAGTTTTTGAATAATGGTACCATAATCGATGAAGCGAAGTTTTCGATTTTGAGCTGCTTGAGTAAGATTTGCAAGTGTGGGGATATCGTGCCATTTGGTATCGTTTTTCCAGATGAAGGCCTCTTCTTGAGTCGAAAGGTGAGAAGAAGGAGGTAGAAGGGATGAAGGGGTGGAAATTGGAAGAAAATAAGAAGCCTTTAACCATTTGAGTCTGATACCAGTACCATAGAAATTGGGAGGATCGGAATAGCGTTTGAGAATGTGAGCAGCGAACAGACGCGAGCGAGCACGATGGATGAGAGAGTCGAGTTTTTGGAAGGAATCGGCGAGAGGAGGATTAGGAGCAAACCAATTGGCAGAAGGAGGTTTTGGAAGGGGACGAGGGTTGATGAGGGGAAGATGAAGACGAGGAATAAAAGACGAATGAGGGCTGGCCATTGACACTGAGGATTCAGCAGGAGGGAGAAAATATGGTGGTGACTGGCTCACAATCCTTGAAATGATTTGAGTGTGTGTAAACAAGTTTTATGTTTCTTCAATCCACTCTATAAACACTTCATCATCTTTCTACTGATATGGTACACATGATGGCCTAAACAAACAAAAAAATGTTTCTAGAGTAAAACCAATTAGGTGGAGTATAATAACCAAATGAATAAATAATGATAGTGGTCTATACAAATGAAGATTTTGTTGTTCATAAGAGAACGCTCCTTTCTTTTCCCTCTTCTTCTCAAACAAAGTAATTGACAGTTGGGTTCAAATAAATATACCCACTTATATGGTATATGGTATATATGTGTATTCAAATTTAGGTGGATCGTGTTGAAGAAGTTAGAGTAGGTTGCAACAGTTTATCTACCAACTTCTCACATATCCACCAGGATGAAGTAGCCAATACGAAACCCAATATTTTTTCCAGCGGACCATGAAAATAGAGAGCAGTCATCAGGAGCATCCACCACCACAGTCCTACGAGTGCGACAGTCAAAGTGAAGAGTGCAATATGAGATTTCGAACGTAGACGACCATCACTGAGACGTCGATAAGCTGGTAGAAGGGTTGATGAAAAAAGAACGAGAATAGCAAAAGGTAGCAGAAAAGTGTGCCCAGAGATGTCGATACCGCCAAAGAAACGTGGATTATGAGTCGTCAAGATGGACTGATGGAAATGATTAAAGGAATGTGAAAACAGAGGTTTGAATGATTAATGAAAAGGAAGAAACAGGAGTTGATGAAGCAGGTGCACTACCATACCTTATCTAGACCATTGTTAGGAGTATGTTTGATGCGAGAACAATAGACATTATCAAACAGGGTTGGGTGATTGGAATCGGTTGAAGAACGACAAACAGCTCCAGAAAGGATCAAGAATCTATCAATGATAGAAGATCCAAAGCACCACTGAGTAACCAAATACCAAACCAAAGTAGAGGTGATGTATAAGAAAATGAGACGAGCAGGAGGATGATAATGATGAGAATCGGGTAATCGCAAGATAAGATCGAATAAAAGAGGAACTGAAGTCCAAGCCCAAGCCCGTTTGACGAAGAAAATGTTGAGGAAGTTTTTTTTGTGAGCAAAGAAAGGCAAGGGAGATGAGTTTAGATTGAGATTAAGGTTGAGATGATCATGATGAGAAGAAGTGGATGAAGAGAAGAAGAGGGCGAATGAACAGCTCAGAGCGATGAGGGAGATGAGGATGAGATGTGGAGAGCGGTCTAAGCCTGAGATAGGTGATGGAGGCATTATTAAGAGGAGAAAGAAAGACTTAATTAATTAATTAATTATTTATTTATTTATTTTGATTACAATTGTGGGGGCAATGGCGATGATAATTGAAGCCAGGCTAAGAGGGAATTTAGTGTCCAAATAATAAAAATACTGATGATTGAAAACTCAAAATCTGCCTTGGTAATCTGCCACACTGTCCAACATTCTCCATTTCCAATATTCTCATTCAACACCTGAAATCCTATTTAAAACCAAATCTGTCAGACAACTCAAATCCTTGGCAATCAACATCCACTCTCTCTCCCTCCGATCAATTTTCTCACTCCATAACTCTCCTTCAATCAAAAAAAAAAAAATGAAAAAAAGGAGGCGGACGTTGTCTTAGTTTTTCATTTTCATCTCCTTTCTGTTGACGCCTTCAACTCCCTCAATTAATCCTCAGTTGTGGTTCTCAACTCTATCTCCTTGAACTCTTTAGGCTTTCCCTGTTGTTGTTTTCATACTCAAATCATAAATAGTAGTGAAAAAGAGAAGAGAAAAAAAATCACAAAGCAAAAATTAGATTTTGGATGCCAATGTTTTAAAAACCAGTCAGAGAACCAGAAAAGCTCAATTATTACATCATATCATGTTAAGTTAATCCCATCAAACTTAACTTGCCACCATTTACAATATATATACATATATATATATATATTTTTTTTTTTTTTTTTTCTTTTTTTTATTTCATACAATCTTTACCCAACGGGGGGCATGAAGGAGGAACACTAGTGGGCTAAGTACAGAGGTTGTAGATAACTAAGAGGGGAGGCACAAATGGCAATACAGAGAAGCTAATAGTTGATGAGATAACTAGGAGAGAGGAGAATTGTGGGGGAATCGTTGTGTGTTTATCAGAAAAAGGGCAACATGTGAAATAATGGGTGAGGGAGAGAGTAAAGAGGTGGTAGTAAATAAAACTTTATGCTTTTTAGCTAGATCAAATAGTAGGTTCCGGGGTTCAGCATGTGCTGGGCAGAACAGCAGTACATGCTCCGGAGTGTCATTAGCATTAAGGCGGCAGAGAGGACATAAGGGGGAGTCAGACGCTTTGAATCTGAATAAGTAGTGTTTTAATGGGGAGTGACCAGACCGACACTGTTCGAAAACAGTGGCTTGTGTTCTGGGGAGGTTAGTGAGCATATTGTAGATGAGGGGAGGGTTGAATTTGCCTCTCAACTTACGGAGAGTGGCAGGATTGGGGGGGGGGGGGGGGGGAGAAAAGGAAGGATTTAGCTTGGGTTTTTAGGTGGAATTTCAAGGATGAAATTGACGGTGAAGGGGAGCAAAATGAGAAGAACGCCTTAGCTGAGTCTGTAGCAGGGTGAGAACCCATGGCTAATTGGTCTGCAATTTCATCCCCGGTATGCCCTGATGGCCAGGGCACCAGCGGAGATGGAGTTGCAGATGAGGGTTTACGTTTAACAATTGGTTAAAGGACTGTAAAAAGGAGGAGAAGAGAGATGTGTCGGAGGTGGGGGGATATATACATATATATATATATATATATATATATATATTCATGTTGGATAAAATTGTTAAGTAGTCAACTGCGGCGCAACTACATGTATATAAACTATGTCCTATCTGAATGAAAGTATTGGTAATTCTTAACCCATATTAACCATATCCCTGACCCAATAAAAATTGTAGCACGGTGTCAGCCTGTAGAACTCCGGAAAGAACCGGAGAACAGGGGACGCCGCGACTACAGGCTATATACATTTGCACACATAACTAAGTACATAGTCCTAGTGACTTAACATCCCCCCCACTTAGTTATGAAAAATATTACTGATATCCCCCCCATGCAAATATAACCAACTCCAAAATGGAAAGAGAAATAAAAAGAGATGAGAAGAAGAAAAAAGGAGGAAGAAAAGAAAAAATAAGAGAAGAGAAATATAGCCCCATCACCACACACACACATCTTTCCTTCTCAGCATTGTTAGAGATGGGCCCAGTGATTTTGTAAGTATATCAGCCCGCATTTGAGCAGTAGGAACCCATTCCAACGTTGCTTTCTTTAGAAACAGTTGTTCATTAACAATATAGAAACATCTATCCACATGCCGTGTCCGCTTGTTGCCAGGGTTATCTTTTGCATTGGCAATTGCTCCTTTGTTGTCGCAGAAGATCTTGATTGGGGGGATATCAGGGAAGATATCTTTGAGCAAGTTTGAGATCCAAATTGCGTCTTTCATACCACCACCAAGTGCCACATATTCAGCTGTGCATGATGAATCACTCACTGTCAACTGGCGCCTTGATGTCCAAACAATTGGGCAGGAATTAAGGAGTAGCAGATGTCCACTTTGAGCTCTTGAGAATTCTTTGTTATTCCAAGTGGAATCAGAAAAAGATAGTAGTTCAAGTGGTGAGTTACGGTCAAGGTGGATGTGAAGACAAAGGGTGGCAGTATGCTGGACATATCTAAGGAGGTGATTGAGAGAGATCCAGTGGGTTGCATTAGGTTTGGAGGAGAAGCGTGCCAGAAAATTGACTGGGAAAGACAGATCTGGTCTAGTTGCAACTGTCACATAACTGAGAGCACCTAGAATAGAGAGATATTTAGTTGTCTCTATAGCTACCTCTTTGTCTTTTGCCGTGGTGATTTCCAAATTGTTTGGTAAGGGTGATCTTGTGGTCAATCCAGATGGGTTATGAGTCCATAGAATCTTTTCAATGAGCTGAAAATTGTGTAGATCAAAACCCTCTGGGACTTCTTTGATGGAAACACCTACTATACCATCAACACTATCATTCCGTTTTACCTTCAAACTACCATCCAAACCATCTTCCAAACCCTTTAACACCTCCTCACTGCTACCAGTAACTATACCATCATCAACATGTATCCATATCACACCCAAACAATCCTTCTTCCTTAGAACATAGAAGCTTTTATCATACTGACTTGCCTTATACCCCAGAGAGTCCAATTTGCTGGCTATATGAAGCCACCAGCATCTTGCTGCTTGTTTGGTACCATAGAGGGCTTTCTTTAAGCGTAACACATTGCCAACTTCACGTAGCTGGTAACCTTCAGGAGGTTGCACCCAAATTGCTTCATCAATTGGACTGTGAAGGTAAGCAGCAGTGACATCAAAAGATTTGACAGGCCATTTGTGATAAGCTGCTAAAGTGAGGAGAATGCGTTGTGAAGCAAAAGTAGCAGTTGAGGCAAAGGTGTCAGTAAAATCAATACCATACTGTTGTAAAAAACCTTTAGCTACATATCTTGCTTTGTAGATCGGAGTTTTGGAAGAAGGATTTTTGATTGTAAAGACCCATTTTGCATTGGTGAGCTTGGTGCCAGGGGGGAGCTTTTCCTCATACCATACATCCATATCTCTCATGTTTAGTAGTTCCCTTTTGCAAGCTTGGTCCCAATTGCGACTGTCAGGTGAGATCATAGCTTGCAAATGTGTTCTGGGAATAATAGATGATTGGGACAAACCTTTTTTAACAGTCTCATGTACAGCTTTTTCCTGAGAGATAAGAGTTTCCTCATCCTTGAAATCACCTAGCTTCATATTATTGAGGATATGACCTAGAGAGCCCTTAGATGGTGGTGGTTGATAAGCAGCTTTGTGAGCAGGAAGTTGGTCACCAGGGAAAACAGCCATAGCAGATTCAAAAAAGGATTTCGATTCTGGGTGCCAAAAATTCCAACCTGCATTATTCAGAGAATAACCTATACACTTACAAATCAAAGCTTGTTGGTCCAGTTTACGTCTAGTTTCTTTGTGGATATGGACAAAAGCTGTTTCACCAAATATTCTGAGGTTTGAGTAAGTTGGGTCACAATTGTACATGAGCTTCAGAGGAGTTTTGTCACCAGTCTTGACATTTGGGAGACGGTTGTGAACATGAGCTGCCCATTTGTAAGCAAGGCCCCAGAAACATTCAGGTAGTTCACTTGCTAGTAAGATTGTCCTGGCAATGTCACCGACAGTTCTGTTGAAATGTTCAGCTGATCCATTTTGTTCATGATGGTGAGGACAGGTGATTTCATGAGTAGCTCCAATGTCAGCCAGTATCTGAGCCATCTGTTTACTGTGCATTTCCCCCCCATCGGTTCTTAATGCTTGTAATTTCTTACCAGTAACATTTTCTAGCTTTTTATAAAAAGTGACAAAGGCAGTTGTGGCCTCAGATTTGGAGTTGAGCAAAAATACCTCACCATAGGAAGTTGAACTTTCTCTAAACATCGCCGCCCATCTTGCCCCATTAACAGTGAGGTCCATAGGGCCAACCAGGTCTCCAACAATAAGGCTCATCATTGATTCTGGTCTTGATTCCCGTGTTGCTGATGGCTTTCTTTTACTTTTGGCTATTAAGCAATCTTCACAGTCAATCTTACCTGGTGGCATAGAGAGGGGCAATCCAGCACCAATTCCAGTTCTGATGATAGTACAAATTGTGTTTTCACTGTTATGGCCAAGCCTTCTATGCCAGTCCATGAGGGAACCTTTTGCAGCAGGGGGTCGATTGATGGTTTCATTATTTTTAACAGTATGCAGGAGGGAAGGATGCAATGGTAAATGATAAGAGGAAACATTTTGATTGCAGTCACTAGACCTAATTACATCTAAAATCCATCTTTTCCTAGTACTTTCCAACCGCCCTGTCATAATCAGTTCATCTTTAAAATAAATCCCTAAATTTTTGTCTTCAGAACATAAATCAAAACAAAAACCATTGTCCACTAAATCAAAGAGAGAAATAAGAGTAGTTCTAACTTCTAAACAGTAAAAAACATTGGTAATAGTAACAACTTTCCCATCTCCTTTTATTTTTAGGTCCCCTATGCCGGTGATAAATGAGGAAGGACAGTTAGTTTCTACTTTGATAGAGATTTGATTTTTAAGAGGTCTGAAATTGCTGAGAAGGCTCACATTGCCAGTGACATGATGGGTGGCACCAGAGTCCAATATTGCCACATTCCCGGCAAGCGCTTCAAGTGACCATTCTGTACTGTTCAGATCAATTTTTTCCAATTGTTCATACAATGCCTCTACATTTTCTTCAAATATTGTGACTTCATCTGCCACAATTTGTACATCTCTTGCTCTGATTTGTCTGCGTTGTGGTCTTTTATAAGGGATGTATATTGGTTTGCTTTTCGCATTTGGATCAGAGGTGAGGGCTGTAGCACGTTCTCTCATGAGGTAGAGTCTTGCAGAAAAGGTGGATGAGTTAAGGTTGTAGGGACAGTGGGTAAAGAAATGAGCAGTTGATTTACATTCATGGCATTGTCTTTGAGCACCTGGGGGTCTGTAGGAGTCTGTATGGCGTTGGGGATGAGCTGCCACACTAAAGATGGGTTCAGATGACAAAGAAGCAGCAGGGGTTGTTGAAACAGATTCTCTATCTACCCTATTTTGAGTCAAAGATGGCATCAGTTGGCAGAAATCTTCAAAAGTGACCACATTTGAGTCAGCACAATTTTCTAAAGCAACACAGAGATCAACGTATAGATCCTTAAGAGATGAAGGTAATAAGGCGTGAGACATTAGCGCTTTGAATACTTTATGATCAAAAGTGATTCCTTGGCGTTCAATTGCTTCAAAATATTTGTTGAATGCCTCTAGATACTCACTGTGGGATGTGAACTGTGTTTGCTTTAGATTGATGAAATTACATATGGCTGTCATTTTGGAAGTATGATTAGATCTAGAGAATTTGTTGATGATATGAAGATAGGTTGGGCGTGCTCTCCAGTCTGTAGATATCTCATGGCGCAAGTTAGGAGAAATGGAGTGTAAGAGGATTAGGTGCTTCACTCTGTCTTCATAATCATCAGGGCCAGTGCCATCATTCAATGCATATACCCTTTTTCCTACAAAGTCCTTGATTAAAGCCAAGACATTACTGCGCCATTCAGAGAAATTGCCTCCAGAGATGTCAAGAGTTGGGATGGATTTAGTAAATTCTATAACATTCCTTAAAGTTCTTTGTCTCTCAGTCATGCTAATCTGTTGTGTAGTTTGTGGAAGGTGAGGTGGCACACTCCTTTGGAAAGGAGAAGTAGAACGATTAAAAGGTTGGGTTTGTGCCATTGTATTTGAGCTTAGCGAAAGATCCCCAATCGCGCGAGTAAGATCATCAATTGGGGTAGGCACAGGGGTAGGGTTATTTGCTTTAGCTCTATGTGATAAGAGGGTAGGGGTGAGGGTAGTGGTGGTAGGTTCAGATGCTAAGGTAGGGGTGATAGTTGTGCTAGCGGTATAGGTAGGGGAGATAGTAGCGCTAGCGTTATTATAGGGGGTAGTGGTGGCAGTGCTAGATATTTTAGATAGGGCAGGTAGATGGGAGGAGGGGGTAGCGGTAGCGGTAGTTTTAGATGCCGAAGGGGTAGGGGTAAGGGAGGAGGGGGTAGTGGTAGGTGAGGGAGAGGCCTTGCTATTTGTCGTTTGTTTAGCGAGGTTTGAGGAGGAAGCGATGGGGGTGCCAGGAATAGGGGTGAGGGTAGGGGAAGAGTCGCGTTTTGAGGTGCATTGATGGGGATGTTCGATACCGATGCTCCTTAGCTCTCGGTTGGAGATGGATCGGGTAATTCTTTTACCAGCGCAGGAAGATGATGTTAAGTCTTTTTCAGACATGCGCTGGGGGTTTTTTCGGTTACTAGCGCTCCTAGTGTCGTTAACGCTAGTGGAGTTGCTGGTTGGCTAACGTTTCAGTGCCCACAAGTACAGCCCATAACCTGTAGCACGGTGTCAGCCTATAGAACTCCGGAAAGAACTGGAGAATAGGAGACGCCGCGACTACAGTCTATATAAATTTGCACACATAGCTAAGTACATAGTCCTAGTGACTTAAAATTTTAATGTGGAGTGACCAGACCGACACTGTTTGAAAACAGTGGCTTGTGTTCTGGGGAGGTTAGTGAGCATATTGTAGATGAGGGGAGGGTTGAATTTGCCTCTCAACTTACGGAGAGTGGCAGGATTGTGGGGGGGGGAGAAGGAAGGATTTAGCTTGGGTTTTTAGGTGGAATTTCAAGGATGAAATTGACGGTGAAGGGGAGCAAAATGAGAAGAGCGCCTTAGCTGAGTCTGTAGCAGGGTGAGAACCTATGGCCAATTGGTCTGCAATTTCATCCCCGGTATGCCCTGATGGCCAGGGCACCAGCGGAGATGGAGTTGCAGATGAGGGTTTACGTTTAACAATTGGTTAAAGGACTGTAAAAAGGAGGAGAAGAGAGATGTGTCGGAGGTGGGGGGATATATACATATACATATATATATATATATATATCCATGTTGGATAAAATTGTTAAGTAGTCAACTGCGGCGCAACTACATGTATATAAACTATGTCCTATCTGAATGAAAGTATTGGTAATTCTTAACCCATATTAACCATATCCCTGACCCAATAAAAATACCCTTAGAATTAGGAATGGATGTCATAGCAGAAATAAAAAATCATTTTAAGGGGAATCAAAGTTGTTGGATTCTTCATTAGGGATCTACCCTTAATTTTGAGCAGATCTGACATTAGGGGGTATCAAACACCAGAAAAAAAACATGGGCACCAGACTTAGTCCTGGAGTAACCAACTTTTATTACTAAAATAGAATGCTTACCTGTTGACATGGCATCAGACTTAGTCCCAGAGTAACCGGGGAAAAGTCCAAGTGCCGCGGAAGCAGGTTTATATACATGGTAACTAAGTACTTAACAGCCCCCCACTTTGTTACCATTTAATCCAACTCTTAACAACATTTGCCGCTTTTATATTTTATATCTGATAAAGTTTTTTGTAGTGGAATAATATTAATAGAGGAAAGTAAAAAAGAGTATAGAGAGAGAGAAAAAAAATGCTAGAAAAATAATGACTAGTCAGGAAAGAGGAAGAAAAAAAACTTAAAATAAATGTTCATATTAACAATTCTTATTTTCTCTTTTTTTTATTTTTTTATTTTTATTTATATTTTTTTATTTTTTTTATTTTTTTATTTTATTATTATTATTACTACCATACACCAATTTCTTTACTTTTTTCCTTAACTATATTTGATCCCAACCCCTTTGTTAGAATATCTGCTCGATGTTCATGAGTTGACACCCATTTTAATGTGATAACCTTCTTATAGATTTTTTCATTGATGAAATAAAAACTATGTTTGATATGGTGTGTTCTTTTCTGTGAGGGATTGTCAGTTGCGTTTGATAAAGCTCCCAGGTTGTCACAGTATACCATTGTAGTTGGTAGTTTGGGACATATATCTTTTAGTAAGTTAGTGAGCCATATGAAATCTTTGACTCCATTTCCTAGTACTATGCATTCAGTGTAGCATGAGGAGTCAGCTACTGTCAGTTGACATCTAGAAGACCATACCAAAGGACATTTATTGAGGAATATGATGTGTCCATTAGTAGATCACGCAAATTGTCCCCCCCAGGTTGTATCTGTATAACATTCGAGGATAGGATCAGTTTTTTCTGGGTGAAGGTGAAGTTTTCATTTGGAGGTGAATTCTAGATATTGAACTAGATGAAGTAATGCATTCCAGTGTTCCCCATTAGGTTTTGCCGCAAATCTTGCTAACTAATTGACCGGAAACTCCAAATCAGGTCTGGTGGAAACAGCTACATAACTCAAGGCCCCAACAATGGATAAATATCCTTTTGAGTCAATAATTTTATCAGATATATTAGAGTTTTCCAAATTGAGGTTAGACGGTAATGGTGAGGTGGTGGTCAGTTTTTCTGGGTTATGTTTTTGTAGTATTTTTGATATCAGTTGATGACTATCTAACTCAAAACCCATATTTGTACGCGTCACCCATTCCTACTATCTGATTCAGCAACTCAGACCATTTGATCTTGATAGAGCCTCCTAATTTTGTCTCCAATTCTCTCAGAATATGGTCCGAGCTAGCCGTCACCACGCCGTCATCAACATGGAGCCATATGAATCCAATATTTTCACTGCTAGTTAGGATATAGAAGCTCTGATTGTACTGACTTGCCTTATAACCTAGGTCTTTTAATTTACCAGCTATAAGTTGCCACCAACACCTAGCCGCTTGACGTGTACCGTATAGTGCCTTTTTCAGGTGTAATACGTTAGTTGGTTTAGTTAGTGTCATCCCTTCAGGAGGTTGTACCCAGACATCTTCTTTGATTGGACTATGTAGGTAAGCTTCCGTAATATCAAATGATTTCACCGACCAGTTGTGTTTTGCGGCAAATGTGAGAAGAATGCGCAGGGATGAAAAAGTAGCTGTTGGCGCAAATGTTTCATTTAAATCTATACCATATTGGTGATGGAAACCATTGGCCACATATCTGGCCTTGTATACCAGTGATTCTGATGTTGGATTTTTGATAGAAAATACCCATTTGGCTTTTATGGATTTGTTGCCAGCTGGCAGACTGGTTTCTTCCCAAACATCCATATCGACCATATTTTGTAACTCTTCTTGACAATCCACTTTCCATTTATCTGCATCGGCACTTTTCATTGCTTGTTTGTAGGTAGTAGGAATCTTAACACCCCCTGAGTTATCTGCGGAAAATATGTTGTCTACTGACTTTTCTTCAGATTCTATTGTTTTTTCAGCTGTAAATTCTCCAAACGTAAGGGGATTGAGAATGTGTTTCAGGGAGCCTTTGGATGTTGCTGGGGTTGTAGGCATTTGCACTGCTGATTCATGGGTAGGTAAGATGTCTCCCGGAAAAATTGCCATGGCTGATTCAATGAAGGTATTAGATTCTTCATGCCAGAAAATCCAGCCTGATTTGTTTTGAGAGTAGCCAACAATTTTACATTTCAGACCTCGTTTGTCCAGCTTGGTCCTCCTCTCTTTATGTACATGTACTATCACATCTTCACCAAATATTCAGAAATTCAAATATTCAGGGACAGCTCCAAATATTATGTTGAGCGGAGTTGTACTTGTCACTTTACTGTTAGGTACTCTGTTGTGAAACCATGCTTCCAATTTATAGGAGAGACCCCAAAAATTTTTAGGTAGGCCACTTGCAGCTAGATTAGTACACAACATGTCCCCTACCATTCTGTTGAAACGTTTGGCTGATCCATTTTGCTCATGATGATATGGACATTTAACTTCATGGATGGCACCAACTTCCTTAAGATATTTGAGCAGTTCTTTTGTTTTCAGTTCACCTCCATCTGTCCGCAGCGTGATCAGTTGTAGGCCTGTGACTGTGACTAGTCTCTGGTGAAAGGACTTGAAAGCTGAAACTGCTTCTGCTTTTCTTTTAAGGAGGAACACTTTGCTGTATGTAGAGTAGGATTCACGGAACATCACTGCCCATTGACATCCGTTCACCGTTTCTTCCTTTATGGGACCGATCAAATCTCCTACAATTAAACCCATTAATTGGTCAGGATGTTTTTCACGCTTGGCAGAGTATTTTCTGGTTCTATTACAGATTTTTCAGTCTTTGCATGATATCTTCCCTTTTGGGAGTTCTTTTGGACACCCATTTCCTGTCTGGAATTTAATTATTTTACGTAAAAATCTTTCACCAACATGACCTAACCTTCAGTGCCAATCAAGCAGAGAACCTTTGGGCACTGGTGGTCGGTGGACTGATTGGTTATTGACAAACTCAATAAAGGGAGTGGTAGCGTACAAGTATATTGTTATATCATTGCAAACAATTTATTCAGGACTAAAAACATTAATCAACCATCTTCTTAGAGAAGCATCTTTTTTCCTATTAATAAATTTTTATTGTTTTTTGTAATTTCTATATTTTTATCTTTGGAAAGTTTAAATTCTAGTCTGCATTTCACAAGACTGGCTAAGTACATAAGAGTAGTATTTACATCCTTGCTGTAGAAAACGTTTTTTAGAATTACTCTTCGTCCTCCAAATCCTGCAAGGTGTAATGAACCAGTACTGGTAATAAAACTTTGGTTATTTTTGGTTGCTAATTTAATTGAAATTGGTTTTTCCAATTCCACAAAGTCAGTGAGAAGGTTCACATCACCGGTTACGTGGTGGGTAGCACCGCTATCCAGTAGAGCTTGTGAGTTATTGTTTAGGTCATTATTGAGCCATTCTAAGCTGTTGATATCCAGTCCATCAATCACCATCTTAAGAGTGTCTATGTTAGCTTCTTAAAGCGTAATTGGTTCCTGCTCTGAGGTCGAAGAGGTTTTTGTATCTGCTTGATTGGCCTGAGGTGGATGACCCTGTCTGGGCGTAGGACAATTTTGTTTATTGTTTATATTCAGCTTTCTCTGGATTTCTCTAATGAGATGAAGGCGAGCATCAAAAACTGGAGATCTATAGTTGTAGGGGAAGCCATAGAATGTATGAGCCATTGAATCACACTCAGAGCTGTGCCTTCTGGCATTTGGAAGCTGGTAAGAATCCATTCTTCCATTAGGGCAAGAAGTGGAGTTGGAGGTTTGTCTATGATTTGGGTGTCTATATACAATTGCCTCCACTGTGGTAGTTGAGAGATTGGAAGGGGAAGGTTCAATGCTTGATTAATGTGCCTTAAGATTTATATGACTGTTATTGATCATTGTCATATAATCATCATGAGTCAGTGTGATTGAGTTGTTTCTGTTGTACACCATTTTACAAACGTCAACATATATATCTGAGAATTGATTTGGCAGTAATCCATGGGTGAGAATGGCCTTAATGGAATTACCATCAAGAACAAATCCAGTTCTTTCAATTGCCTCTAACTTCTCACGTAGTTTGTTGCCATAGTCGTTTGGGTCGGAAAACGATTTGTTATACAAATCTAACAACTCCCTGATTAACTGCATACATGAAGAGTGCAAGGATCAAATGAATTTTGAGAATAGGAAGGAATATGTGGGGTGGAATTGACGTTCATCTGGGATATGTTTTTGTAGTTATTGTTTTATGGAGTGGTAGACTATTAGGTACACTATCCAGTCTTCCCATGGATTGGGAGACTGTTTGATAGTAATAAGGGCGTAGTTTTGCGTACCGATGTAGTCCTTCATGAGGTTCAGGATGCTATGGCTCCAATCGAACAAGTTTGAGCCATCAGGTTTTAATTTGGGCACATCTTGGAGCATATCCTTGACGGCTTTCATCTCTTTACGTCGATTAGCTACATTTTCCAGTGCAGTGACAGGGTCTGGAGTGTTTGTAGTAGGAGGGTTAGTCAATGTTGTTTGGGATTGAGGGTGAGTGGTTTGGGAATTCATATGTGTATTGCCACTTGATTCCATTTTGATGGGGTTTGGGTTAGAGGATGACAGGAGAGGCTCATGTTTTTTGTTTTTTGTTTTTGGTTGTTTAGGTAGAAGGCCGAGTGCTTGGAGTTCATGAGTGAGGTGTGGTTCTTTTGGCGTATTAATGTCTTCTTCAGATATGCAAACTCAACTTTTCAGCAGAGCCCGTCGATGTGATGATAACCCTTGTCAGCGGGGTACTAAGTGCGCTTATGTCTAAAGCAGGGAGCCCATAACCTGTTGACACGGAATCAGACTTAGTCCCGGAGTAACCAGGGAAAAGTCCAAGTGCCGCGGCAGAAGGTTTATATACATGGTAACTAAGTACTTAACACTATGTAATTAAAAATAGCAGGTGCCAATCCCTATCTTTGACATAACTCAATTTCAGCTCAGCTTTAATTCTTCTAGAAAGACTGCTCAGTGAACAATAAGCACACTAGCTTATGCAACATCAAATCAAATTTACTTTTAAATCATAACCGAATATAGGGATAGGAACCTGTTAGCAAGTGCCATTTGATTTTTTGTGGTGCACCACAAAAAAAACACCTAGCACCTGCTAGCAGGTGCCAATCCCTCCATTCATTTGTGATTCTAGAATAACTCAGTTTTGATGCCACATGAGCTGGAATTCTCATTTTTCGGAGACTTTCTTCTCAGGATAACTACAGCTTACCTAAAGTTGAACCAAATTGAGATATTGATTGGCGCCTGCTATCAAGTTCCCACATTTTTTTCTGGTGGTACTCACCTGACCTGTATTAAAAGCTTTACATTTTTTTCCTTGTGCAGATCTAATCATGTTTTATTCAATTAACCTTTTTTTCTATTGCTTGGTTCTAATTTGAGAAATTTAGATAATTTCTATCCACTCCAATGTATATTGTCATTATTGGCCTAATTGCCTATATAGAGGGGGTCTTCAGTGATAAGGGTATCTTCAAAAAAATTTTTTTTTTAATTACTTCATAATAATTTTAACTTTATAATTCTTTTTAATATTTTCAATACTGATGACATTCTTTATTTTATTATCTTGAAACTTTAATTTCTGCTTTTGTGAAAAAAATATAACTGCTACTATCTAAATTTTTCTCCACTTTTTTGGTATAATCCTTTTTGATTGATGCAGACATTCATAGTTGAATTTTGGGTTTGGTTATATCAGTTCTTTTTGGGTTTTAGATTTTTATGGACAGTGTATTTCTGCACACTATGAAAAGCTATTATCCCTAGATAGACATAAATCTACTTTATTTTTTATTTTATGTCTTGATTATTCCTGGGTGGATTCTAGTGTTTTATAATCATTGTTGGACATTTTTCAGTGCTGCTATATCCGTACAATTTTTTGTTCTTTGTGTTTTATGGAGTTGATTTTTTTAATCCAAAGTATTTAGTACTACTTTATAGCCCTAGTTTCTCGTACTGATGATTTTTAGCATAGTTTGGTCATTACTAGGTTTTTAGCTTTTATTGGTGATTTGTAGGGGTCTTGGTGCTTTTTTGGGGGTAGCAGGTCTCATGGCATTCCACATCACAATACATTATGACATCCTTAAAGTATTCTAAAGCTGAAATCTATAGCAAATTAAAAGCTGTAAAAGGCATAGGGGTATTTTTATTAATAACAACCAGTTTAGGGATTAGAAAATTGTCATTAACACTTTTCAGCTCAGTAAATAGTGTCATATCTCAGTCAATTTTTATCATTTTGCTTTACTTCAAGTCTCACTTTTTGGAGAGTTTTGTGTTGTTTCTTTTAATAAGAGACTTCAAAGTCTTTTTTCTTTTCATAAACTTAAATTTTAATTTTCTGAAAAAAGACAAAATATCAAATTGTCTTTCTATTAAGACAGTGGATCCTTATTGTTTCTTCAACTCTTCTGGGTTCTGTTCATGGTAAGGAACTTGTTTTTAATTTATTCAAAACTATTAAGATTTTCCACTATAGACTATTTAGCTAACAATATTCTGTTACTTACTTATAATTTTATTTTTATCTGGCTATTAAAAATTAAGTGTACTAGCAAGAAAAATAGGGAATGAGACAGTGAGCTAGATGGTTGAGAAGGGAAAGAAGACAAGAACAGAAAGAAAAGGAAGGTGAGGTGAGGTGACTCTACAATAAATTTTCTATTTGTCTTGGGGAAAAAAATGGTGCAATGAATACACAAAAGTTAAGTAACAATTATTTTTGGCACTTAAAGGTTTTAGGTGGGTCTTAAGTACAAAAAACATTTGTTTTGAAACTTTTGCATAACTGTTGCATAATTCTTTCACCCAATAGCAAAACAAGAATGTGCTGTAGTGTGAGGTGATTGGAGGTAGCAAGAAGAGAGAAGAGGTAAAAATAATTACCAAATAGCAGCCATTGACATTCAATTAACTCTGATTTTGGGCAAAGGGCATTTATGATATTCAATTTTTCATTGATTTATTTTTATCTAATTTTAAAGGGGGAAAGAAAACTTGACTATGTGTGGGTTATTTCTGTTGGTTTGTTCAAGACTTTTATCATGTTTCACTATTGATAATTGACCTATTTATATTCTTTTACTTATCAATGATGATATGAATTATCTAGATGCTTATAAGTAAGTGAGAGAGTGAGGAAAACAGGGGATATGGTGATTTGAACAATCAAGAAGGAGAGGTAAATAAATGGGAAGAGAGTGAGAGTGATAGAGAAAAGGGTGAAGTGATCTAAAGTAGCAGTAGAGGAGGAGAAGTTGAGGGAGGTGTGGGAAATGGTGACATGTAATCAAGTAACTAGTGTAGAATAGGAAGGAGGAAGTGAGGAGAAGCTATGAAAAGAAAAAAGTATAAGATCAATAAAGAAAAAGTGAGAAAGAGGGATAAGTGAGCCAGTATGATATTGGGACATACCAAGGTCACTAAATGTCATAAATGAGAGCTACAACCATAAACACAGCCAAGTATATAATACCCAAAAAGATCTCTAGTGCAAATTTTTCTCCCACTGTAATATCTGTTTGTAAATTGAGTGAAGGTAAGCTCAATATAAGTTTAAAAACTTCATTCCAATAACTTCCAAAATGGTTTCAGATAAGATCCAAAAATCGTGCCAGTTAAGATTTAATACTAGATTTTGGGTATACATAAGATTAAATCTATTCATATCTGGTTAATAGTTCAAAAATGAGGTTGAACTTTTCTTTGGGAGAAGTTTTGAAGTTTTTGTGGTGTCCTATTTCTTCAGTAAGAATAGTAATAATTTTTCATGGTATCATAAAGAGTTATTAAGATAAATCAAAGTATGATCACTGGATAAATTGTCATTCCTTTTAATTATTTGTGAATTCAGCATCAAAAAATATATATATATAAGACTTTAAAAGACTTATAGAAGAGGATTTTTTTAGTATATATAAGGACTATTACAGGGTCTCAATTATTGTTGATGTGGAAATATATTAACTTATTTTAAGTTATAAAAAATAAGAATCTTCTTCTCTTTTATTCATAAAATGGAGGACTATAAGTAGGAAGAAACATCAAAGTTTAAAGATTTTTATTTGTTGATTTTATTTAAAGATTAAAATTTTTAATGTCATACACCGCGCAATACGGGGGGTGGACTTGTTAGCAAGTCCGCAACCTTGGACTCAAATTCACCACAGATTGAACACACATTGAGCTATTGACAAAGGAACCATACAATCAGGGATGAACACCACTCAGCATAACAGTTTTTGTGGGTCTTCAAGTAGAGTTCAGTATGAGTTCAGTATGAGTTCAGTCTGAGTTCCATCTGAGTTCAGTCTGAGTTCAGGTTGGGGACTTGCTAGCAAGTCCACCCCCTATATTGCGTAGTGATATTTTCCATTTTTGAGATCCCTTATGTTAAGGGTTGATTACTTCTTTTTATGAAACTATATAAATGATTCATATGAAATGGAATGAATATTAAAGATATTTTGGAATATTTACTTTTTTCAGCTATTTGTTAATAGATCTGTGGTGTCAAGTGTGAAAAATCTTAGCCTGATTTTTTACCAGAATCAGCCTTCACAAAATTATTATTTCTTGTTTCTCATTATTTTGGTAAAACTCACTTTGTCAAAAATTATTTCATTAGAAATCATCTATATATTATTTTGTCATTTTTAAAGAAAAAAAAGCTTTAAATAATTTATTTCCTCAAGATTTTTAATTTTATCTAGTAAAATTCAATTAGCCACCTTTCCTCTTTTTTTAAAATACCCATACCAAGTTTCTTAAGTTCCTCATTCTAAATTTTGTAATACATAATTTTAGGAACTCAATATTGCTTATTTAACAGGGTTTCATCTTTAAATTTTATATTGTTCTCTTATCCCATAGTACCTAGAGACTTATACAATGTGAGGAATAAATCAATGTTTAACTTTTTGATGAAATACCTTGGTAATTGTTTGTTTGCTTGGAAACGTAAAAGAGGATCCTGAGTATTATAAAATAATGCATTCTATACCATTAATTTTGTGCAAATACTTTTGAAGGAATATTGGAAGCATTCTTTCTTAAAGAATTTCACATTTTTCATGCCACAATGAAGCTTGGATTTAAATATTCCCTACTTTGAGACTTGATTCATCATTCAAGATTGGAGGGGGTTAAAGTTAGAGAGTCAGAACATTATTTAAGAGAAGGTATTGACTCAAATCAGAAATTACATACCAATCTCAAGTTTTTGAAATGAATGTGTAATTTCAATTATAGTTAAAATCAAATTTTCTTGTCAAGAAGAATTGTTTTGAATAAAAACAACATTTCAGTTTTTTTTTAAAATAGACTAGTGTTAGTGCAATTGTGGTTTAAAAATATTAGATTAGTTAAGTGCTGGTTTGATAAAAATTGATTTTTTATTTCTAAGTGCTTATTTTATAGCTTTGAGACCCCCTAGTATATGATTCCAGTCCTTACCTAATAAGCTCAGATGCATATATTTAAAATTAATCCTTCTCATTCCATGAGAGGTTTTATTAAAATTATTCCTTCTTGCCACACAATTGAAGAAACTGAGACCATGCACACAGGAACACACAGTTTTGGATTGAAATCTTCAGCCTGGATATACCCAGGATTGAGTAAAATAAGCATATAAAATATGCTAGACATATGCATGAGACATGTGGACAATAATTAAGTGTATACAGTATGAATACTTGTGTGAATTAAGTCACATACTACAGTATATGCCATTAAAATGCCTTAGATACATGCATATACCCACCTTTAATAGGTCTTATGTACTCAATATTAAGTGGAAATAAGTTAAGTTAATCTTAAGTACTTCAAAAATAATTTTACATAATTTTTAAGTGGTCTTTAAGTTGTTTTTTACATTATTATGTTTAAATAATTGTTAAATGTGCTTTTAATCACTTGAAAGCTGGATATATGTGCTATTAACTAAATTATATCAAAATTAAAATTTGAAAGATCAATTTTACTTATTCATAAAAATTTATTTGGATACTTAAATTTCTTAAAATAATACTTCTAACAATTGATGATTTTTCTGCTAGAATTGCCTTATTATGCTGCCTGCATTTATCGCATGTGCATATCTTCATTAATTTAAAATTTAGTAACTTAACACCTATTAATCACTTGGGTACATTCACTATATTTTTAATCACTCTAAAATAGGCAAGAGGTACTTATTTAGTCTCCTAATTGCATTACACAACTACTGACCTCATTATATGCACTAATAATTGCATTATTCTCAAGATCAATGGTCACAATTCACAATCACACCTAAAACTGTCAGAATGAAATAAATTGTTCATTTATTTACCTTTGAGAGTTCATTCCAAGAATCTTCATTCAGTTACCCCATACTTTAGGTCTTCTTTTAGCTTTTTGAAGGGTTTAAAGGCTATATTGGGTATTTTTAAATGGGAATTTCAATAGTGAAAAATGTTATTATTAGTTTTTTAATTTATACTGTTACTTTTTCTTATTTAGAAGTTTTTTTAATTTTTTTTTTCCTTTTTAAATGGTTTACTTAAGAAATAACACACATATATTCTGTTTTTGGGGTATTTCATTATTTTGATGAATTATCCTGTGTTATTCTTATTTTTTGGCCTGTGGCATGGTTCTTATTTATTATGGAGATAATCCTTTGGTTAATAGGCTTGTAAAACTTCTTAAAGTGGAATCCATGAGGAGATTAGCACCCTCTGAGTGCTGTAATGGCTAGGGATAGCAGTCTAATGGGTGTGGTACACCAGGGATTTTTGGGTGTATAAGGAGGAGATTTTTGGGTTAATATTCTACATTCTTTTACATCACCTTTTAAACATATCAAAAAAAATACTACAATACATATTCATTAGTACTGTTAAACTCTTTTAAATATTGTTTTAAAATCATTAGTTCTATTTTTCTACCAGCAATAAGCTGTATACCATTTACAATAAGTGAGATTAAATGTCTAGGACCATTATATTGAATTATCTTTTAATACTTAATTGGATTTGTAAAACTCAATTAATACTGGACCATTAAAATATTTTATACAACTGACTAATTAAGTTATTCACATCTCTGTACTTGAGCTAAGCCTGACAACAATTGAGTAGTAGGTTGTCATCTATCTCATTTAAAATGTTTTCTAGAGAGAGTTCTTGAAAATATCTATTGGTAATTTCTTTCAAGGATGGCACTAAGATTGGATGAATCTTTGATTATTTATTCCAAATTTTATCCAGAAGAAATGGAAACTTCAAATAGATATTGACCTTAACATTTATATGAGTGATAAATGAAAAATGGGGCAAGAATAATTATGCATGGAAAATTTCCACAATTGCAATTGTCAAAAATTACCACATACAGCATTCAAGCACACTCCAAAAAATTACTGATTAAGTTATTTTAATTCAAAATACACCTATGAATAACAGGTGTATTTCAACAGCATGTTTGTACCTTAAGATGCTATCGTTTGGGTACATTCAAGCCTTTCAAGAACTTCATCCCTTTAAATTGATTAGTAAGCATTAGGTACACACATGCCCATACCTTAATTATTTTCTTGATCTAATCCATAGGGGCTCATTTATACTTTCAAAGTACACTATTCATCAAATCCAAAGGCCCCCCCAAAATCATACTCCAGCCCTTAATTCCTCCCATAATTGATCACTTCTGCCCCCTTTTTCCCCCTCAAACTCTTACATGAGTCCTTAATTCCATAAAAAGTATCAAAGAGCCACTGATTCTCTGAAAATTGATCATATGATTGAGTCTGATAAAGATTCTGATGCTGAATTAGATTTCATTTATATGAGTCACCAGTTATAGAAATTCTACTTTACTTCTCAAACACCTTCTATTATATTTCAACCATGATGTCCACTCCAAAAACTTTCTGAAATTCCAGAACCTATCTTTTTAAAATTTCTCCAAAATACCTATCATTTTTTTCAAATAACTTAATGATTTGATCCATGATCATTTTTTTCTATAAAAACTCTCATTTTTCACAAAAGTATCCTGAAATACAAAACTCTGTGGCACTTTTCTAATTTTTCTCAAATAGGAATGGTGCTTCCATAATGTTTTTTGAGAGCCTCTTCAGTTTAAGTAATGGAGCAGTAGATCTTCACACCAAGAGCCACCAAACCCATATGTTCTCTTCAATAAAAACTCCTGAAATGGCCCACTTAGGAAGCTAGACTGGAAAGCTCTCAGGTAATGAAAAATAAAGGATACCCTGGATTTTTTGGTTTTGTTGATGGCACAACCATAATTTTGAGCTTAAATCCTGCAAAGGATAGAAATAAATATTTTGATTAGAAAAAGAGGTCAGTGGTTACCTATATCTTACATTTTTTTTACATTTATTACTAACCCCCTCTTACTTTTGCTTTGCTCAGGTATTTTATTGCTCTCCAACTAGTTTATGATAAAAATATTAAGTTTATTACTTTACATTCTGGCTTTCCTGGTGCTCCCCATTACTCTTTAGTCTTTCAAAAAATAATTATTTCTCAACAACTGGAGAATTAATTTGATAAAATTAAATATCTTCTTTTTTGTCCTGCTTGCACTAATGGTACATATGTGATCCCGGAATTCTGAGGGGCTTGTGATTAAAATAATGAAAAATCCCAATTAAAAACTTTTCCTTTCAAGTCTCAAGTAAGGGATGAGCATGCAAGTGGAATTTTGGAAGTTAAATTTGCTTCACTAAGGTGAAAAATAACTCTTTTACATAATCAGGAAGAAATTAAAGTTCCTATTGCTTGGATCATTTCATCCTTGATACTAAATAATCTCCTTGTACACATGAAGGATGAATGGCTTGATCTTTATGAAGATGAAATTCCAGAAACAAAACAAAAAATTGAATGATCTTCCAGTTCTTCATCTCAACCTTTTAGAATTCATGATAAAAATTCTTATTATAACTCTTTCTCATTTTGAAGACACAGCTTGATTATCTACTATCACTCAAATTCTTTCTTTATTTCTTCTTTGATATCTTCATGGTAGGCCCAAGGGCTATAACATAATTTAGCACCAACATGCCTACTGCCAGATTTATTTCCAACTTTCCACTCCAGGGTGTCTAAATCTGAGGGTCTAATTTTAATTTAATTTAATTTAATTTAATTTAATTTAATTTAATTTAATTTATTTAATTTAATTTAATTTATTTAATTTAATTTAATTTATTTAATTTAATTTTATTTCAATTTATTTAATTGAAAAATTAAGATGGAAATACCTTTCATTAATACATCACACCCAAAATTTATCTAAAAGAACTAGTAGGAGTTACAGGACTGGCACAAGTAACATAAATATTTATCCATACATTAAAAGTATGTGGAGTGGAAGCCTGGCCTCTCCTACAAACTGGCTCTCCATCATGGTCTTCACTATGCCTACTCTATTGAAGAGTTTTAGATGTTTTTTAGACATATTAGAGCTAATTTATAACTCTAAAAACTGTGAGAAAGTGTTATTAATTTAAAGAATTAACCATTAGTTCTATATTCTTACTCCTTCCATTTCCAATAGTCTTTTCTGGTCTGGCCAAGGTGTTCATTTGGAACTCTTCCTCAGTAGCCAATGACAGTTTTCTCACACATGTCAATTATTAGGTTTAGGGTGCAGCAATTTCAATACTCCTTTTTTATATAACAGAGCCAATTACCCCACATTCACCAGTATTTCTTTTTTTCTCCTTTTGCATTTACTCTTTCTGAGTTTTCAATTTCTCTTTTGGTTTTTTTTAATGTTCTCCTGTTTGGGAGGCAGTTTTTTCCAATTTATTAAGAATTTAAAAAAACTTTACATTAAATAAACTACCAGTGTTGCTGCTATTCAGAAGTAAATTTGGAGCTCTTCTAGCCAAGCTTCTCCTAGCTGGGAGTTTCCAAAAAAATAAAAAAAAGTTAAAAAAATATTTAAATTTAAAAGAATTTGTGCTTACCTTAAACAACTGAGGTAACTGCCATTCAGCAGCAACTTTACTCCTCTCCCAGCCTGGCTTCTCCTGTCTTGGAGGCTCAAAAAAAAATAAATTAAAATTGCTTATAACTGATTTTTTAACATCTTATTTTATAAAAATGAATGAAAAAAAGTTAGAATACTTACATGATATCTTTGTTAAAAATATTGGATAATACAAGATGCTAAGAGCTTGATGATTACTGTTAGTATTATTCTTATTATCAAAAGGCATATATATCATTAGAAAAATATATTTAACTTAATAAGATATGAGCCAATGCTCAAATCAATTCTTTACTTTGAGGCATTTTCCCACTTGGAAGGTTGAATACATACAAATTGCAAATGTACCATGAAAGAAAAAATGAATTACAAGACAAACAGTTTAACTGATTCAAAACCTTTTTCAAGTGAGAGATTGTATGAGTTTTACAAATTTTTTCCAAAAAAAAATCCTTATTCAAGACCTTTGTAAACATAGAATATAAGAAATTCTCAACAAAAACTAATTAAATTAAATTAATGCAATAAATAAAGCAGCTGTTTAATTTTTTCATTGATTTGACCTTATTCAGACATGCTAACATCAAGTTATGCATGCCATTTTTTTCTTCACTTTTTTTCTTTTGATTTAATTTTTCATGTCAAAACTTTAATTTGTCTCTTTCATATTGAAGCTGTTGATTTTAGAATTTCTGATCTTCTGCCCTTTAAAACTTTAAAATTCTCCATCTCCATTTTTATACAATTTTTCTCTTTTTCTAAAGAATTTTCATTGTTTCTGAGTAAGTGAAATCCTTTTTTTATCAAGGTCATAACCTTTCTTTAAAGACTTCTTTTGAGACTCTATTTTCATAAATTATATCTGAGATTTTTCTTTTTCAGAAAAAAATTATACTTAAAAATTAAGAAAAGTCAAAAGAATAATCATATGGAAATCAAAAAATTCAAATAAGCCATACTTTATTCACATTTGTCCACAATTTCCTTATAATAAGACATGACACATTTTGAACTGAATTAATGGTTTGTAAAAGATATTATAGCTCTTTGTTTAAATATGTTTGGTGTTTTGATTGGCTCATCTTTTAAATAAATATCCACATCCAAATCTTCATGAAAATTATCTTTATTTTCTTCAAATTTAGTCTGGATCATGATTGGTATAGATATCATTAGGTGGAATAACAAAACTTTATAGTGAAAGGTGAGGGGAGATTTTTCAGACAAGTAATTTAAAATCACAAAACCTGCATCATCCTGCTCAGGATCAGAATTTTTGAGAGAATCCTCTAAATCTTGTGTATTGAGTACTAGATAAATTAACATTTCTAAATCATTGTTAATTTCAAAACCCAACATTCAAGAATCCTCAGTGTGTAAATATTGGGCTGGGCTAAAGTACAGAGACATGAATAGCTTGATTAGTCAGTTTTCTAGAAGATTTAAATGGTCCAGTATGAATAGTGCTGTCCAAATCCAATAAAGTATTAAACTACAATTCAAGGTAATGGTCTCAGTAATCTAATCTCACTAATTATAAATGGTACACAGCTTAAAGTTGGTAGAAAAATAGAACTAAGGATTTAAAAGAATATTTAAAAGACTTTAACAGTACTAATGAATATTTATTGTAATGGTTTTGTTATATATTTTTAAGATGATGTAAAATAATGTAGAATAAAAGCCCAAGAACCTCTTCCTTTTATACCCATAAATTTCTCAATATTCTCCCTTAAATTCCCAATCATTTACATGGCCAATGATTCCCCAATATAGAATTTACAAAATTCCCATTGAACTAAGGATCATTAAATAATAAATGAAGAATCATATTACATGCCAAAATACATGAATAACATGGATTAATCCATCAAAATAAGGTAATAATCCAAAAGGAGAGTATATGTGTGAAATTCTTAAAATAAAAGACTAAATAAGGAATTAAAGGACCTAAAAATAATGTCTAATTAAGGGGTATCAAAAGTAGAAATTAAAACATTCATTATCACAAATTTATATGTGAAATCTCCATTTAAAAATGACCAATATATCCTGAGAGACCATTGAGAAACCCAAAATAAGATGTGAAATGTATGGTGACTGAATTCAGACTCTTTTCAGGGTCTTGCATGGGTAAATTCTTGACTAAACAGTCAATTTTAAGGGAGTTAGTGAAATATGGATGTCAATCTTGAGGTTATTAATGAAATTAGTGCATATAATGAGGTCAATGCACTAATAATGAAATTTGTACACTAAATAAATGCCTCTTGTCTATTTTAGTGTGTTTACACATATGGAGCATAAACTGTGTGGTAATTTTAATGTGAAATTACTAACTTTGTTAATAATGAAGCTATGCATGTGGGATAAATGCAGGTGGCATAATGCCAGTACACAGAAGCCATTTCTAGCATAAAAAACATCAATTTTTAGAAGTGTCATTTTTATACATTTAAGTAGCCAAATAAATAGTCCTAAATAAGGCAAATATATCTGATACAGTGAAGTTTTAATATATATAAGTTTATAGTGCATATATTCAACTTAAAGTGATTTATAGTGCATTTATTCATTATTTCACTATAATAATGAAAACTAGAGCTTTAAGAACACTTAAAAGTTATGTGAACTTATGTCTAAGATTCTTAAGATTACTCTAACATATTGAAACCTAATATTAAGTAAATAAAACCTATTAAAGGTGGATATATGCATGTATTTAAAGTATTATAATGGCATATATTGTGTTAAATGACTTATTTCACTAATTCATACATACTGAATGCCTTCCCTTACTGTCCCCATGTGTAATACATGTGTTTAGCATATTTTATATGCATATTTTACTCAGTCCAGTGAATATCCAGACTGACAGTAGATGATTTACATCAGCTCTTTTCCCAAAGAGATTGTCCATCTGTAGATAGAGTGGGCACAATGAATTGAGTTTTTCAGAAACTGGGGTGATTCCATCTTGGCAATTATCCTCTGATACTCCAAAGCCTGTAGAAGAAGAAGCCATTTTTGCATAATTTTATTTTTCTTGATAATTATTTAAATCTCTTCCTCATTTTCTTGATCATTAAGTCTATTTTAAATTTTATTTATTTATTAGTTCAATTGCCATTTTATGAAACCCACTGATTTTTGAGGTAGGTGGGTGTCACACATGTGTAGATGTTTCACAGCCAAAGAAGGCATCATAGTTTGATTATTCTTTCAAACAATTGATTACAATCTGAAGGTCACTCTAGGTTAGTTGAGTATACATTCAAGTGATAGTTTTTGGGCAAGGCATGATAGAATTAGAACTAGGGAGAGAAAAAAATATCAGTACATGATAAAATTTGATGAATAAGAAAGTAAAATCCTAAAAAAGATTTGGTGAGATAAAACAAAATAAAATATAAGAAAGAATAAAAACATGAGTTTTACAAGGTGATGATAAAATAAATGAAAAGTAAAAACCTACAGTGATGATGAATAGATAAGTTTGATTGGGTGAACTTAATGAAGAAAAAAAGAAACAGGATGACATGGGGTTGGGAGAAAAGGGATCTAATGTGCAGTGGATTGGGGGGATGTGTGTATTGGTGGGCTAAATTTTGTTTTTGAAAATGGGGCAAGAATAGGAAGTATTTGACCTCATGTTTGGCATGTTTAATCCCAAGTCAGTCATATATGGTGGTGTCTTGGAATGGTGTTTTAAGACTGAAGTCTTCCAGGCATATATGGTAATTTTTGACACCCTCTAATAAATAATTTACTATGGTCATTTAATTTCATAAAAAAATTGAAAATTTGAGCTTCAAAACTGGTGCTTTTAGAAAAATGAGACTAGCACCTATGGGAAAAAGAGGATGAAATAGAGTCATTTTCAAGTAATAAAATAAATATTTTAAAAAATACTTATTTTTGAACATTTTATTGAGATTTTTTTTCTCTTAAATTTTAGTGAATTTTCAATGAAGGGAAAAAATGAATATATATATATATATAAACCACCCTCAACATTATGTCAATTTGATTAATAAAAAATGAATATTTTTCAATCATTTATTTTTTAATATAAAAATCTTTCACCCACTTTTCCACATGATAATAGTCTCATTTTTCTACAATCACCAATTCTTAAATTCAAATTTGCAATTTTATATATGAAAATCAATGCCATAACCAAAATCATCAATTATTTTTTTTGATATTATATGATATGATGCAGTTACATAGGAGGAAAAAAGTGTTAACTAAATGTAAAGTTCAGTTTTGTGACCCTATTCCATACATGGGTATGTTCTTGTGAAAAAACATGGAATGTTGCTTTTTGAACCCAACTTATTTTTTTGCCTTTATGATGTGAGCATCTCCTTGGCTCACATCATCTCATCATCATGAAATCTTCCTTCAATTTTATTTATTTTTAGTGTGTGTCTCTCTCTCTTTTTTTAAATAACTATTTTTCTTTTTTCTTCTTTTTCTCTCCTCTTGATTTCCTTGCCTTAATTCATGGTAAGCTTCTTTCCTCCAGTTTATCATCTCCTTTTCTTGTCTCCCCTACCTCATCCTATTTACAAAAATTTACCTCTCTGTACCCTGCACCTCCTCTTCCCACACCACTTTAATTCTCTCACAAACAACCCCTCCCCACCTTTCTTCATTTGCAACCCCCCATCACCTTCATTCACTTGAGAACCCAGCCATACCACCACACACCACCTTCTACAACTTTGAAACCAACCAGTCTCAACCTTTTTTCCTCCTCTCACAAGTTACCCCACCCAATGGTGAGTTTCCATTCCCTTTTTTACTCCCATCTCCCACTCCCCATTCTTACTATCACACAGAGAAAAAAACCATGAAATATGATGCTTACCAGTCCCTGTTATCTTTCACCTCATCTTTTCACTGCACATTATGCTCACCCCCATCCCTCCACTTGGCTGAAAATTGGCACCCCTCCCTTTTTGTTTCTCATTCCTTGCACATTTTTCCACTATTCACCTTCATAAAACTACTCCTCACATTTCCCACACCTATCCTTGAATTTCTCCCCTTTCTTAAGCCACCCCTCATCTATCCCCATTTCTCGTCATCTCTTTTCATCACTCCCCTTCAGTCCACCCTTCCCTTTTACTAAAACTAACTAACTAGATAAATAAATAAATAACTAAATGAGAGAGTCAGTAACAAATTAAAAAAATAACTAAAAGTTCAAAATATTAATTAACTAGCTAACTAACCACTAAAGCATAATAGTCATAAAATAATTAACTAACCAAAAAATCAAAGAAGTATTCAACTAACTAACTAACTTAAGAAGATAAACAGCAATCAACTATCTAAAAATCTAAAACATTGAAGCAATGAAAAACTAACTAGCAAACAAAGTTATCAAATCAGTAATAAAATAAATTTAAAACTAAAATATAAAAGTAGTAATAATCTAGCTAACCAACTAAAGATGTAAAGCAGAAATAAACTAACTAACTAACTAAAAGAGAGAATCAGTAATAAACCAATTAACTAACCAAAAAATCAAAGCAGCATTCAATTAATTAAGTAACTTGAAAAGAGAAACAGAAATCAACTAGCTAACTAACTAAAAATGTAAAGCAGAAATAAACTAACTAAATAAAGAAAAAACAACGTAGTAATAAATAAGTTTGAAGTAGTAATAAACCAATAAAATTAATGAAGATGCTAAGTTTTAATCAACCAACTAACAAGCTAAATTAGGGCATCTACCACCATTTAAGTAAAATTTAAGTATATTATTGCACATTGCTTGGGTCATTTCATATTTAATTGGATTATTCAACCACCTTATTCAGTATATTTTGCTAATCACTGAATAAATTTAATATTCAACCATCAAATTTTGTCATCTTTTCATTAATACCTAATTGATTTATTTTCCACACTACTTTCAATTTGAAGTTTGTAGAAGAAAATTTTCACAAAATATTCACATAATTTTTGTTGGTGACTTCTGGAAATTTTCTTCTACTGACTGGAAAGTGACTGGACATGTGTTCTTGCCACTTTTTATTTTGGTATATATCTCAAATTCAAAACGCTTCAGCCATTTTCCATTAGTCCATTCTGATTCCTTATTTATATTTCAAATATGTTATCTAAATTTATTTTGTTCATTCACTTATGTTTTTTAATCATGAATGAAAAAAATGACCATCATGATAGCTTCCAAAACTGTCTCCTGACAATAATGAAACAGTTTTAAAGTGTTTTATACTTCAAAAAGAAAGTTGAAAAGTTTATAGAAGCTTGGAATGAAATTTTAAAAAAACAGGGAAGCAGGACTGAGGCAAATGGGGTGCAAGATAGAAAAAATGGAAGACAAGGGTGCAACTTAATGATGAAATGTATCAGTAAATATAAATACTTACAATACCAGAATTTGAGACATGTTAAAAATTTAATATCATCCAAACATTAAAAATGTTAATACATTTGACATGCATCAGCTTTTGTAACAGAAACTGTGCTTTTTGTGCACTATTAAATTTTAATGGTAGCTCTATATTCCCTTTTTACTACCTTTTTCTCATTTCACACCCCTCAACCTCTGTTAGAAACTTTAATTAGGCAAAATGTATAGCAAAAATGACCTTAGAAATGAAGAGTTAATGAGGATCTTGGAGCAAGAAAATGAAGGACACTTAGGATAAAATTAGATGGGGAATTATCAATTAATAGCAAATGACAAGGCTACATTTATAATCAATGGGTAACATTAAAACCTAGGCACACACACCCCATACAATTTTTTTTGGCAAAATCTTCCAATACTGGGTGAATTTCTGTGACAAAACATGGAATTTAACTTTTTGAGCCAAGGGAAAGACTCTAGAATTAACACTTTTAGAGCCCTTGATTCTTTTATTTGTCTGATGTTAAAATACAACATTTTTACTTCTCCTTCCCCTTGTTCATTTACCCTCCTTCTCCTCAATCTTCATGAGTGATTTGTTCTTTTATTTTTTCACTTTTATTATGTATTCTTGTTTTCACCTTCTTGATTAGATAAATTTCTTATTCTGATATACTACATTTTATTTTCCTATTTTTCTTTCTCTTATTACCTTCTTTCTAATACTATTATATCTCTGCATCACACTCTTCATATTTGGTTTTTACAGCTCTTGCAGTTCACAATTGAGGATTTAGTTAGGTAGCAATTATTGTAAGTTTCAGAAATTGCAATATAAATTGATATAAATAAAAATAATTGTTTGTTTATATACAAAAGCTATGTAATAACTTTGCTGGTGTATATATTTATATATATACCAATTAAGAATAAAATATATGTAGTGCTGTATAACTAGGATTACAAGGATGAAAATTCAATGATAGTAACATAATCACTTTCAATCTAAATATTTGAATCAAGAGGATATATTGTACTAATACATTCTTTGATGCAAAGAATGTATTTATTTTATATAATAACACCCCTAGTATTTAATATATATATATATATTGGCAAGAGGGGGTGAAGGTGGAGGTGGTAGTAGTGGTGTCAAGAGGAGGTGAATGTGGAGGTGGTGGTGGTGGTAATGGAGAGAGGGAGTGGAGGTGGAGGTATTGATGGTGGTAGTGGCTGCAAGAGATGTTGAAGGTGAATGTGGTGGTGGTGGTGGAAAATGGGGGTAAAGGTGGAGATGGTAGTAGTGGTGGCAAGAGGATATGAAGTTGGAGGTGGTGATTGTGGTGAAGAGAGGAGGTAAAGGTGGAGGTGTTGATTGTGGTGACAATAGGAGGTAAAGGTCAAAGTGGTGGTAAGAGGAGGTAGAGGTGGTGATTGTGGTGGCAAGAGGGGATGAAGGTGGTGATGAGAGATGGTGAAAGTGGAGGTGGTGGTTGTGGTGGCGAGAGGAGGTGAAGGTGAAGGTGGTGGTGGTGATGGCAAGAGGAGGTGAAGGTAATAGTGGAGGTGGTGGCGGTGGTGGTGAGAGGAGGTAAAGATAGAGGGGGTGTTTGTGGTGGCCATAGGAGGTGAAGGTGAAAGTGGTGGTGGTGGTGGTGGGTGTGATTGCAAGAGGAGGTGAAAATGGAGGTGGTGGTGGCAAGAAAGAGGAAATAGAGGTTAGAAGGGAGAGATGATGGAGGTGGAAGGAACTTATAGGTTACAAAGCTTTCATGTAGAATGAAGGAAATGGGGGCAGCATGCATCATCCATGCTGCTTGCTAATCACCATCAAGAAGATTAAATTCTAGAAACCATACATAAATAGGTGATGGAGAGTCAAATGTGGGTCATTGAGGGATGTAGAGAGGGAAACCAGAACTGAGATAGAAAGAAGGTATAGAAGGAAGAAAGAAACATTTAATGAGGAGTGTTTGAGAGGTTGTGAGAAGTAGAGTGAGAAGTGGAAGAAAGGAAGATATGAGGTTAAAAATTTACTGTGGATTATAGAAGTGAGGAAAAAGGTGCCAGGAGGAGGGACACCAACATCAGAAAAACAAAAGGTGAGCACAACCAGGGCCAGGGTCACTCTGAATGTGTCAAAATAGGGTTACTTCATAAAACAGACCCAGAAGTGTTCCCTGTGACAAAAAACTGAACTTGAAGTTGTGGTCATCTAACATTGGCTGGGGCTTTTGTTGTGTAGTTTGGTATGGTTTGGTGATGTCTCAAATGGCATTGATTTCTGCTTTTGGTGTTTTTCTGGATTCACATGCTGAATATTGGAGCTACAAGGATGAGACTATTATCATTGGATAGCCCTGGTCTTTCTCTATATTTTATGTTTTGAAATTTTTTTAATATCCTAAGTTTTAAGGGCTCTTTTGGTCACTTTTCATTTTTTACTATAGCTTTTTAATTTTGTTTTTTGCATTTTTTGGGCTAATCTTAAGTCTTAGGGTTAAGTGCTTAAGACCATTAGATAGTTCTGGTTTTACTCTACATTTATGTCTTGTTGATTTTTTAGCATATTTTAAAGTTAAAGGTGTTTTCTGTTGTTTTCAGGTTTTTTAGTTGTTTTTAGTAGTTTTCTGGATTCAGGAGGCCTTCCCACCTTGGTTTTAGCATGATGGAGAGCACTTATAGAGGGTTTTTTATGCAATTTGGCTGGAAGAAGTGATAAATTAGTTGCTGTAGCATAGATTTTTAGATGGGGGTTTATATGTACATACTGAATAAGACAGTTTGGGACAACTTTAATTATCATAAAACCATCTTGTAATTATATCACTGTTTCTCACTCAGTTTTCACTGTTTTTTGGCCACAATTGGCTATGTTTGTTTCAAGGTGAGTTCTTCATTTGACTTAACTTTGCAAACTGGTTTCTCTGGTGTAGCTTTGCAACCTGCATCAAGTATTATTGCTGTTTTCTGTGAAACAAGTGCACAGTATTTTGGTTTTATGGTGTGTGTCTTTCTGAATTTCTGGTTTTCTTTGGTTTGTAGTCATCTGGGCTACTGTCTTGGCTTGTTAATCAGTCAAGAAGTAGTTAGAAGGGGTATAGTGACAGTCTTCAATTTGTTGTAGTAAATAAATATCATCTGGTATTTCTCAAAGGGAAAGGAATGGTTCTCTCTATTTTTTCTCTAACTCCCTTGGTCAAGGCCTATAGCTATTACTATAAGATTTTCTACATTTCTGGTGCCCAAAATGGGGTGAGTATTTTTTAGCTTTTTCTATTTTCTGTTACTGTTGGTCTCTCTTCTTTGGTTGAAAATTGGGTCTCTGGAATCTATTGGACCATGGCTTCTGGACCCTCTTTCTCTAGTGGCGGTAGTAAAGCTTCTGGTGCTGCTGAGGATGGTGCTCTTCTTGTTTAAGTTAGGCCCTCTATTGGGATCAAGTCCTGGAAGAAGTCTGTGTTTATGGGAGAAGATTTGAAGCTGTTTCTGGAGCTGTTTGAAGCTTCTGGGAATTTGGATGGTGCTTCTCATTTGGACATGATAAAGCAAGTCATCTTCTACATTGGTGGCAGGGCTCTGGTGAAAGAGGTTGCAGCTATAGAGGGTTATAGGAGAAAGGATTGGAAAAAGTTGTTTCTGCAGATGACAGACAGGTGGGGATCCAGGTACTCTATGGCGGATCTATATATGATTGAAATTGAATGGCAATCTTATGGTGGGGAGGATAATCTTCACTCCTATAGGAAGTTTGTGGCTCAGTTAGAGCCAGTGGTAAATTACTTGGTGGATATGCAGGAGATGGAAAGCACTTATCCTGCAAGGGATATTTTCCAGTATGCACTGTCAATAGAGCTAAGAATTGATGTGTTAAAAGAGTTAAAAAGGAAGGAAAACATGAAGGTTCTTCCTAATGGGAATCAGAGGTTACCTTCTCTTTCCGTGGTGAAGAAGGTTGTGGAGGATCATCTCAAACTATTGGTGTAGACAATCCTATAGTACTAGCTATAGGCCTTGACCAAGGGAGTTGGAGAAAACCCAGAGAGAAAATCCCCTGTTCCTTTAGGAAAATAAAGTGAGATTTTCCTGCTACAGTAAATTGGTTCACATTGCTAAAGCCCCTTTTCAAACACACTTGACTGTCTGATCAGCCAAGAAAGTAGTCTCCAGACGGACTACCAAACCAAAGAACTGAAATGTAGACCAATGTCCACACCAGAGAAAGCAATGATACTTGATGTAGGTTGCAAATCCACACCAGAGACAGAAAAAATACTTGATATAGCTTGCAAGACTACACCAGAGAAACCAGTTGCCAAGTTAATTTAAATGAAGAACTCACCTTGCAACAAACACAGCCAATTGTGGCCAAAAAACAGGGAAGACTTAGTGAGGAAAAAGGATATCACCTCCGGATGGTTTTATAATAATTAAAGTTGCCCTAAACTGTCTTATTCACTATGTACACACAGACCACTATCTAAAAGCCCATGCACACCAACAAATTTGGCAATCTTGTGTGCCAAATTGCATAAAACCCCTCTAGAAAGGCTTCCCAGCCTTCTAGCACCAAGGTGGGAGGTCCACCCAACGTCGAGAGGCCCGCCTGAGGCGTCCGGACCACCCTGAAGCCAGAAAACCACCAAAAACCTCCAAAAATACCCTAAATACTTTGAAAAATTTACTACAACTACTAAAACCTTTAAAACACATAATTAGGCTATAACAACTTTGAGACATAAAATGTTGAGAAATATTTGCTCATTCTAATGTTACTAAGCACTTAACCCTAATACTTAAGGTTAGCCCATAAAACACAAAAAACAAAATTAAACAGCTATCTTTTAAAATGAAAAATGAGAAATAATCCCTTTAATACTTATAATCTGAAAAATGTCATCAAGACTCAAAATATAGAAAAATACCAGGGCTATCCAATGATAGTACCCAAATCCCTGCAGTCCCAATATTTGCCAAATAATTCCAGAAAAAACACCCAATTATTAAACAATGCCATTTAAGACATATCAAAACAACGCCAAATAGACCAACAAAGGGCTCTGCCAATGTTGGAAGACCACATCCTCCCTCCAATAGAGAATTTCCACATTCTCCTTCATCACAACCACCATGTTCATCTTTCTTTCCAAATCTGCTACTGACATGTGTCCCTGCCAATACTGCATTGACAACAATTTCATCTGTACAATCACACCACTGGCTCATCCCTACAGAACCTCCTGTGATGCCTGTCACTCTAGGAAAAAGACTTGTTTCAGACCTGGTCCATTTTCCTCTTCAACATCTTCTCTTCCCCCACAACCTGATCCACCTTCTACCAGCACCAAAAGATCCAGAACATCCGTCCTGATCCCCAGACTGGTCAACAAATTACACCCTTCAAAAAAGAGTGCCAACCTTGCTACAACTACTAGCTCTACCATTCCTGGTCCTTCTAATTGTAAGCCCAATACTTCTTCATACTGAGATTCAATCTGACAATTTTCCAGTTCATTTCCATCCTGACAGTGATGATGACAATGTGGGAACCATTGAAGAACCCCCACCTAATCCATTGCCCAACATCAAAGACCAATTCCAACAACATTCTTCTCAACAGAAGCATCTCATTCTAAATTACTTCCAATCCACTCCTGCCAGGAATCCACAGGATCTTGAAAAAGGGAAGAACCTCATTCACCAGTTCAAAGCCAATGCTGAACATTTTGTTACATCTCTTGATTCTTTTCTGTAATTACTTCTTGCCCAAAACTCTTGATTTAGAAATAAAAAAAATAAAATTTTTTCCTCAGTTTAAAGTCTTGGGGACTAATCATCAGTTTTAAGTCTTGCGGGACTAACAGCCCTTATTTTATAGTCTTGGGGGACTCCAAAACCTAAATCAAAAAGACAAAACCAGAGATCAAAACATTAAATACCAAAGAATCAAACTAAAATCTTGGGATAACTGTTCTATAGAGCAGCCAGCTCATCAGTTACCCCCTCACTTGCCTTAACAAAATTCAGAGACTCCCCCTTGGATTCCCTCTGCCAGAACTACACCAACACCCATTATCAGTTTATAGCCCTGAAGGACTCAACCATTAAACCATCCTCAGTTTATAGTCTTGGGGGACTGTAACATTTCTCAGTTTAAAGTATTTATGGACTGACCAGTGTTCAGTTTAAAGTCTTGACGGACTTCCACAGTGTTCAGTTTAAAGTCTTGACGGACTAATCCAGTGTTCAGTTTAAAGTCTTGACGGACTAACACACATTTTGCATATAAGGTCAGAGGCACCTCCATGCACAATGCTCTGCAGCCCACCTGCTGAACTTCCACTCTTTCTTCATCATATACACATCACTGATAAAGTTTTCTTTCATCTCTTTTCTTTTATTGTTTTTCCTTCACAGATCATGGCTGAATCCCCAGATTTTGACCCATTGGACCTTCCCTCTTTCACTGCTCCAAAGGACTATGCTTGTAAACAGTGCATTCACATCTGCAGTCCTTGCACTTTCACTCTTCCTACTCCTCAGGCCAAATTCTATAACAGAGCATGTGATTCTTGCAACTCTAAAAAGAAAAAATGTGACAGAGACCCCAACTATCCAATACCTCTGCCTTCACCTTCACATAAATATATTTCCAGATCTCCTACCAGGTCAGAAGAATTTAGACCTGCTTCCTCTTCTTTATCTTCTGCTCCTTCCAGAAGATCACACCATTCTATTCCCAAAAAACTTCCTAAAAGACCTGCTTTATCTTCTCAAGAATCTGATTTTACCTCAGCAAATTTAGCCAAATCAGCTTCAAAATCAGCTCCCAGGCTGCTAGACCGCATCCAGGGGGCTGGCCTGCCTTTCCAGAAAGTAAAAATCAGGCTCAAAACTACCAAATTTAGCCAGATAACAGCCAAAATCCACAATTAAACACCAAAAACTCTATGCAACCACCTCCTAGCGCTCCCAGAGCAATTCGTACACACAAAATTCCTTCCTCAGATAACCCCAAAAATTCAAACATCTCTAGAAGGCCTGTCAGAGGACCTCCTGAAAACACCAGAGCACACAACACTGCTCCCAAACAAAAATCTCCTCTTCCACCAAGAGGAACTAACTACACCTCTCCTCTGGCCACCAATTATTCCTCTGATAGTTCCCTTTCTTCTAGATCTTCATCTAGCAAATCATAATAAGCTTCCAGGTCACCTTCTCCTGGTCCTTCCTTCAACAACCCTGGTACTCCACTACCAGTGTCCAACCCAACTGGGCCAAGCAATAATAATATCCATAACAACCACAGCAGCCCTGCTGCTCCAACCAGGCCACAGGAACGCCCTCCTTCTAGTCCATCTTCCCAACACCATTTAGAGAGTGATCATGAGAGTCCATACCTCTATCTGGTTTATCCTCCTTCAACATCCATTCAACATTCTTCAACAGTCCAGATTCCGGCCGCACACAAATTTGAAGAGCTCTTAATCTGTAAGTACTAAATTAATAAATCCAATTTCTTTAAGAGAGAACAATTACTGACCCAATTCTTCTGTATAGTTGGAACCCCGCCTCCTGAAACTACAAATGGGACTTCACAACCTCTAGAAACTACCTTAATGCTGGATTACGCCAACATAAAACAACAGCTAAGCATGATGTGTTCAAACATGCTTAAGGCCTTTGCTCTCCACGGTCCATTGAATGAGTTTGAAAAGAATTTGAGAAAACAACTGGTTGATTACCACTGGAAGATGCCTAGAATAATCAAGCACACCTTCAAACACTCTATCCCCACTTCTTCCATTTCTTCCCAAAATTTACCTTCTACCACAGGAGAAAAAAACAGTGAACTAGATGTCTATTTGTTTTTTTGGTCCTTGTTTGAGCCCTGGTTGTGACTCTGCTCAATACCCTGGAGTGACCATGGTTGAGCTCATCCCCTTTCACTCATTCACTCAATTGCTTCTTTCCATTCACACTTTTTTGCTTGTTCACTCCTCTTTTTCTTTCCCCCTTCCCCTTGTAATTTTATGCTCCATCTGTTCCTTTTTTTCTGTCTTTTTCCTCTTTCCCTCTTTCACTCATCTGCAACCTTCTTCGCTCTTCTTCTTACTTTCTCCCCCATTCTCTACTTTTATTATCTACTCACTCCCTCTACCTCTCTTCTTCCCACTTAAAACCTCTTTTCCTGTTTTGTTTACTTTGTTCCTATCTCTGTTTTTTTACTTTATTGCTATTTAGACTTGAATAAACTGGAAATCAATCTTGTCTGTCAGAGCCATATTCAACGAGTATTTTCCTTTCAACTGAAGCTTTTGACTGAATTTTTCATTATTACTTTTTAATTGTTCAATATTTTCTATGCTTATAAAACCCAGTGTCCTTTGAGTTTTAAGTTGAACAGAACACACAGTGGGTAAAAACTGTGCACTCCCTCAGGACACCATCACATACATTGTAAGTTTCATTCAAGTAATCAGTTGTAAGCACCATAGTTGTTCCCAGGTTGTTTCTTTCACTTTTTATCACACAGATTTTTCCTTCCATTCAAAAAACTATTACTACCAACTTTGAAAATGATCTATATGTATTTATATTCATACTGAATTTTGCTAGTAATTAAGAAAATATTGATCAAAAACATTCACACTAATCTAACATGACTTGTTTAATCAATTAATGTGCAAGAGAAGTGGATGGTTTTCTAAATCTGAGAAACATGAGTTGAAAACTTTTTCAACAGTATTGTCATCTTCTTACAAAAAGATGATCACCCGGTAATAAATATGAAATAAACAAAATCTATGCAAATCCTATGTGAAACCAACAAAAAATTAGATTAAGTTAGTGATTTTCCCCAAACTTATTCACATAATTCACATACCAAATCCCACTGAACCTTCATTGATTGCAATCAATAATATTTGCCTCAAATCTTCAGACATATCATATGATGGTAAACTTTTCAATTGAAAAAAGAATTTTAAAAAAAGTTACTTACATGATAATAAAAATAGCAATCATCACTCACTATATTTGATTAAAGAATTTATGGGCACTTGACAAAACATTTTTAGTGTGGGCATTGACAAGTGAAAACTGAAGGAAAAAAGAAGTGAAACAAAAAAAGATAACTTTTAGCCATCTCTGTTTATCATATAACTTAGTGCACACTAGCACAAGGCTTACCTTGGTAGCTCCTTGAGAACCTTGTAAAGCACCAAAACCCTCCAAAGGAACCCAGGAACTTCCAGTAGAGAACTGTAACAGTTTAGCTCTTTCTTCTTGGTCGAATGACTGGACTGCTCGCAAAAACCAAAGGACAGTAGAATCGCTTTGTTGAAATTGATGCGATTCTGTTTTGGCCCTCCAATCTTCAATCCTTCTCCCCCAACTTCACCTTCATCAAAGTCAACCGAGAAAGCTTCAAAACCTTCATCAATAACTCCATGCACAGTTTTGTTGAGGGAACCCACATCCTCTTTGTCTAACCAATCACCAATATCCCGAGTGGCATTGCCAGTTTGGGGCATGTTGCCACTTAATAAAGGGATACCCAAGTGGCTCGAACAATGATCAGACCAATCAAGCAATTTGCATACTTCATCTTAATCAAGGGTGGAGGCCATTTCAGCTTCACCCTCAGCTCTGTCAATAAATAAAAGTATCAGCAAAAAACCAAGTCAGAAAGAAAGTATAAGCGGTCTTACACAATCATTTCATTAACAATATGAGCATATGCATGTTCTTCTACAGCATCCATATACATATGAACACTAGGGTGTGCACCTTCTTCTTCCTCATCATCATCCTCTTCCTCTTCCTCTTCTTCTTCCTCATCATCTTCATCTTCATCTTCATCCTCCTCTCTATCATCTTTGTCAGAAGTATCAGTTTCTGGATCACCGATTTCAGCAGTAACATCACCAATTTCTTCTACTGAGGCATCGGACAAATCACTCCCACCAAGCATAGCAGTATCATCCATATCATTCATCCCTACATCTTCATCGCCAAAATGTTCTTCATCCTCTGAAGTCACAGATCAAGGTTCTCAATTTCATGGTTCCAACTCTTCTTCATATAATCCCAATGCCGAGTTTCAATGAAGGTCAGGCGCATCTTCTTCCTCCATTTCAGCTTCACCATCTGAACTGTTGTTATCAGTTTCAGATTCAAGTCCAGATACTGCACCACCACTGTTATTTTTCTTCTTGGGAAAAGAATGGCTGAGATTTGTAACAGCTTTAGTCAAATACTCTAAAGTACGTAGCATATTGTTTAACAATCACTGAACTGAATTAAAATTAAGGTCAAGATTGGCCAAAACATTAGACAATAATGCCGCAAAATTCTTCTCCAGCATTATTTTGGAAACCTGCATTGGCGCATCATTAGGTGTTGCTGCAGGACATTGAACAAATGGAACAGCAGTTAATAATTGGTAACAAAGATTCTCTTAATATTTTCACATACAGAAAAGATGGGCTTGATGGCATTATGTTCATTCAGTTTCTGTAGACCAACTTCATTTAAGCATAGTGCGCCTAAAGCAGGAGGTATGGCTATGATGACATCAAAAGCAGGTTCAATTTCACTTTTGATAGCATCATATAAGGCTTCCAGTAAATGAGCTTCTTGAAGGATAGCCAAAGAATTAGGCCCCCTGTGAATGAGAGTTGACATCATTTTAATGGCTAGAGAATACATTTGAAACCCAAAAACAGCTTTATTTTGAATGATTAGCTTGATCGACATTGTTAATTGAGTTTCTGTCAAATTCCTGACACTTTCCATAGTACCGGCAGAACTACGAAGCCGTTGAATAGAGCGAAAAATAGCCTTAAGCAATCCAGCTGAGGGATGTGATAACATTCCTGTGAGTAACTCGGATGGTTTAATTCGAGATGATGGCTCAAATCTTGTTATTGGCAATGGCACTATCAGCTTGTTCTTTTATTCAATTAACAAATATCTGGAGACTGTCTGCTTGGTTAAACAAAGCAAAGGCCAATGTGAAACCATACATTAGGCTGTCAAGATTGGTAACAGCGTGACTAACTGTGCCAATGTGACTCTCATGGGCATTCTTGCACAATTCCACAAGAACCGGGACGATACCGGCGCCAACCAAGAGTGAACCAGCATAAGCACTTAGCTGTAAGCTACTCAGGAAGCAAAAAACAGAATCAATAAATTCATCCGTGCAATGAGCATTCTCCCGCTCGAGTTCCTTGACCATCTTTCTGACAACTCTCATCAAGACACTGTGTCTGACTGATACACTGATGGTACTGGCTACTTTGGCGATTTTGCCATGATATCGAGAAATTCCTTCCAAAGCAAAAAACGCACCTGCTTGAATCTCCCCAGAAATATGATTGGGGGTCACATCAGGTTCAACCAGTTCGCTCAGCTGAGCTATTAACCCAGGCTCATAGAGAAATATTTTGGCAACGGCAGCACTTTCATCAGTAGTATGGGTATAAATTTCCAATTCTAGAAGACGAAAAACAGCCATTTGCCAAATACTATCTGAATCACAAGCCGCTTTGGAAATTTGTATTCTGTGAAATAACTTGAATTGACACTCAATAGGCAAAGAAAGCTCCTCAACCAAGTTGGCCAATAAGTCTTGTTGCCTCGTAGCGGATGCAATTTGAGAAGCACCAATGTGGATAGTAGCTAAATCTTCCAGCACAGAAAGATTGCCTGGGGATAATTGATTGGTGGACGGTTTTTCTTTTGATCGGGATTTAGAGTTGGGAGTGACAAGAGGATTGGATAATGGCGGGCATGAAGTAGTGGTTTCCTTTCCTTTGACTTTGTCATCTTGAGAGGATGACTTTGGATCTGTTGTTTTTTGTAGAGTTTTCAACTCTGCCTTGTGATAAAATTGAAAATTAACTTCACAAGCGTTATTAGTACTCAAAACTTCTTGGAGACGACTTGTTGACAGCTCTTGATGTTGAGCTTTGACCACCTCAACTATAAAGGGACCTGATTTCTGATTTGTGATGATGAAAGACCAACTCTGAATAAGATTCAGGAGTCAAGTGTGAGATATGCCAAAACCACTTCTGATATCTTGATTCTGGGCACTCCATTGTTGAGAAGAGCGTAAAACCAAATGAAGAGTGGCAAGGAGAACATCAGTATCAGTGGTTGAAAGAAAATCATTCAGTTTCTGAGAGGTGAGTAAAAAAAAGGGAAGAGCAACATGATTGTGTGATGAGGTTTGAGGGGGGAAAAAAGACCATGAGTTAAACAAATACAGGCATATAATAAAAAATGGAAAATAGAAAATAAACAAAAAAGAAAAAAGAAAAACCCATACATCATAAAAGGAAAACAACTTGAGATTTGTACAATTTTCAAGTAAAAGTTTGATGAATCCCAAAACCGAAAGGGCCATTTGTTTAGTAAGAGGAGTAAAATCATTCATTTGAATACCAATTCTCCGTTCTTCAATGGAAGGATCTTCTTTGATTTCCTTTCCATTGGTGTCTTTATCTTTCTTACTACTGGGACCACGTAAATTGTAGCTTTTGACAATAGATTTGAGGATTCTATCAAATCGGTTGAGGACAGGGATCCAATAAACCAAATCTGACCAAGGCCATTGCCAACCTTTGCAATTGAATTGTTCTAGAGCATTGGTAAGATCATGATTGGGAAGGTCAATGAACTGTTGGATAAGTTTTACAACACGGGTATTCTGATGAATGGATGAAAGAAAAAGAGAAGAAGATCAAGAGAAAAGCAAAGAATTAGGAAGCTGTTAAGGATAGAGATAAGGAAGGGAAAGTAAGACGTACAGATTCAGGAGCTTTTTTCCAGGCATGCTTTATGCAAACCATAATAGGGGATTAGATTATAGATTAGGAAAAGAGAAGGAAGAGGATTTGGAGATAGGAAAGAGAGGGATGATTGATTGGGGACAAAGAAGGAGGAAAAGAGGAGTGAGGTTAGGTTAAGGGAGGAATGGGCCAGGCAAGCTGCAAACAATGCAACACGATTCAAAATGGGAAAGTGCGACCCAACTGCAGGATGGAAGGAGTTGATCAATCAGTTGCCTCAGGTGGAGGCAGGGATGGCAGGGGAACTGGTGATACACTGTGAGAGATGGGAAGAGGCAAGCCAAATAAAGAACGAGGGAGAATGATATACAATCAAAAAAGGGATCAGGAAACCAAAAATGATAATCAAAAGATTAAAAAAAAATTGCCAACGGCATAAAAATGGGATTTATTCAGAGGTGGTTGCTAAGCTAATCTTATTGCCCATATATTTAGTTTTTGCACAAACCGTTTAAAATATGGCTGTACAGGGCAGGTATAAACAAGGGGAGGGGTGAGCCAAGGATGGCATGGGAACTTGTGATACACTCTGAAAGATGGGAGGAGGAGAGTGATACAATAAAAAAAAGAATCAGGAAACAAAAAATGATAATAAAAAGATTAAAAAAAACTTACCAACAAAAAAGTATGGGAAAGTGACAAAAAAGATGGCTATAGTTGGCGGTGCAGGAGCAAAATTGGATTGAGTCATGGTTAATTGAGGAGGAATGAGCGTGTGATGGCCATGCATGGTTGATCAGTGAGAGATGAGCAAGTGATGAGTGTGACCTGGATGTCAAAATATAAGGTTATTCTTTTTCCTCCTGTGAACCCGGTACACATGTTTCTTTGCACTATTTGTCTATAAATTAACCCTCCTTTTTCTTTCTCCGCCCTCATGATTTTCTTACATCGATTAATTCTACAGGGTATTGATTCTGTAACTTACATTGATTATCTGCCAGCTTTATTACCCTCCATTTCACTTATTCCACTTATAAATTTGGAGTTCTGTTATTCTTACTCAAAATATTGTATTTTCACCCCTGTGTCCAATTACACCCTGCACAACCCAGATGTTAACGGCTCTGGGCTTGCTCCATTTTTCACAGTAGGTTGATTTAAAAATTATAAATATTAACCCAGCTTGAGGGCACATGCCATCTGTGCTAGTTAATTTTTTTTTCTACTAAATTCTCTTTTAATAAAAATCTAAGAGTAACTCAAATATAACATTAAAGACAGCCATTCTACCTTCTGATAAAAAATCAAAATCTAGCTCAACTATAAAAACTCTTAAGCAAAAAAATGTTGAGGAATATGGAAAAATAATAAGTAAGGTGGTCACAAATTAGATTCTGATGATACAATTTGGAAAAAAAGTGCTAGACAACAATCAGCTCACAATCATGCTGGAGATAACGATAGAAAATAGAAAAATTGGAAGGGATAGTGAACAATATAAAGGGGAAGTTATGAAATGCAACACTGAATGGTAAAAATAAGGGGGAAGTCATGAACGGAACTAAAAAAAATATTGTGAGGTGTAAAAGGGAAAAATAAATTGAATTGGGCTCAGACAGGGTCACAACCAGAAACCAAAAAAACAACTAGACGTCTAGTTCCCTGTTTTTTTCTCCTGTGTACTCTGGTCCCTGACCATTACAACCCATACACACTTTCCAGCCACCTACATCAAAAAGAACACAGTTCTTCCACCAATCCTAACAAAAAGCAAAAATGCAACCATAATCCAGACCAACCGCCAGAGACTTCTTCTTCCAGACATAAAAAAAATAAATAAATAATCCACTAACTAGAAAGAACAATAATAATTAACAGATATATAAAAAATTTGTTTATTTTATTTTATTTTATTTATTTTTATTTTTATTTTTATTTTTATTTTTATTTTTATTTTTATTTTTATTTTTATTTTTATTTTTATTTTTATTTTTATTTTTATTTTTATTTTTATTTTTATTTTTATTTTTATTTTTATTTTTATTTTTATTTTTATTTTTATTTTTATTTTTATTTTTATTTTTATTTTTATTTTTATTTTTATTTTTATTTTTATTTTTATTTTTATTTTTATTTTTATTTTTATTTTTATTTTTATTTTTATTTTTATTTTTATTTTTATTTTTATTTTTATTTTTATTTTTATTTTTATTTTTATTTTTATTTTTATTTTTATTTTTATTTTTATTTTTATTTTTATTTTTATTTTTATTTTTATTTTTATTTTTATTTTTATTTTTATTTTTATTTTTATTTTTATTTTTATTTTTATTTTTATTTTTATTTTTATTTTTATTTTTATTTTTATTTTTATTTTTATTTTTATTTTTATTTTTATTTTTATTTTTATTTTTATTTTTATTTTTATTTTTATTTTTATTTTTATTTTTATTTTTATTTTTATTTTTATTTTTATTTTTATTTTTATTTTTATTTTTATTTTTATTTTTATTTTTATTTTTATTTTTATTTTTATTTTTATTTTTATTTTTATTTTTATTTTTATTTTTATTTTTATTTTTATTTTTATTTTTATTTTTATTTTTATTTTTATTTTTATTTTTATTTTTATTTTTATTTTTATTTTTATTTTTATTTTTATTTTTATTTTTATTTTTATTTTTATTTTTATTTTTATTTTTATTTTTATTTTTATTTTTATTTTTATTTTTATTTTTATTTTTATTTTTATTTTTATTTTTATTTTTATTTTTATTTTTATTTTTATTTTTATTTTTATTTTTATTTTTATTTTTATTTTTATTTTTATTTTTATTTTTATTTTTATTTTTATTTTTATTTTTATTTTTATTTTTTATTTAAATTACTAACATACTGAAAAAAACTTGAAAATAAATAGAAAAAATTACCACAAAATAAGAGAGCTGAGAAATTAAAATGAAATGAATAACAATAATAAAATGAGATAATTAATAATTACAGGTTGTATCCCCCAGCCAATTGATGAGCTGATCCCCTGATACCTTACCCACATCCAAGTGCACCTTGATGTGGATACACCTTTAAATAATTTTTAAATGAATTGAGATAAAATAAATTAAGAGAAATAATACAAATAAAGATAATATGAAATAAATAGAAATCAAAGAAAATAATAAAAAAAATGAGATAAAAATAAAAAAGAAAATAGCATTGCCTGGCCAATTGATGAGCCTTTTCCAACCAATGCTTGCCCACATCCAGGTGAGCCTGATGTGGTGACACCCTATAATATAATTTTATGATTTTTCCCTCTTTATATCCTAATAACTCCCATAGAAAAATTAAAAGAAAAAAAGAGAAAAAAGAAAATAATCTAAAACTACTATCTAACACAACCATAGACACAGAAATTAAAGAAAAGAAGAAGAAAAAGTCTGGCTCCATAGAAATTCCAGTCCAATGAAATCATCACTGGGTGGGCTCCCTCCAATAAGTAAAAATGATGGGAGACCACCAGTGATCCACCACCAAAACCAAAGAAGCCAGTATTGAACCAGTAAGCCAATTTAAAGTCATAGTGGACTTGAAACCTGCATAAAAAAACCAAAACTAGGATTCAACTAGGAAAAACAAAATACTTGAAACAGACATGATGGGGTAACTGTTCTACAGAGCAGCCATCTCATCAGTTACCCCCACACTTTCCAAAATAAAATCTAGAAGTCACCCCTGGGTACCTTCTAAAAAAAACACAGCATCCAACACAATAAGTCAAAACCAATAAGCCTGAAGAGTGCAGCACATGAAAACCAAAAGAATTTCCAGTTTAAAGTCATAGAGGACTAAAACCTGTGAAGAGAAACCAATACTAGGATTAAACCAAATTAAGAGAAAGGGTTGGAAAAAGAAAATCTATGGTAACTCTTCTACAGAGCAGACAGCCCACCAGTTACCCTCACACTTGCCAAAATAAAATCTAGAAGCCCCACCCATGGGTACCTTCTAACAAAAAAGTTTCCAACAAAACAGATTCAAAGCATCACAAAAACCCAAAATTTAAGAATGGTCCATAGTTTATCCTCATTGCGGAGTCAATCTTCTTCACTTCTAGTTCATCTAGGGTAAAATATCTTCACCTGATAATCAGCCACTCTCTTCTTTAAGACTGCGCCATCTAACTCCTCCAAAACATAAGAACCTCCAAACACCTGAGATCTGACTCTGTAAGGTCCATTCCATCTTTCAGCAAACATTTCTCCCCACTGAGTCTCCAAACTTCTATTATACACCAAAATAAAACAACCAGGTTTCAAGGGATTCCTGAGTCTATGAGCCAACTTCTTGTCCATGTATCTGACTGATTGATTTCTTATCTTCATCATTCTAGAGTATGCCTTCTCTTGAAATTCCTCTCTACATTCCAACTGTTGCATCCTGGCACAGAGAAAATCTTCTGTTGAGCACACATCATCCCAATCAATTCCAAGATAAGAGACAGCTTCCAAATCCACTGGTAGAACAGATTTCTTCCCAAACATTAATTCATAAGGGGAATAGCCAGTTGTCCTTTTCACAGTGACCCTATCAGCAAATAACATCAAGGGTAAATAATGCCTCCACTTTTCATCACTATCTCCACCAATCTTCACCAAAGAATTTTTGATAACTTGATGGCCTCTTTCAACCATGCCTTCAGCTTCAGGATAATAAGGAGTAGACACTCTGACTTTAGAGCCAATACTTGCCACAGCTTCTTTAAATTAATCTTTAAACTCTGGCCCACCATCAACAGTCATCAACTTCATCAACCCATGCCTAAACACCCATTCCTTCTTCAAAAATTCTGCCACATTTTTGGCAGTCAAATTCACCAGAGGCACTGCCTCAACCCAACCATACAAATCATCCCTGGCAAAAATCAAGTATTTATACCTGCCCTCTTTGATATTGACAGCATCCAGACTGACTCTTCCAAACACAGTTGTTTCACCAGTAGCACGGCCAACCTCTTTAGGTTTTAATTGACTTCTTCTTTGGAATTCTTTACAAGATTGAACCCTACCCTGCACAGCCAACTTCATACCGGCCACCAAAATCTATTTGCTACACTTCTATAAGTCTCCCCAAAGCCTCTATGACCAAGATCTTCATGCTAAGACTTCAACACCAACTCTTGGCCCTTCTTCTGAGTCACCACCACTTGAGGATTTGGATGCCTCCTCCTCATCAACCTCCTTCCTGACATATAAATCCAGGACTCTTCTTCTTGATTTCCACCCAAGTATCATCATCACAAATATATGGTCTCTCCAAGGTTAACAGATATTCAACCATAATAAAATAAAACCAAGTCTGACCCCAGGTCTCATCTTCAAAGGATACAACCATGTCATCAAAATCTCCAGTGTACACATGAGCAACACAACCAGCCCATTCAGGACACCAATCCCTAAATTTTGTCACCTCCTTTTTCTTCCACTGAATCTTAAGAGAATCCAGTTCACCAAAAAAAATACCATTCTCCAATTTTGAGCCATCCCAAACAACAGCCCCATCTTCATCAAAAAAACATCCCAATCACCAGAATCAAGATCAGAACCATCTAGTTTAACCTCTTGGTGGAGGAGATAACAATCTTCTAGTTTAGCCTCATGGGGGAGGAGAGAAAAATCATCCAGTTTAGCCTCATGGGGGAGGAGAGAATGATCATCCAGTTTAGCCTCATGGAGGAGGAGACAATGATCATCCAGTTTATCCTCATGGGGGAGGAGAGAAAAATCTTCAGCACCCTTTGTGCTGGCCCTAACCACTGGGACATCTTCATCAAATTCTTCAGGGTCTGAATCTTCATCTGTGGGTGGTCTCCTTGATAATCCATCTGGCATCATAAAAATTTTACCTGGCTTGTGCACCAGGTCAAAAGAAAATTTTTGAATAAATGCCACCCACCTAGTCACTGGAGCATTTGGAATACTAGGTGTGTTGATCATTTGAACCAGAGATTTAGCATCCACCTGCAGCTCAAAATGCTGCCCGCACAAAATTGTTTGTAGCTTCTTCAAAATTTTGGCTACACCACACAATTCCAACTTTGGCTGAGAATACCTAGATTCCACCTCATCAAAAACCACAGACTCATACCTTACTGGCCTGACCTTTCCAGATTTATCTTCCTGAGGCAAAACAGCACCAGCAGCAATATAGCTTGAGTCCACCTCCAGATAAATTTTTCTAGCTTCCCTTCCATAATCCAACTTGTGAAGAATAATATCTTCACCAACCACCTTCTTAAACTTCCAAAAGGCCTCTTAACACTCTTCAGACCATTCCCACTCTACATCTTTCCTGGTCAACCTCCTTAAAGGTAAAGCCAACAAATAAAAATCCTTAATAAAAATTCTGGTGTACCCAAAAAATCCCAAAAATCCCCTATCTTCAGTAGTATTTTTGGGCCTTGGCTATGACTAAATTTTTTTAACTTTCTTCTTTGCCATAATTCTTCCCTCCTTACATACAACATGACCTGGGATTTCCAGAGCAGGAACACAACAACAAAACTTTGTCCCAGAATTAGTCAAACCAGCCTCTTCAATTCTAAACAATACTCTCTCTAGAGTAATTGCATATTCCCAAACAAATCTCCTTATACCTGGGTTCTCCTTAAGCACCTTATTTTCATAATCAGTGGAGGGTCCTTTAATTCCACCTTCATCAATAAAAATACCAGCATGAGGAAGAACCTCATCCTTTAAAATCCAATCCATTTGAGCTTGATATACTGCTACTGAACTGGTCGCTCCTTGAGGCAACCTAGTAAGCTGAAATCTTCCCAGAGGAGTCTCAAACATTGTGAGTGGCTGTGAATTGGTGTGAAGTTCCCTTTCATCATAACCACCCATAATATCACCCAAACCATAACACACCCTTCCAGAAAAAGCTTCCACAAAGTCCTCTGCACTTGGTGGCATCCCCGCATTCTTGATAGTGACTCTATTCAAGGTTCTAAGATCATGCACCACCCTCAAATTCCCATTCTGCTTCTTAACACAGAAAACCGGACTTGATTAACAAGATGTTGATTGTTTGTATAACCCAGTCCTGACTCTTTCCCTAACACTCTCTATAAAATCATCCCTAATATCAACTGGAAATGGAATAGGTTTTATTTGCCAAGGTTTTTGACAAACCACAGGAATCAAGTAAGGTTCCCCATAAGAGTGTTTCAACACACCCTTTTCCTCTTTAACAAATGCCACTGCTTTCTCCCTGAGCAAAATAAGTTGCAACAACAACTTCTTTTCCTCATCAGACAACCACCCATCAGGAAAAAAATTAACAACTTTAAACCTTTCCACAGTCACCTGAGCGTTTTCCACAAAATCAGGAGGATTCTTCACCAGAGGAGTACAGTACAGATCTCTTGACAACAGAGGTCACTTCAAAGGAGGATTCAAACCCACAGACATAGGCTCATTGATAGGCCTAATCTTCTGTGCCACCTTCTTGTACTTTGGGGCTCCACTTTCAACTTGAGGGATCTTCAAGACGTCTTCACCACCAGACCTGGAACAAAAATCAAAGGTTTCCCCATTTCTCACATGTGTTGCCCAGGTAATGTTTTTGAAAGGTGTAGAAGAAACCATAGCGGTGCACAATTGGGAGGACTTACTTTTAGACCCCAATCTCACCACTCCACAAATTTTCCTCAATTCCACATCTTCATCCTCACTTCCATCTTCCAAATCTTCAGATCTTTATTCATCTTCTGAATCACATCTTCTAAAATCATGCAGTTTAACCTCATGCAGGAGGCCCAAAAATTGATCTTGATGATCTTCTTTCTTTGAAATATTGTGCAGTTTGACCTCATGCTGGAGGCCCAAAAATTAATCTTGATGATCTTTACAAAAAAAATTCTTTTCTTCTTTTTTGATTATCTTCAGATTTTTTTCTTTCTTTTCTTTGGTTATCTTGAAATTTTTATCTTCTTTTCTTGAGTTTTCTTCCATCCTACAAAAATAATCAGGGGTTTCCCCCATGCTCACAGACATGGCCAAGGTAATGTTTTTGAGAGGCATAGAAGAAACCCTATTGGTGCAGAATTGGGAGGACTTACTTTTAGACCCCAATCTCATCACTCCACAGCTTCTCCGCATATCTTTCAATAAAGATATATAACCAATCTTTTTTTTTGAACTTGAATTAAAAATAATTAAAAATCTTGAGAGGGAACAGATACTGGATAAAAAACATGAAGAGTACTTGCAGAGAAGAGAAAAATTAAAAAGAGAAAGTTGAAAATCCACTTGGTATATCTTCAAGGGAGCTGACCTACTACAACCTGAGATTTCCTCATCTTGGGGAGAGGTTGTAGCACTTGGGCAATCAGCCCTCATTACTCAAAAAAGACAGACTCTCACTCGAGCCTGAGCCACACTCCAAAAATCCAGAGGCGGTACCAACTTCTTTTCTTCTCCTACAAAAATACATGCACTGGCGCATTGAAGACAACCCAGGCCTGGTCTCCCAACCATCATCTCCAGGAGATGATAACCTCATGTGAAGCCTCCTTTCATCTTCAACGGTTAACTCTAAACTGATTCCCATATCAAACTGATAACCAATTCTTGCTTGTAAATCTATCAAGAATATTCCACCCAAAACAGCTTTTACATTACCTTTGGCAATGTAAAAATGAACCTTCCCGGAGGCTCCACCAACATCCAGCTTCACAAATTCGGCTGTCCCAATCAACTAAGTGACATGGCCACCAATCGCTCTTAAATTTCCACCAATTCCTGTCTTGATGGGGAGGCCCAGATGAGTTGCCTCAAACAAAGAAATCAAGTTAATCTAAGAACCTGAATCAACCAATGCCCTAGCCTCCCTGCCATTCAGAGTGACATTGACATAACTCAGAGGTGCAGAAAAATGAGACTCCAACCCCTCACCAAACTTCTCAGCAGAATCACAAATGTATTCTACCTCCCCAGAAGAAACCCTTCTTCTGGTCAACAATTTTTTTTGTCTATCAGCCAACCCAGGACTGATAGCATACAATTCCTCATAAGAAAGGGAAACCTGACTCTTATTCATCCTTTCCAGAACAGAGTCCATAACATTAGATTGGCCAGAAACTACTGGGCTCTCAAAGTGAGCCCTTGGCTTCACTTCTTTGGTCCTAGAAATCTCCTGAGGAACAGAACCACCAACAGATTTACTATCAACAGGAACCAAACCAGATCCCTCACAAGCACCTCTAACTCCAGCAGGCTTTGGAAATGAAGCCAAAGGGACATCCTCCTCAGAGTCAGAATCAACATCCATAGGCATTGGCTCACCATTCATGTCCAATGCACCAAAACTAGGGGGGCCCATATCAGCAATCCCCTTCTGCATCTTGTACAGCTCCTCTTTTCTGTACTTCTTCCTAGCTGCACTCAGCTTAGGATCCATCTTTGAAGCCTTAGGCTTTGGTTGGGCCTGAGAACTGCTCTTAGGCCTTCCCACATTTCCAGCCTCTACATCATAGACACCAGCCAAGAATTCACCGCTTGACTGCCCACCACAAGAATACAACTCCAATCCATCAAAGGAAGTAGAAAAAGAGACCTTATTAACCTCCTTCCCTTTTCCATTGAAATCATCATCTTCCTTAGCAGAAGACTTCCCCTGGTTAGGAATCTCCTCAAACCTTGGCATCCTCTGATTGAGACCATTCCTTCTCCTGACCAAATCAACAGGAGCCTGCCCCTCACTGGGATTCACAAATGAACCATCAGGGAACTTGAACACCCTGCTGCCAAAATCCACCTTTACTTCTGACACATCTCTATTCAGAGCCCAACAATCATTGGACTTGTGCCCCCTCCTGCTGCAATAAGAGAAGACCCAAGGATCACTCCTACCATCCCTCCTATCAAAATCTCTAGGCTAAGAAGGAGCCTTATTGTCCTTTTTAGCCTCCTGAACAAAAATATGTAGCTGTTTTGTCAGATCATCCAACTGCTCCACCACTGGGTCCCTATCCTGTTTAGGAACCTTTACCATATTCTTCTCTTCCTTCTTCACTCTATTCTCCTCTTCAATAAAATCCTCACTGACTTTGCTGACATATTTGGCACACCCCTCCTGATAGGTGTCCACAGCCAATAACTTCAAATGGGCCTCCACAGCTTCCTTCACCTTGTCCAAGGCAGGAAACTTCTTATCCCCATAGGAAAGAGTCTTCATCAATTCCTTCCTTGACAGCTCCTTCAACACATCCATCCTGACATCTCTAGCCAAGGCAGACCAAAAAACATCCTTGGCAGCATTTTCATGTGCCAGCTCCTCCACTTCCACCAAATATTTTACCACAGGGTCAAACTGTAGCAGAAACTTCTTGTAACTGAGTAAGTTACCAACACCACCATAAGACTGCCATTCACTGACAACACTGTTCAGATCCACAATAGTGAACCTGACACCCCATCTATCCACAATCTCCCTAAACAATAACTTCCAGTCCCTCTTCTTGTAGCCAGACATGGCCACAACCTCCTTCTCCACTTCCCTATCACCAATGAAGAAAATAATCTCCTTCACCATGTCCAGGTAAGAAGCACCATCCACACCAGAAGCAGTTTCATACTTCTCCAGAAACCACTTCACATCTTCACCAGTAAAATTGGTACCATCCCAAGTTTTAATCCTAACACACTCCCTAACCATCACAGCAGGAGGACCTTCCTCCCCACTGAAAGTCACCACAGGAATAGATGACCCAGAAGTCATTCAAAAACAACAGAGATTCCAAAGAACTAGCAGGTTTACACCCCATGTTGGGCACCAGAAATGTAGACAATTCTGTAGTACTAGCTATAGGCCTTGACCAAGGGAGTTGGAGGAAAACCAAGAGACAAATTCCCCTGTCCCTTTAGGAAAATAAAGTGAGATTTTCCTGCTACAGTAAATTGGTTCATGTTGCTAAAGCCCCTTTTCAGACACACTTGACTGTCTGATCAGCCAAGAAAGTAGTCTCCAGACGGACTACCAAACCAAAGAACTGAAATGTAGACCAATGTCCACACCAGAGAAAGCAATGATACTTGATGTAGGTTGCAAATCCACACCAGAGACAGAAATAATACTTGATATAGCTTGCAAGACTACACCAGAGAAACCAGTTGCCAAGTTAAGTTAAATGAAGAACTCACCTTGCAACAAACACAGCCAATTGTGGCCAAAAAACAGTGAAAACTGAGTGAGGAACAAGGATATCACCTCCGGCTAAATTTATGATAATTAAAGTTTCCCTAAACTGTCTTATTCACTATGTACACACAGACCACTATCTAAAAGCCCATGCACACCAACAAATTTGGCATTCTTGTGTGCCAAATTGCATAAAACCCCTCTAGAAATGCTTCCCAGCCCTCTAGCACCAAGGCCGGCAGTCCGCCTGACGTCAGGAAGCCTTCCTGAGGCGTCCGGACCACCCTGAAGCCAGAAAACAACCAAAAATGCCCAAAAATACCCAAAACACTTAGAAAAATATACTACAACTACTAAAACCTTTAAAACACATAATTAGGCTATAACAACATTGAGACATAAAATGTAAAGAAATATTTGCTCATTCTAATGCTACTAAGCACTTAACCCTAAGACTTAAGGTTAGCCCGTAAAACAAAAAACAAAATTAAACAGCTATCTTTTAAAATGAAAAATGAGAAATAATCCCTTTAATACTTATAATCTGAAAAATGTCAACAAGACATAAAATATAGAGAAATACCGGGGCTATCCAATGGTAGTACTCAAATCCCTGCAGTCCCAATATTCACCGAATAATTCCCGAAAAACACCCAATTAATAAACAATGCCATTTAAGACACATCAAAACAAGGCCAAATAGACCAACAAAGGGCTCTGCAAATGTTGGAAGACCACATTGGCACTGGATTCTTACCAAGAAGCTAGCACCAAGTATTATAGAAAGGTCAGTGAAGCCTTTGCTGAAGATGTGGAAGATTCAAGGAAGAAGGAAAGTATGAAAAATGGGAAAGCTCCTGAGAAGCCTAAAGGGGCTGATCCAGTTGTGGAGCAGTTGGCTGATCTGAAAAAACAGCTACATATTTTTGTTCAGGAGGCTCAGAAGGCCAATAAGCTCCTTCTCAGTCTAGGGACTTTGAAAGGAGGGCTGGTAGAGGTGATCCTTGGGTCTGCTCTTACTGAAGCAGGAAGGGAAAAAAGTCCAATGATTGTTGTGCACTGAATAGAGATGTTTCTGAAGGGAAGGTGGAATTTGATGGGAAATTACTCAATTTCACTTATTTTACTTTTGTGAATCCTAATGATGGTCAGGCTCCAGTGTAATTGGTGAGGGGGAGACATAATGTCAACTCAAGGAGGCCAAGGTTTGAAGAGTTGCCTAATAAGGCTTCCTCTTCTGGTAAAGGTGGAGATGATAGAAAGGGAAAAGGTAAGGATGCTAATAGATTCTCATTCACATCTTCTTTTGATGGTTTGGAGTTGTATTCTTGTGGTGGATAGTAAAGTGGGGAATACTTGTCTGGTGGGTATGATGTGGAAGCAGGAAAAGTGGGAGAGGCTAAGAGCAGTTCTCAGGCACAACCAAAGCCTAAGGCTTCAAAAGTGGATCCTAAGCTGAGTGCAGCTAGGAAAAATTACAGCAAAGAGGAGCTGTATAAAATGCAGAAGGGTATGTCTGATATGGGCCCCCCTAGTTCTGGAGCATTGGATATGAATGGTGAGCCAATGCCTATGAAGGTTGATTCTGACTCTGGGGAGGATTTCCATTTGGCTTTATTTCCAAAGCCTTCTGTAGTTAGAGGATCTGGTGAGGGATCTGGCTTTATTCCTGTTGAAGGTAGATCTTTTGGTGGTTCTGGTCCTCAAGAATATTTTAGGACCAAGGTGGTGAAGCCAAGGGCTCACTTTGAGAGACCATTTTTTTCTGGCCAAGTTAATGTTATGGACTCTGCTTTGGATAGGATGAATCAGGTTCAGGTTTCCCTTACTTATGTGGAGCTATATGCTATCAGTCCTGGGTTGGCTGATAGACAAAAGAAGATTTTGACCAGGAAAATGGTTTTTGCTGGGGAGGTGGAATACATTTTTGATTCTTCTGAAAGATTTTGTGAAGGGTTAGAAACATATTTTTCTGATCCTTTGGGTTATGTCAATGTCACCCTGAATGGTAGGGAGGATAAGGTATTGGTGGATTCAGGTTCTCAGATTAGCCTGATTTCTTTGTATGAGGCTGCTCATTTGGGCCTCCTCATCAATACTGGATTTGGTGGAAACTTAAGAGGGATTGGTGGCAATGTCACTGAATTGGTAGGAACATCTGAATTTTTTAAATTAGATGCTGGTGGAGCCTCAGGGAAGGTTCATTTTTACATTTCCAAGGGGAGGGTGAAAGCAGTTTTGGGTGGGCCATTCTTGATGGATTTTTAAGAAAGAATTGGTTATCAGTTTGATGTGAGAATCAGTTTGAAGTTTACTGGTGAAGATGAAAGAGTGCTTCACATGAGGCTATAATCCCTAGAAGAGGATGGTTGGGAGAACAGTCCTGGCTTGTCATCAATGTGCCAGTGTATGAATTATTTCAAGAGAAGAAGAGAAGTGGGTTCTTCCTGTGGTATTTTGGAGTGTGGCTCAGGCTCTAGTAGGATTCTGTCTTTTTTAGAGTAATCAGGGCTTATCACCCTTGTGCTACAACCTCTCCCCAAGTTGAGGAAATCCCAGGTTGTAGTAGGTCAGCTCCCTTTGAGATATACCAAGTGGATTTTCAACTCTCTCTTTTTAATGTTTCTTTTCTCTGAAAGTATTCTTCAAGTTGTTTATTTAGTCTCTGTTCTCTCTCAATATTTTGTATTTTTTTATTTATGTTCAAGAAAGAAGATGGGTTACATATTTTTATTGAAAGATATGAGGAAAAGCTTTGGAATGGTGAGATTGGACTCTGATAGTAAGTCCTTTCAATTGTGCACTGCTAGGGTTTCCTCTAAACCTTTCAAAAACATTACCTTGGCCACACCTGTAAGAGTTGGGGAAACCCCTGGTTATTTTTGTAGGTCAGAAAGAAATTTAAAAAAAATAAGAAAAAAATTTCAAGATAATTAGAGATAATCAACAAAAAAATCTGCATATAATGAAGAAAGAAAAAAAAACTTTTGTGAAGATCAGCAAGATCAAGGTTTGACCCTCCAGAATGAGGTTAAACTGCACAGTTTTAGTGGGCTTGATTCTGGAGATGTTTTAGGCATCCAGCATGAGGTTAAACTGTACAAGTTTAGAAGATGTGATTCTGTGGATGAATCAAGATTTGAAGATTTCGAAGATTTGAGTGAAGATGATGATGTGGATGTGAAGAAAAGCTTTATAGTGGTGAGATTTGGGTCTAAAAGTAAGTCCTCCCAATTGTGCACTGCTAGGGTTTCTTCTACACCTTTCAAAAACATTACCTTGGCCACACATGTGAGAAATGGGGAAACCCTTGGTTTTTGTTCTAGGTCTGGTGAAGAAGAATTCCCGAAGATTTCTCCAGTTGAAGGTGGAGCAGCAAAATATAAGAGGGTAGCTCAGAAGATTAGTCCTGTTAATGAGCCTATGCCTGTGGGTTTGAATCCTCCCTTGAAGAGGCTTCTTTTGTCAAGGAGATCTGTACTGTACTCCTCTGGTGAAGAATCCTCCTGATTTTGTGGAAAAGTTGAAAGTTGTTAATTTTGGTCCTGATGGGTGGTTGTCTGAAGAGGAAAGGAAGTTTTTGTTGCACATTATTGTACTGAGAAAGAAGGCTGTGGAATTTGTAGAGGAGAAAAGGGGGGTGTTGAAACACTCTTATGGGGAACCTTACTTGATTCCTGTGGTTTGTCATGAAACTTTTCAAATCAAACTTATTTCAATTCTGGCTGCTATCAGAGATGAATTTGTAGAGATTGTCAGGGAAAGGTTCAAGACTGGGCTATATGAGCAGTAAATATCCAGTTATTCAAGTCCTGTTTTCTGTGTGAAGAAGCAAAATGGGAAGTTAAAAGTGGTTCATGATCTTAGAGCTTTGAAAAGAGTCACTATCAAAGATGCTGGTATGCCACCAAGTGCAGAGGATTTTGTTGAAGCTTTTTCTGGAATAGTGTTTTAAGGTTTGGGTGATATTATGGGTGGTTATGATGAGAGGGAACTTCATGTGGATTCAATGCCTCTCACATTTTTGAGACTCCTTTGTGAATATTTCAGCTCACAAGGTTGCCTCAAGGAGCAATAAATTCAGTGGCAGTTTATCAAGCACAAATGGCTTAGATTCTGCAGGATGATGTTCCTACTCATGCTGGAGTTTTTATTGATGATTATGGAATTAAAGAACCATCCACTGATTATGGTAATGAGGTGTTGAAAGAAAATCCTGGTATAAGGAGGTTTGTTCTGTAATATGCAATAAATCTAGAGAGAGTGCTGTTTAGGATTGAAGAGGCTGGTTTAACCATATCTGGGTCAAATTTCTGTTTTTGTGTTCCTGATTTAGAAATTCTGGGTCATGTGGTGTGTAAAGAGGTAAGGATTATGGCAAAGAAGAAGATTAATAAAATCCAGTCATGGCCAAGACCTAAAAATACTACTGAAGTCAGGGGATTTTTGGGAGTGTGTGTGTATGTCAGGATTTTTATTAAATATTTTTCTTTGTTGGATTCACCTTTAATGAAGCTTACCCAAAAAGATGCAGACTGGGAATGCACTGGAGAGTGTGAAGAGGATTTCAGAAGTTAAAAAAGGTGATAGGTGAAGATATTATTCTTCACAAGTTGGATTATGGTGTTGTTTCCAGGAAAATTTATCTGGAAGTGGACTCAAGCTATATTACTTCTGGTGCTGTTTTGTCTCAGGAAGATAAAACTGGAAGGTTCAGGCCATTAAGTTATAAGTCATTGGTTTTTATTGAGGTGGAATCAAGGTATTCTCAGCCTAAGTTGTAATTGTGTGGGGTACCTAAAATCTTGAAGAAGCTACAGTTTGTTTTGTTGGGTCAGAATTTTGAGCTGCAGGTGGATGCAAAATCTTTGGTTCAGATGATTAACACACCTAGTTTTCCAAATTCTCCAATGACTAGGTGGGTGAAATTTATTCAACATTTCTCTTTTGATTTGGTGCACAATCCAGGAAAAACTTTTACTATTCCTGATGGGTTGTCAAGGAGGCCACCTACAGATGTTGATTCTGATTCTGAAGAGTTTGATGAAGATGTTCCAGTGGTTAGGGCCAGTACAAATGGTGCTCAAAATTTTTCTAACCTCCCCCATGAGGTTAAACTGGCTGGTGATAATTTTGTTTCTGATGAAGGTTTAGACCTACCCCAAGAGGTTATACTAGCTGGATCTGATCTTGATTCTAGTGATCAGGATGTTTTTTTTGATGAAGAAGGGGCGGTTTTTTAAGTTGGCTCAAATTTAGAAAATAGTGTTTTTTTTGGTGCACTGTATTCTCTAGAAATTCAGTTGAAAGAGAAGGATGTGCCAAAATTAAAATATTGGTGTCCTTGATGGGCTGGTCAATTGGCCCATGTGCATTCTGGTGATTTTTATGATAGTGTTGTGCCCTTGGATGTAATTTTGCTGGATTTGAAGATGAGACCTGGGGTCAGTTAGGGTTTTATTTTTTATGGTGGAATATCTGTTGACCTTGGAGAGGCCAGATATTTGTGATTATGATACTTGGTTAGCAATCAAGAAGAAGAGTCCTGGCTTTTATGTGTCAGGGAGAAGTTTGAGGAGGAGGAGGCATCCAAATCCTCAGGTTGTGATGACTCAAAAGAATTTTCAAGAGGTGTTTTTGAAGTCTTTGCATGAAGATCTTGGTCATAGGGGATTTGGGGAGACTTATAGAAAGGTAGCTGACAGACTTTGGTAGCCTGGTATGAAGTTAGCTGTGCAGGGTTGGGTCCAATCTTGTGAAGAGTGTCAAAGAAGAAGTTATTGGAAACCAAACAAAATCAGTCATGCTACTGGTGAATTAACTGTGTTTGTAAGATTCATTATGGATGCTGTTTATATTAAAGAGGGCAGGTATAAATATTTGATTGTTGCCAGTGATTATTTATTTGGTTGTGTTGAGGCTGTTCCTCTAGTTAATTTGACTGCTAAAAATTTGGAAGAGTTTTTGAAAAATGAATGGGTTTATAGATATGGGTTAATGAAATTGGTGACTGTTGATGGTGGGCCAGAGTTTGGAGCTGAATTCAAAGAATTTGTGCTTAGCATTAGCTCTAAAATAAGGGGGTCTATGCCTCATTATCCTGAAGCTGAAGGCATGGTTGAAAGAGGTCATCAACTTATCAAGAATGCTTTGGTGAAAATATGTGGGGATAGTGCTTAAAAATGGAGGCATTATTTACCTTTGGTGTTATTTTCTGATAGGGTCTCTGTGAGAAGGAAAACTGGATATTCTCCTTATTAGTTAATGTTTGGGAAGAACGCAGTCTTACCAGTGGACTTGGAAGCTGTTTCTTGTCTTGGAATTGATTGGGAAGAGGTGCACTCAACAGAAGATTTGCTCTGTCCTAATATGCAACAGTTGGAATGTAAATAAGAATTTCAGGAGAAGGTTTTCTCTAGAACAATGAAGATTAGAAATCAATCAGTCAGATACTGGGACAAGAAGTTGGCTCATAGACTCAGGAATCCCTTAAAACCTGGTTTTTGGGTGTTGGTTTATAATAGAAGTTTGGAGAGTCAGTGGGGAAAAATGTTTTCTGACAGATGGAATGGACCTTACAAAATCATATCTCAGGTATCTGGAGGTTCTTATGTTTTGGAAGAGTTGGATGATGCAGTCTTGAAGAAAAGAGTGGCTGCAGATCAAGTGAAGAGGTTTTATCCTAGAGGCACAAGATATGAAGAAGACTGACTCTGCAATGAGGATAAACAACAGAACATTCTTTTAATTTTGGATTTTGGTTGCTGAAGAGCAGATTTTGTGTTGGAAAATTTATTTAGAGGTACACATGGGTGGGGCTATAAATTTGATCTTGGAAAGTGTAGGGGTAACTGATGGGTTGGCTGATCTATCAACAGTTACCCCAGATTGTCTGTTTTCAACCCCTTCTCTTAATTTGGTTGAAACCTAGTATTGGTTTCTTTTCACAGTTTTTTAGTTCTCTATGACTTTAAAATGAATTTATTGTTGGTCTTCACGTGCTGGACTCTTCATTATTATTGGTTTTTTGGTTTATTGTGTTGGAAGTTTTTTTTTTGTTAGAAGGTACCCAGGGGGGGATTCTAAATTTTATTTTGGCAAGTGTGGGGGTAACTGATGTGCTAGCTGCACTGTAGAACAGCTACCCCAGAATGTCTGTTTAAATTCTTTTTTTGTCCTAGTTTAATTCTAGTTCTGTTTTTTGGCATTCATGTTTTTAGTCCTCTATGACTTTAAACTGGCACAGACTGGTTCCTTAATCTTAAGTTTATTTGGAATGGTGGTGGATTACTGGTTGTCTCCCATCATTTTTACTTATTGGAGGGAGCCCACCCATTGATCTTTTCTTTGGAATGGACTTGACCTTGTATTTCTCTTACTTTTATTTATTTTATTTTGTGTTGTGTTGATGGATGTGGTTTTAGATTTTTTTCTTTTAATTTCTTTCTTTTTTTTAATTTTTGATGGGAGTTTCTTAGATAAAAAGGTGGAAAATTAAAAAATCAAAATTATAGGGTGTCACCACATCAGGGTACCCTGGATGTGGGCAAGCATTGGTGGGGAATGGCTCATTGATTGGCCAGGCAATGCTATTTGTCTATTTATTATTATTTATTATTATTATTATTATTTATCAGTTTCTTTTATTTATTCTTCATTTTCAGTATTATTTATATTTTATTTCAGTCAAGATTATTCAGAAATTACTTAAAGGTGTTTCAACATCAAGGTACACTTGGATGTGGGTAAGGTATCAGGGGATCAGCTCATCAATTGGCTGGGGGATACCATTTGTATTTATTATTTATTTTATCACTACGCAATATAGGGGGTGGACTTGCTGGCAAGTCCCCAGCCTGAACTTAGACAGAACTCAGATGGAACTCAGACTGAACTCTACTTGAATACCCACCTAAAACTTTTCTGCTGAGTGGTTTTCATCCCTGATTGTATAGTTCCTTTGTCAATGGCTCAATGTGTGTTCAATCTGTGGTGAATTTGAGTCCAAGGTTGGGGACTTGCTAACAAGTCCGCCCCCCATATTGTGTGGTGTATTTTGTTTTTATTCATTTTATTTTCTCAGCTCTCATATTTTTTTGGGCATTACGGTTTTAATTCTTTTCAATTTTTTTTAGTATGTTTGTAATTATAGGTATTAATCTGTAAAAAAACTTGAATTGCTAATTATTATTTGTTTTCTTTATTTATTAATTTATTTTATTTTCTGTTTTCAATAAGTTAATGTCTGGAAGAAGAAGCTTTTGGAAGTTGGTTAGGATTGTGTTGATGATTTTGTTTTTTAAGGGTTGTTGGATGCACTGTTTTCTTTAAAGTGAATTCTTCTGGAAATATGGTATGGGTTGTAATGGTCTGTAAAAGGGTTGGAAGGTATTTTTCAGGAAGAAGCAGAAGAAGCTGGAATAGAATTTTGGAAGGTGTGCTTGATGATTCTTGACATCTTCCAGTGGTCATCCAGAAGTTGCTTTCTCAGGGTCTTTTTCAAACTCATTCAATTTTCCATAAAAAGAAAAAGTCTTTAGCATGTTAAAACACATGATGCTTTGTTTTTGCTTCATATCCTCATAATCCAGGGTTAAAGAAGTTTCAAGAGGTTGGCCAACTCCAATAGTAGTTTCAAGAGGAGGGGTGCCATCTAAACAAGAACAATTTTGTTCAGAAGTTGTTTCTTTGTTGATAAAATTGGATGAAATATTATGGTACTTACAGATGAGAAGTTCTTAAAAATTGTAAGCTATATTGATTTGGACTTCTGAATAAATGTAAGGGTGTGTTGTTGGAGGATCAGCCAGAGATAAATATGGATTATCTTGATCTTCTTCCATTGGGTTCTTAGAAGGTGAACTGGGATGTAACTGTTCCTGGGGCCTAGCTGGAGAAGGAGAGTTTTTCTAGGTATTTTTGTTGTTATTGATATCCTTCTCAGTTGGATTGGTTGCTGGTGCTGGAGAACTAAAGTTGTTGTATGATGGGGAGGGTGAAGGTGATCTAAGGGCTGGCTGTTGTCTTCTGTATGAATTTCTTGAAGAAAATGAACTTTCAGAAGAATAGTTGGCAGGAAGAGGAGAGGTTTAGTTTCTTCTTCTGGATGGAGAAGGTAATTTTAGGTTTGGAGCAGTTTTGGGAGTTCTGATTCTTCCTTGGGGAGCTCAAGCAGGTGCTCTAGAATTTGGGAAGTTTTGGCATTTTTGGACCTTAAAATTTTTCTTTGCATTGCTCTGTGAGAACTAGGAGGTTGTTTTGTAGAAGTTTTTTTGTTTTTTGGATGATTTTGTCTGTTTTTCTGGCTAAATTTGGAAGCTTTGAGCCTGATTTTTGCTTCCTAGTGAGGCGGGCAGGCTGCCTGGATGCAGTCTAGAAGCCTAGGGGCTTATTTTAAAGCATTTGGAGCTGTAGGTGCAGAGATGAAAGCAGATTTTTTGGAAGAGAAATCTGGCCTTTTGGAGAGTCTTCTGGGGACTGATCTCTTGAAGTTTCTGGAAAGAGCTGAAGATAAAAAAGAAGAGGCTGGACCTAGTTCTGGGGATCTAGTAGGGGATCTCAAAATGTATTTGTGGGAAGCTGAAGGTGGAGGTAGAGGATAGTTGGTGTCTCTATCACATTTTTTCTTTTTGGAGTTACAAGAGTCATAAGTCCTGTTGTATAGTGTGGCTTCTGGAGTTGTTAAAGGAAAGTGCAGGGTCTGCACATGTGGATGCACTGTTTACAAGCATAGTCCTTGGGAGCAGTGAAGAAAGGAAGAGTTGATGGGTAAAAATCAGGGGATACAAGGTTTACCATGATCTGTGGTGGAACAAGAATAAAAAGAAAGAGATAAGAAGAAAAAATTTTATCAGTGATGGGTAGAAGATGAAGATAAGTTGAAGTTCAACAAGTTGAATGTTGGTGTGTATGCATGAGAATAGGTGTAAGTTCTTATGCAAAAATGCTGTTAGTCCATCAAGACTTTAAACTGAAAATTATGGAGTCCCCCAAGACTTTAAACTGAGGAATTTGAGTCCCCCAAGACTATAAACTGAGGATTGGTAAGGGCTGAGTCCTTCAGGACTATAAATTGATAGTTTTGTATGATAATTGGGCAGAGGGCATCCAAAGGTGGAGTCTCTGAATTTAGTTAAGGCAAGTGTGGTGGTAACTGATTAGCTGGCTTCCCTATAGAACAGTTATCCCAGAATGTTAGTTTGTTTCTTTGAGTCTTTAATGGTTTTATCTCTGGTTCTGTATTTTGATTTAGGTTTTTAGTTCCCCAAGACTATTAACTGAGGGTTTTGAGTACTCCAAGACTATACAATGAGGGAAGTTAGTCCCCCAAGACTTTAAACTGAGGTTTTTTTTTATGTTGGCTACATTCAGGAAGTCTGGAAAGTGGCCAAATGTTTTTATTTCTATGTCAATAATTTCATTCAAGAATCAAATTACAGAAGAGAATCAAGAGATGAAACAAAGTGTTCAGAATTAGTTTTGAACTGCTGGATGAGGTGTTTTGTTTTCTCAATGTCTTGTGGATCTTTAGAAGTATTGGATTGGAAGTAGTTTAGTAGGAGATGTTTTTGTTGAGAATAATGTTGTTGAGATTTGTCCTTAATGGTAGGCAAATAATTAAGTGTTGGTGTTTCAATGGATCACACATTGTCATCATCACTGTCTGGATGGGGATAAACTTGAGAGTCATTAGTTCTAACTTCATTATGGAGAAATATTGGTCTTACCATCAGAAGGACCAGGTATGGTGGAACCAGTGTTTGCAATGGTGTTGGCACTCTTTTTGGAAGAGTGTATTTTGTTAATTAATCTGGGTATCATGATGGAAGGCCTAGATCTTTTGGTTCTGTTGAAAGATGGACCAGGTTGAGGTTTAGATGAATTTGATGAAGAGGATGAGGGAACAGGTCTAAAGCAAGATTTTTTTCTGGAATAGCAGGCATTACAAGAGGTTCTGTATGGATGAGCTGGTGGTTTTATGGCACATATAAGGTTATGGTCAATACAGTATCGACAGGGACCCATCTTGGGGGTTTATTTTGAAAGATGTTTTAACATGGTGGTTGTTTAAGAAAGAAGAATGTGTACATTCTTAATTTGAGGGAGGATGTGGTCATCCAACATTGGCTGGGGCCTTTGTTGTGTAGTTTGGTATGGTTTCATGACATCTTAAATGGAATTGATTTCTGCTTATGGTGTTTTTCTGGATTGACAGGCTAAATATTGGAGCTACAGGGATGAGGCTATTATCATTGGATAGTCCTGGTTTTTTTCTATATTTTATTTTTTGACGATTTTTTTATATCCTAAGTTTTAAGGGCTCTTTTGGTCACTTTTCATTTTTTACTATAACTTTTTAATTTTTATTTTGGGTTTTTTGTGCTAACTTTAAGTTTTAGGGTTAATTTCTTAGTACTGTTGGATAGCCCTGGTTTCTCTCTATGTTCTATGTTGTGTTAATTTTTAAGCATCTTTTAATATTTAAGGTTTTTTCTGTTGTTTTCTTGTTTTTTAGTTGTTTTTAGTGGTTTTCTGGATTCAGGGGGCCTGCCCACCTTGGTTGTAGCATGATGGGGAGCACTTCTAGAGGGTTTTTTATGCAATTTGGCTGGCAAAAGTGCCAAATTAGTTGCTGTAGCATAGATTTTTAGATGGGGGTCTGTGTGTACATACTGAATAAGACAGTTTGGGGAGACTTTAATTATCACAAAACTATCTGGTAATTAGATAACTGTTTCTCAATCATATTTCACTGTTTTTTGGCCACAATTGGATGTGTTTGTTGCAAGGTGAGTTATTCATTTGACTTAACTTTGGAAACTGGTTTCTCTGGTGTAGCTTTGCAACCTGCATCAAGTATTATTGCTGTTTTCTGTGAAACAAGTGCACAGTGTTTTGGTTTTATGGTGTAAATCTTTCTGCATTTCAGGTTTTCTTTAGTTTTTAGTCATCTGGGCTACTGTCTTGGCTTGTCAAACAGTCAAGAAGTAGCTAGAAGGGGTATAGTGACAGTCTTCAATTTGTTGTAGCAAATAAATCTCACCTGGTATTTCTCAATGGGACAGGGGTTTTTTTCTCTAGTTTTTCTCCAACTCCCTTGTTCAAGGCCTATAGCTAGTACTCTATTATTGTCTACAATATCTATTTCAGGGGGTTTTTCCCCTGTGTACTGACTCTATATTCTTATATATATATATATCTAAGCATGTAAACATATTTATAGATAAACATGCTCTCATTCAATACCTTTCATCAAATAGAGCCAAGAAATGTCAGCAAAGAGTGATGATTTCACAAAAAAAAATACTATTAAATATTTAATATTTAATATTTAATTAATTTAAAATTAACAAAAAAAAATTATTTTTTTATTTTACTTTTATTTTTTATTTATTTATTTTTCTTTATTTTTTTCATTATATATATATATATATTATTTATTCATTTTATTTTTTTATTTTTTATGTTTATTTTTATTTTATTTATTTATTTTTGGTTAAGGAGGAGAAGGTGAAAAACATATCACAAGAAAAAAAACATTATTTTTCATTTATCACAAATAAAATAATGTAACATCATAACCTTTCACACCATGTAACATTTTCATTCCATTTCAAGACAATTCTAACATGTTACAAATTTTAAACAGGCTGAGTTCAAGTACAGAGATGTGAATATCTTCATTAAGAAAAAAGTTAGTAATTTCACACTAAATTCCCCCTTCAGCATATTCTCTGTATGTGTAATTAGGATAAAATAGAAAGAAACACTTATTTAGTGTCCTAAGTGCATTAATAGTGCATTGAACAAATTATATGCACTAGTTAAGTTAGTATTTAATTTAAGGTTAGTGCCCTGAATTCACAACCACACTTAAAATTGCCAATTCAGTCAAGAATTTACCCATGTAAGTGCCTGACAGGACTGTGCATTCAGTCACCCCACATTTCATGTTTTTTTAAGGTTTCTCAATGGGTTTAGAGGATATTATTCTTTATTTTAAAATTAGATTTTCACAGGTAAAATTTTTATTATTAGTGTTTTGCTCCCTAGTTATGATCTTCCTACTTTATACGCTTTTTCAGGTTTTTTTCTCTCCTCTTTCAGTGTTTTATTTAAGTAATAACACACATATATGTTGTTTTTGGGTTTTTTCTATATTTTGATGGATTATCTTGTGTTATTCTTAATTTTTTGTTAGTAACATGGTTTATCTTTTGTGAGGGGAAAGTCCTTTGGTTACTAAGGCCTGTAAAGATTCTTGAAGTGGACAATAAGGTGCTTTTAAGGTGTGTGATTCCCATTTTTATCCATTTAATGGGTTTGAGAGAAAAGGTTTGAACATGTTAAGACCTAAGAGGGCAGACTGCTACTAATGTTAACACTAGCCTAAGATGGGACTGAATATGTTGGGGCCACCAATAGTGAGGGAAACAACTATGAGAGACTAAGATTTAACTGGATTACTATATAAGTTTTCTGATGTGGAGCACTCCACAGCACTTACCCCATAAAGCCCCTTTATGTGATATCCTCTCTTCTGCCTCTTACAATGCATAGCACCCCTAGCGCTCCTCCTCCTTGCCCCTCAACCCAAATCCTAGCATTACCCCCTCTTTTACCACTCCTACCCCCTGTGATCCTTCTCAAAATTTTTCATTTTCACCTTGGCATTTTCTAAGTTCTCTATTGGCTTCCAAGATCTACTTCCTCCTCCATAACCTTTCCAGTGCACTAAATACCAAACCTTTCCCTTGTAAAATTTCTTAGCAATAACCTTTTCTACTTCAAACTCCTCAACATTTTAAGCGTAGAATGGCACTAGTAGTTCTTCTGGGTGTCATGGTATTGTATTTTCTTTATTTTTTTGAGTAGTGAGACATCAAACACTGGGTGCACTTGTCTCATCTAGATTGGTAGTTCCAACTCATATGCTGAGTCAGATATCTTGTGCTTGATTTTAATTGGGCCCACTTTCCTGTGAACTAGTTTGGAGATTGGGCATAATGTAGAAAGAAACATTAGCTTAGACAAACCCTTTCACCTACTTCTAGAGTCCAATGTTGAGTCCTCCCTTGATCATGGTGGTGTTTCATTGACTATTGGGATAGTTTGAGTGCTGCTTCTAATTGCTGACAAATTCTCATTAATTTTTGAAATTTTTCTTCAGCTTCTGAAACTTGCAACATTGATGGGGTAAAAATTGAGAATTTTGGGTGGTATCCATATTTGGCATAGAAAGGTGAAATGCCAGTTTCCCCATGTGTCCGTTTATTGTATGAGAATTCAGCCAATGGTAGTAGCTGAACCCAATTTTCTAGCTGATAGTTAATGAAGTGGCACAAGTATTTTTCAATTTCCTTGTTCACTATCTCAGATTTATCATCATTTTTTGGGTATCATGCTGTTGAAAAAATGGGCTTAATGTTTAGTTTCTCATACACAACCTTTAACAGCTCAGAGTTAAGAGTACTTCCCCTATCTGATACTATACTTTCTGTTATCAGATGGCCTAGGCACAAGTTAAAGGGTCGTCCTGAGTAAATGATACTAGAAAATTTATTGTGTACTACTTCAAAGCCCAGAGGAATTCTTTGAAGAAGTTATTCAAAGATATGGCAAAGAGATATTAATACTGCTTCAAGATAGGTTTGAGGTGAATACTAATGTAAATTTAGATTGACACTAATTTTTCAGGCTAATCTCATGAAGGGTTAGAACTTAGAAACCACAGAAAGATTTAGGAATTTAATATTGAGTAGAATTTATTTTTAAGAAAGTTAGAAAACAATAATAGTCTTATATAATTTCAACTACTGTCCCAATGATATTATAATTTAATTCTAAGGAATTTCAAACCCATCCAACCAATTATATAGATAACACCACCTTGCATTGAACTCTTTAATAAAACATTATTACTTTATTGTTGAACCTGAAATATAACCCACAGGTCCTTTAACCTTACTTCTATTTCTACTCACAGACCCTTAATTACCCTCAGATGCACATCAAACCACATTTAGAATATACCATTGACCATAGCACTAATACGCTGTGAATTTGCTTAATATTGAAAATTATGAGCATAAGATTGACTAATTTATATTTTAATGTTTAGATAGCATGTTCAAATCAAGGCACACAATAGGAATCACAGTTGCTATGTAGATGTTGCTTTTGTGCTTTGTGTATGGATTTGTGTACTACATTTTGGACTAAAAAAGGTTGTCTTTTACTTTTATTTTCATGTGTTGCATGAAACTTTCAGAAAAGCCATGTAACTTTCAGACATGCACCACCATTAAGTCTGGAATACCCTCTGATGTAGCCTGTGTAGTGGTGGGGACAAAGTGCGCCATCTTGGTGCCAAAATCAACTACTTTGAGGATAGAATTATTTCCTTGTTACTTGGGTAAATCCACTTTTAAATCATAAGAGAGAGCCTTACATGGATGCTTGGGTATGCTTATCAGGGTTAGTGGCCTGGCTGTTGGGATGACTTTATTCCTCTGGAAAGAGTCACACACCACTTCATAGCGCTGGATGTATGCCTTCATGGACTTCCAGTAAAATTTGAGATTTAAAAGCTCCACAGTACTCAGTGGTCCTGGGTTTCCTACTATTGGGGAATCATGCCTTGATTTGACCACCTGCCTCTTGAGCTACTCCTCATTTGGAAGCACTATACTTCCATTGAAATACAGCTCTCCCCCTTCCAGGTGATACTCTTCTAAGCCTCTCCTTACCAATACCTCCTTTTATAACATTACCTTTACCAACTCCTTCACTCCCTCAGCCATTTACTTCTCTCTCCTTATCCATTCCATCAAATCCTCATCCACCAATTCCACCTCATCTAGGCCTACCCCCTCTTCAAGGTCCCCCCTCAATAACACTGTGCCAACAGTATATATCTGGTCCAGTGCTGGTTGAAAGTTATGAATTTATGAAAGTGCATCTGGTTCACCACTTTTCTTCCCTGGTCAGAATTGGACAGCAAAATTAATGTTGCTTAAAAGTTCTTCCCAGTACACTTTCCAGCAAGTCAAATTTTTTGTGGTCAGAAAGGTTTCCAAGTTTCTATGGTCCATGTAAATAATAACTTGTAAATGATGAGGCCCTCTTTCCAAATAGTGGTGGGAGGTGCATACAGCTTCTACTAGTGCCAATAACTCCTTATCATATATTTTATAGTTTGATTCAGCTCTTAGAAGTCTACATGACAAATATTCTACTGGTTGTAAGACATTTTCAGCATCATATTGGGATAATACAGCACCTAGTGCAAATTCTGAGCAGTTTCATTCTATAAAAAACGGCTTGATTAAGTCTGTAATCACAAGAATAGGGGCTGTTACACATTGTTCTTTCAGGTAGTCAAGTTCATCTTATTGGCTACTTGTCTAAATGAATTTGGCTTCCTTCTTTTTGAGGTCATTCAGTGGTTGGAAAATGTGGGAGGAATTTTCAATAAAATGGCAATAAAAAATTTTAAAAGCCTAAAAATGACTGGAGCTTCTTTACTGAGGCCGGTGTTGGTCATTCTGGTGCTTCCTTTACTTTCTCCTGGTCCATTTTCACCCTATTCTTTTAAATGATCATACCCAGATAGGGGATTTCACTCCCTGATAAGACCCATTTTTCTGGCTTTAACCATACTTGTACCTCCCTCAATCACTGCAAAGAGTCCTTGACATGTGTCTGGTGTTCCTCCATTGATCTGGGAGCAAATCAAGATGTCATCTAGATACACCGCTACATCTATATGTATTCAATCTCTGAAGATGCTATTGATGAAGTGTTGAAAAGTGGAAGTTGTGTTACATGGACCAAATGGCATTACCAACCACTCAAAATGACCAAATTTAATTTAGAATTCCAGTTTGTTTTCATCTCCTTCTTTCACATATATTAGGGGGTGTCAGTTCTGGCAAATCCGCACTTAACTTAAGTGCGGATTTCAAACCAAATCAGCACTTAAATTTTGCAAAAAAGTCACTTATTTCAAAAAAGGGTGTCAGTTATGACCTCAAATCAGCACTTTTTTCCCGTTTTTTTTCACAACCACATTTTGGCCACAAAACATCCCTTCCTTTCTTACCCCATCCCTGTCACATGTGACACACTGACCTTCCTCGCTACCTACCCATCAATCCTCGGCACACACCCCTTCCTGACATTTTCAATATTTTGACCAGGCATGTTTACATTCTTTTTTACTTATTTCTTCTACTTCTTAATCTTTTTTCTATGGGTGTCAGTTCTGACCTCAAATCAGCACTGTTTTTGTGATTTTTTTTTCAAAACCACATGTTGGCCACATCATCCCTTTCTTTCCTATACCATTTTGTACTCTCCAAATGTCCTCTTTGTGTACTTCATTCACTTGGGTTGGTATTTTGGTTTGTTGCATATTCATTTTTTTTGGAATTTACAGTGAAAATTTTTTTTTTGGATGGCTCATTGGTTTTCTTTCACCAGCTCAACATGAAATCGCATATTTTCTGAAATCGCATATTTTGTCAGTGATTTTTTTTTCATTCATCCCTCATATCCTTTTCCTATTCTCCTCCAACATCCCTCAAACAATTTGGTTTCATTCATTTTGTCATCTCATCTCTCCAGATAAGTCACTTTATTCTTTTTTTTTTGATTTTTTGATTACTAATTATAATTTTTTTTGTTTTTTTCTGTTTATTTTATTTTTTTTGTAAGTGGTTATTTTGGATTTCAATGGTATAATTAACCTTTTTTTTCTCTCCCTCTTTACTTTCTTTTTTAGCTCCATCACCCTACTCTTCATCCCTCCTTGGCATGGTCATTATCCCCCCTTTCCCTTATTTCACTTTTTTTTGGCTCCATTTCATTGAAACACATACATTGCACATTCTTTATGCATTTCACTTACTCCATATTCAATTTCCCCACAATTCCAACATCAATCTTTCTCACTCTATTTTTCCTACTTTTCAATCAAGGTAAGTTTCATCTCCTTTTTTTCATGCCTATATGATACCTCATTACATTTATGAAAAGTTCATACTTAAATATATGTATGACTCTTATCTGGATAACAGTGAACTTATAAAACTCCTTTTGATCTCATCTTCATTACCACTTTTCAAGTTTTTGTAAAATTTTGAAAATCAGACTCGGAATTAGGGTTAGGTTTATTCAAATCTAATGTTCTTTTAACTGAAGATTCTCCTGAAGGCTACCTTTCATTTCCTACAAACAGATTTGAATTCGATTCAGTGGTTGCTGAGATATTTACCGTTAAAGTTGAGCCTTTTTTTTCCCAATTTAAATTTTTATTTCATTTTTTTATGTAACAAATTAGGGTTAGGTTTATTTAAATCACATGTCCTTTAACTGAAGATTCTACTAAAGCATATCTTTCATTTCCCACAAACAGGTTTGAATTAGGTTCAGTGGTTTCTGAGATTTTGACCTTTGAAGTTGAGCCTTTTTTCCAAATTTCACTTGTCTTATTTCACATTTTTATATTGCATATTTAGAGGATAAGGATTCTGAAACTCTTATATGATTATTATCTAGGCATTTCAATTATATAGGCATATATTTGTTGCTCACAAATATCACTAAAGCTCAAAAAGATGAAGATTTTTGCTTATGGGACACTCTACCTTCCTTTAACTCTTTTCTTGCTCTTCGACTCAAAAAGCACTGTAATAAAGCATTTGAAAAAAATCATGAACTTGCAACCAAAGTTGGAATACCAAATTGATGTGACTCCGAATGGGAAGATATCAGCCACAAATATCTTTTATTTTCTAATGTTATTATCACTCATTCTGGATTTCACAATAAAATTCACACCAATACCAAGGACACCAATTTTCTTACTTTTGGTATATTCTCATATATCAAACCAATGACTGGCCAACCAATACCATCTCCAGCTAAAATCAAATGACATGGTTTATATTTTCCAGACCACCGGTGCATCATTGATTTTGGTTTGGGAAATGGTATCATCGAAACTATTTTGAATTCTTCTAAGGATAATCATCAAACGACCAAAGCTCCTCCTGGTTTGGAATCCTGTCAAGATTTAACACATTTTGGTTGCTCATTTCAAATCAGTCATAATTGATTCAAAGAATCAATAAGGTAATGAAAGAAGGTAAAGTTAATCGATTTAAAAAAACTTTATTTAGATCCAAAAAGTATGGGGATTAGAGTTGTCATCAAAAAATTTATATTTTTCGTAAATTTTTTATGTATCAATTTCCTCAACTAAAGTAATGGGCCCACGACCTTGTGTTGTATAAATGGTAATCATGATAACATTTATTTGTTTCATGGGGTTCCTCTAGCCTATACTTGTGGAAAGTCCCAAACTTTTGTTTCTAGATTTGATCTGCATTTTGGCTGAGGGATTGTCATTACTTTAAACTAGTGAAATTGATATATATTAGATATTTATTTAATAATTTATGTAATTATATTAAATTTAGATTTCTTCCACCACTTACTTCAATAAAATGCAGGGGGGGGGGGGTATTGCCAAATTTTCAAATCTGACATGTGAAATTGATGACTTAGAAAAATTTTGGTGATATCCACCCCTTGCTTCAATAAAATGCAGGGGAGAGTATTGCAAATTTTTTAAAACAGATATGGAATTTTTTTGACTTGTAAATATTTTGGTGAAAATTTTTGACGAGAATATGAAAGTAATTGTTTCAACCTTGAGCAGGTTTCTGGCTCAAAGGAATAGCAGTACCATCAACAAAACCAATACATCCTGGGAAGCCCTCTGCTTGCATAACCTGAGATGATTCAAGTCGCTCTTCTTTTGTTGGCCAGGTGAGAAGTTGAGATTACAAGGAGTTGATGGCAGTGATACATTGTTTGGTATAAGTGTTAACTGAACAATACCTTAAATCAAAGACATTTTCTAAACGTTTCAAAGCGGCTCTATTACCATTTGAACCCAAACGACATAGTGTGATGGCCAATTGAATTGAAGGATGTTGTTGTTCTTTTTGAGAATTATTGTGAAATATGGAATGATCCCGAATAAGCTCAAGCAATTTAAGGAAACATTCCTGAGAATTCCTGAACAGCTGTCTAAAACTGGGTGTAGATAGTTTAAGAAGTGTTTGGATGGTGTATTTGGGGGTATGAAGTACTTGAGGCTTTCTGGGAAGAAGGTAACGTTTTGTGGCCATTTTTGATAAAAAGACAAAATCTTCTTCTAGATCATAATCAGAATTGCAATCAGAGTCCAAGAGCAGTTCAAGAGCCATGAAAGTCATTGCTTTATGTAATTTATCACGATTTGAAAGTGAGGAAGGCATAACTCTTATATGATATGATATGAAGATGTAAGTGATGTACGATGTTTTGAGTTATGAAGTGTTATGCTGCGGAGTGCTGCGTATGAATGGGATGATGCTGACAAATCAGTGAAATGGGACTTGATGGTGAAATCAGCACTTTTGGTTGAGAAAGTGCGGATTTGAGTGAAATAAGTGACTTATTTCATTTTGAAATCCACCAGTATTGGGGCTAGTGTGTTTTGGAAATCCGCACTTATTTAAGTGCAGATTTGTAAGTGCGGATTTGCCAGAACTGACACCCCCTATTTTGTGGTAACCTGCCCTAAGATCTAAGGATGTGAAAATTTTTGCATCCTAAAGACTGTCAATCAACTCACTAGTCAGTGGAAGAGGGTATCTGTTCTTAACTTCCAGCACATTTAATCTTCTGAAATCCATACATGTTCTCAGTGACCCATTCATTTTTACCTGCAAAGATCACAGGGGCTACCCAGGGAGATTTTGATTATTTGATGAAACCATTCTTCAAATTTTGATCAATCATCTCTTTTAGCACTGTTGAGTCCAAAATTGATAATGGGATCATGCAGCTAAATTGAGGAGTAGCACCTGTCATCAAATCAAAGGCAAAGTCATATGGTTGATGAGGTGGTAGGGTTTTGACTCCTCCATCTTCAAACAGTGGTTAAACCTCCCAATAGACTTCAGGAACCATTTTCTTTGAGTATTTTTGTTGGCTTTGAGGACTGGACCTTGGCTGCAATCTTGGAGAATATGTTCCATGCTATTGCATTGAATTGCAGTTCCTCCTCTTCCTCCAGATCCTCCTCCTCCCCCCCCCCCCCCCCCCCCCAAGTTCTGAAACATAGCATCAAGAGAAAGTGTCATTTCTTGCGGTAAGTCTACTGATGATAATAAAACATCAGAAGAATCTCTGGGAGGGGAGCCACTATTGTGCCTTTTCCTCCTCTTGGTGTACTTCAGCCCCTCTCTGGTTTTTTCTTGTGCTCCCTGTTGGTGACTCATCCCCAGCCTGCTTCTTAGAATTAAGAGGAAGCATCAGTTCTGGCAGCAATTCAACTTAATGATAACAAAACATCAGAAGACTTGCCAGGATAGTCCCCTGACCCCTGAAGGAGCCAGGGGGCAAATACTTTAGTTCCAGAATCCCCTTTCCTTCCCATCTGAACCTTCTTTTCCTTCCAGTCAATGTGAATGTTGTACTAGCCCTTCAGGTTTTTTGTGTATGCCTTTCACTGACACTCCCTTTTATCACACCAGCACCTGCGAAAAAAACCTTTTCTTTTACTTCTCCTCCCCCTACCAGGAAATCCATCAAAACATAATTAAGTGCCTGGGGTTGTCCAATTTTTCTTTCTTTTTTGTTTTTTTGTTTTATCACTTTGTAAAAAACTTGTTGGAAATAAAACAGTCTGTGGCCCCGCAATCCAGAAGGGCTTGTATATTTATTGTGGCATCAAGGGTCATTAAAGGTAAGTTCAGTAGAATACTCTTATCATTTACTCCAATTGGCTTACATGCTGATAATTTCTCAACTAAAGCTACCTTATCCTTTCCCTCTAATCTGTTCAAGGAGGGCACAACCTTCACTCATGAGTGCTGTCTTTTACCTGCATCTTTTCTGATCTATCCTCCACTTCACTAACCCTTATTTTTCCCCTACACTCCCTTGCCAGATGACTACTACTCCTACATTGGAGTCACAGCTCTTTTCTCATACATCTCTGGTATTCCTCATCAGATAGCCTTCTTTTCCCACCAGCACTGCATGCATTCACTACATTGATATCCATGGCATTTGGATCCTGAGTTCCAGACCCACTTGCATAGTTGCAACCGTAGCAAGTGCCACTCACCCCATCCATGTGCTGGTGTGTGAACTCATTATCAATTTGGATGGCCAGATCCATAAGTGCCTGGAAAGAGGTTAAAATGCAGATGACTGATTAAGACATTCCTAATTTTTTTTTTTTTTTTTTTTTTTTTTTTTTTTTTTTTTGCAAAAGAGAGCATTTCTGAAGTGAAACAAGAGTTTCCCCATGTTGTGACATAGCTGGCATGGCCCTGGAATTTTGACACATACTTGGTAACAGAGTGTTTCTTTCAACATGGGTTGAGCACATGCTCTTGAGGTTGTGGCCACATCAGAGGGTCACCAAAAAGGCTCATTCAAATGCCACCATGAACTGATGGAAAAATGGTTGCCAACATGCCATTTCCATTGAATTCCTTTGTATATAGCCTTTCCCAGTGTGTGGCCTCTCATCTGTGAGGTAAGAGATTGAAAATCCAAATTTTTGATTGCTCATCTGGAAACGGATGACCATTGAGCAGGACATAGATGTTGACCTGTGATGCATACTGATCTGCCCAGGGGACTTGCTTTCCATCAAAGATGTTGGGTACTGCTTATCTTTGGGCTTTTTAGAGGTGGTGCTGGTGTGGCAGGTAGTACTTGTGGTTTGGAATTGGAATCGGGGCTACCAACAGTGAGGATTACAACTATAAGAGACTAAGAAGTAACTGGATTACTTTTTTTAAGTTGTCCAATGAGGAGCACTCTACAGTGCTTGTCTTATCAAACCCCTTTATGCAATATCCCCTCTTCTGCTTCTTACAATGCATAGCACCCCTAGCACTCCTCCTCTTTGCCCCTCCACCCAAATCCTAACAGGACACCAGGGATTTAAGGGTATATAAGGATAAGGTTTTCAAGCTATTATTCTACATTCTTTAACATCACATTTTAAACATCTAACCAAACAATTACAACACATATTCATTAGTACCATTAAAGTCTTTCAAATACAGTCTTACATCATTAAAATAATTCTATTGTTCTATCAACTGTAAGCTGTATACCATTTATAATAAGTGAGATTAAATTACTGAGACCATTATATTGATTTATATTTTAATACTTAATTGGATTTGGGCAACTTAATTCATACTGGACCACATTTAAATCTTCTAGATAACTGACTAATCAAGCCATTCATATCTCTGTACTTGAATTCAGCCTGACAAGTTTACTTTCCATCTATATATATAGGGTACAAACATGTATCATGTTTGTATTTCAGATGGCAAATGTCCCACACACATAAAATATGATATCATGACTTGTAATGTAAACAGGACACAATTTTTTTACCCCCAATGTTTGACTATTTCATCTTCATTTTAATCATTTATGAATTCTCACAATGTGTCAATTGATTCTAAATCAACTCCTCAACAAATTTTTGCCAACAATCCAAAGCTTCTTACAAACAAGATCTATCTATCTAAACCATTAATGGTTTTGATAACAACCAGTTTCCCAAACTGAACTTGCTCCTCATCATACATTTTTTTAAAAGTGCTCAAAAGCATAAGTAAAATAAATGATTATGAAACTACTTTGAAAACACATATAAACTAAGTTAGAAAATACATAATCAATTTTCATCTCCTTTTAAAGCACAAATAAACTAAACAATTTATAAAGTAATATAAAAAATATTCATGACAGTGAAAAATCAGGCAATAACTCAACCTTTGGTCCATATTGTTATCAATGTACACAAGTCAAGAAACCATTGAGAGAACCATCTTCATAAATATTACGTCTTATCTTCATCATAAAATCTTGAGCCCCTAACTTAACTTAATCAACAAATTTTGAATTTTTTTACATCATGTTCCTTCCGATTGAGTCAGAAAATGGATCCCCTAAAGCGTCTTCCGGTTTTTTAGAATACTTTTCTTTTCGCTTATCAATCTGTTTATCGTGCGTTTCTCGTTGTTGTTTTTGGTAGAGGGCACTATTGGGATCCTTTTCTGGATTTCTGCAAAGCCTCAAACGACGATCAACAGCTGTGACTCGGTCTTTGTCAATAGGAGATATCTGTGCTTGTTGAAGGGAAGATATGAGAGTAGGTAAATGATTGATGAGCCCAGCTAAATCCAATGGTTTGTTTTCAGGATCTATCTTGGTTGTTTTTTCATCATTCAAGAGTGCCAAAGTAGCTGGACTTCGAGCAGCTTTACTTTCAAGCCATTTTCTAGTTTGCTCTTCATCTATCATCCACCAAGCAGCTAGAGCAATCTGACTAGGCGTCCAAATAAACTCCACGTCCGTCAACCGACTAGCACGAATCACATTTCGGACTGCTTCCCATGATTCTCTAAAATTAGAGATATCAACTTGCATGCATTCTGGAACACTTTGCATGTCCATAAATATTCCTCGTGCAGCTAAATGAGCATGATGAACTTTGAATTGGAAACTGAGAGACTGAGCAACGAGAAATTCTAAAGATAAAACATCTTCATTGGTGGTTTTCGGAATGCGTGAAGAAAACGTGTCAATTGAGATGGCAGAGTTTTCGGTTTTGGTAGCCAAGAACAAACAGGTGAGCCTGAAGAAATAAACAGATGACACAATGATTGGGGGCTATGAGGAGGAACCAAAAGCAAGCACACACACACACACACACACACACACACACACAAAAAAAAAAAAAAAAAAAAAAAAAAAAAAAAAAAAAAAAAAAGGGAAAAAAAGAATCTACAGACATGATGTTTTTTGGATGGTAGTCCATGCAAGTGTTCCTCAGATAAAACCTCTTCAAGTAAGACATTGCTGTTGCTTCTACCGTCTCAGGAAACCTGAAAAATGAGGCACGGCAAAGCTGAGATATTTTGGATAAATAAAATGTGACGAGTGATAATTCATCAGAAACGGTGAGATACTCGATTTGTGATGTGGATACTTTAGGGGTTTCGGAGTCTATATCCATTGGAGTCTGCTCATCATGGATATCGACGTTCTGAGGGAAGAGAAAAGAAGAAAAGAGAAGCAGTGTGTGAAGATCTGAAGCAAGACAAAAGGAGGAAGAATGACAAGAGGTGGAGAACCTTTTCTTCTTCGAGCTTTTGTTTGACTCTTTCAACAGCCCCTTCATTCAATTCAGCACGAGCCTGGTCAAGACCTGACAGAGAAAATCTCCAGTTTCTGGTGATGAGTGGAGTCAACGGTGTTGGAAAATCAAACCGAAAAAAAAAGGAAAGAAAGAATTATTCAAAGACACACCTAAACTGGGTTGAAAGTTCAAATAATGGTATAGTCGGTGCAGATTTTGGAGGGCTTGACGGCATTAGAATATGGCACTTCAAGAGAGGTGAAAGAAAAGAAGGAGGAAGGATTAATATAAACTTATTGTTCCTGTATTGTAAGCACAACTGCCCTAAATATTTATCATCATGTACTACACAAATAATGGATTTCTTGGCAGTCTACACTTTCTGTGGATCACTCAGTCTCTCCTTACTTCTCTACCATTCCACATCCATTCTCCAAATATATATATATGGCACTTTCAAAGATACAGCTATTTCAAACTAACTGCACGTAATGAAACTTTTAATTTAAGATTTAGCAGACATTATAGCTTACATATAACAACAACAACAATAATAATAATATTAATAAGCACACCACTGTTATTCAAATTAACAAAATAATTGAATTGAAACTCATTTGGTGTGGGTCTCAATAAAATTGGACATCCAACTGTGGTATGAAAAATGAAAGTAAATGAACCTCATCCATCATGTATGTAACAGACTGACCAATTTACTCTCAACCACTCTGCTCCTGGCTTACCAAGAAAAAAAAACAACTTTCTTCGACATCATCGATATATATATTATATTTTGCGTATTTCTATATAAAACTAGAAATAACTACACAAGGAAAGAAAAAATAACGCACGTATAAAAAAGCATATTTTAGAGTAAGTTTCTGAAATCGCATGAATATTAGCCTTAAACACAGTTTTACCATACATATAATATATATTATATATACATTTATATCGACATACATCATATCATGAGATCCAACTAAATATAGCTTCCAATTGTGAATTAAAAGCATAGTAAAACATACCTCTTCAAAATAAAAAACATGATATACAAAAAATATAAATATCACATAAAGAGGAACTTCGTTTGGACCAACAAAAAATCGAATCAAAGAAGTAATAAAACTCGGAAAAGGTGACTTATAAAATTAATTTGATTAGCTTACTACAAGGTATGGAAATCGGAAAAAAGCATGATACAATAAACGAAAGATAACTGATGACTCCATTAGAGAGGGCAGGAAGCGAAGGGAAGGGAGGAGAGAGAGAGAGAGAGAGAGAGAGAGAGAGAGAGAGAGAGAGAGAAAAGAGTCCTTCGTAATAATAATATTCTTGTATTTTGTGATAGATAAAAATGTTTCAATATTTCTAGCTTGAAGCAATGTAAATGCTGATGAAACATAATATCCTGGATCATAGATATCAATGTGAGTATGACATAGCGTATCTTCCAAATAAAACTTCCCCCACGCCGACACCCCTAGTAAGGAAACAACATATTTTTAACGTCAGTGTATGATCAAAAGACATTGGACCGCACCGGAAAAAAATGAAGAGATGAACTGACAAGACTATGGCTATAAAAAACCATCTAATATGTCATTCAAAAAGCAAATCCAGGCACATAAGATGATCAGATATAAGAGTTTATTTTATTTTTTTGGCGAGAGTTACTAAGCTCTACTCACACTTGATATGTCATAACAGCCAACATAAGTAAATAACCGATACCGGTGGTCACCACTGCTAAAAGGCCTCTGATACAATAAGAGCAGAACCAAGAAAGTACACAGTTATTATTAGTGTTAAGTTCCATGACAATGATGGATTTTGAAAATAAACACCTGCCGATTTCCTGAGTTAAAATAAATGGAACAGTGTGGTACAATGGTTGCCGTGCGGATTCTATTTGAGAAGTTGGGTCGTATTGATTTTTAGGGGGCTCCACGGCCCGAGCATGCAAGGCCATACTGCGGGAATTTAGGAGTCTTCCGGCATGAGATTGGCCGATACTGAGCAGTCGATGAAATGTGGCAAGGAGAAAGAGTCCAAAGGCAGCAGCTACAAGGGTTCCGGCAGATGATGGTACCCAGCCATCGAACCAAAGAGTAACTAGACCTGGCTGAGTGACAAAGCCTGTTGGTTTGAGAGATTCAGATGTAGCAATTAGTGCACCAAGCCAAGAAAAAAAAAAGGCAGGGAGGAAGTTACAGACTTGACATCATCATCATCATCCCAGACATTGAAGAGTCGTCATCTGTAAAGCAAAAGACAACCAGAAGAAGGGTTAGCGAGGCGGACCTAGAAAGAAGATGGTGGCGGTGTGCATACTCATGCGGGTGGTGTCTGAGGATGAATGAGAATGCGACATGCTAGGTCAGGGGTTTGGAAAGCTAGATGCAGAGGACGAAGACGAGGATCAATGAGTTGGATGAGAATGGTGAAGATGATCAATCCGTGGAGGAAAAAACAAACCACCGCAAGGCGAGCACTAAAAAGCGTTCATCCATCTTTTCGTCCTCCGCCCCGACGATTCGCGAGCCACGCCGCCCAAGATGTTAAAGGCCTAGAAACCGACGAAATTCAAACACGGGAGACTCGATCTGCTGCGATGGATTTCATCGTGGTCAGATGGATGTGGTGGGATGTGATTTGTTGCCATGTCATGTTTGGATGATGATTAAATGAGACCGAGAGCTTCCCTCCACTCCACCACTGAGACTGTCGATGAGTTTCGAAAGACGATGTTATCCTTCGTTCTGTCTATCCTGGGCTTTGTGTGGCTCATAATAAACAACATACATTTTATTGTCTCACCATGTCTCTTTGATTAGACGCTTTACATCTCCCTTCTCCGCACACAATCTTTCACTTTCTTGTCTTCTTCTCACCCTTAATCTTGTTTTAACCTGCAGTCAATCTTTTATTAGGAGTCCTCTTAAACTGTCATTCCCTGTTTGCAAAATGTCACCGCCCTAGTGTGAGATATCCAAAAAATATCATTTTCCGATCAAGTTGGAAATTTGAGAAATGGGTGCTTGCAAGTGAGCAGACTTGTGTAAACCCAGTTGTAGCAATGCCCTGGCTTGACTCATGAACTAATCCTCACAAGCTCAATCCCGTTTGTGAATCAACAAACAATTCACTTTTTGATTTCAAAAATAAAATAATTGAGTCCAACTTCCATCAACTCAATGTTGATAGTCCCTCTAAGAAGGCAACATCCCAGCCAAAGCCACCTGTACTATTTAGCAGGAGAAGATTGTTTTTGTTATTGGTATTAACCAGCAGACAAATCACTCCACCAACTGAGAACAACCATGCACCACCACAACCACCGAAACAAGAAAGGGCTATCAATCTGTCTATCCTTTCTGTGTCTGAAACCTGATGAGTTTCCCCATGTCATGCTTTGAGGATAGTTGTCTGCTTCTGATAATATGTTAGATGGCCCTTTCACTTTCCTGCAGTAAAAATGAGGGATAGGTTACCATGATGGTTTGTGATCGTTGAAGTTAGTGTTACTCATAATATGAATATCACCGCTATTTATTGACTTATTGATTTCTTGTATCATCTGTTTAGATCATTGAAAATCTAGTCTCACCTCGTACTATTTTGATTGTATGGTCTGGAAATTGCGGCGAACGACGCGCCAAAAGGCATAGACACCCAGATATGCATAGCAAAGTTGGCTGGCGTGGGTGCTGAGCCTGCGTGTCAGATTAGCCAACTGCCGTTTTCGTCATCCATCGATCAGGTTGCCAAGAAGTGTCAATTGACATCCACAGCCTGTCGTTGCTGACCCCCACTGCACATTGTTTCCATCCTTATTTCTTCAAAATACAATCATGGCTTCCCCATCTCCTACGAAAAGCACAATTAATTCTATGAAAGTCGCTGAACTCAAGGTATGATGATCCATTCACTATTCTCTCATCCCATCCCATCAGGCTTAAGTCTAATATACAGATTTACTTTTACCTTCTCACCCTCGTCCTACTTACTTTAGGAACTCTGCCAAAAACTTGGTCTCACAACCCAAGGAACCAAGCCCGAGTTGGTTCAGCGGGTATTCGCTTATTACCAAACCCCCAAACTCCTAGAACCTTCCTCAGTGGCAACGGGATCTGCTACAACAACCAACCCTTTTTCTTCAGCACCTCACCCATCTGCATCCACTCCAGCTGTTGTGAAAGCGAGTGTTCAATCAGTGTCCCCCTCTCCGGTGAAGGCTGCAACTAACAGTCTTGATACTGCTAGTAAACCGGTGGCTACACAGATAGCAGCACCCCCTGCCGTAAAAAATCACCCCACCCATCCCGACCCGTCAACACGTGCGCCTCCTCAGAATACTGAGGCGGGTAAAAATGATGTTCATTCAGCTCTGGATGCTGAAATTGCCAAGCGGAAACAACGCGCCGAAAGATTTGGCTTGTTGACAAATAACAGCCAAAACTCTTCATCTCAAGGAATCTCTCCTGAAGAAATCAAGAAGTTGGAAAGGGCCAAGCGGTTTGGGCTAGAAAAAGAAGTGGTCCAAGCACTGGACCGACCACTTCACAATGGCTTTCAGCGAGGCGTGAGGGGGCGGCCAGGTTATTCCGGCGCAACTGCAGTGAAAGAGAAAAGTGCTGCAGACTTAGAATGGGAGGAGAAGAAGAGGAAAAGGCTTGAAAAGTTTGGACTGGCAGATACTGCGGCTAATAAAAGGACCAAGACTTAGTTTTTTATGGCTGGAAGGTGGATAATAGATTTGTTTTTGGAGGTCAATGGAGAGAGATGATGAGGGAACCATAGGGATGGTTTGGCTAGATACTTTGCTGCTATCTGCCATAATGGATATGATGTTGACAATGTTGTTGAATCAGCCAAGACTATGCTCCATCAAAATAAAATAAAGATATATGTATATATTTATTGACAGCTGAGTTGAAGAAGGTGAAGTTTGCCTTGTATCATTCTTTTAATGGCCACTGCTGTCAAAACTGTGCAATTGGGAGCCCTCAGTGAGGCATAAGGGCGTTGTGAATTCTGCATGTTATGTCGTAGCAGTGGCTCTACTTAGCATGCAAAATCACACCTCAAGATGAGAGTCGCAAATTGCTGGTCTGAAACCTATTTCCCTCTGTTTCCCATTCCTTTCGTCCTTTCCCCTACTCATTTAGCGCATCTTCATCAACTCCACAACCTCATCACAAGTCAGTTTTTTCAATTCTGTTCCCCAAATATTACATTCTCACTCTCTGTGTTGAAATATTTTCAGTGGGTGCAAACAAGCCTAGAGGTCTCCATGCCGCTCGCAAACTTCGTAACCAAAGACGTGAAAACCGTTGGGCCGATATTTCTTACAAAAAGCGTGCTCTTGGGACTGCCTATCGCTCTTCACCAATTGGTGGATCTTCCCATGCTAAAGGCATTGTCCTTGAAAAAGTATAGTTCAATTATGTGTTTTTTTTTTTTTTTTTTTTTTTTTTTTTTTTTCTCTCTCTCTCTTGGCAGGCATTCTCATCAAGTTGGCTTAAATTTATTGTCACTACCTTCCTTAGGTTGGAGTAGAAGCTAAACAGCCTAACTCTGCTATTCGGAAATGTGTTCGGGTACAATTAATCAAGAACGGTAAAAAAGTAACTGCTTTCGTCCCTAATGACGGTTGTCTTAACTTTTTGTATGTGAACTAGTCTTTCCGTGTGAAATGCGACTTCAACTCATTATTATTTATATTTATTTATTCTTGATTCTGTCATTATCGTGTGCGATTCTTACAGGGATGACAATGACGAAGTTCTTATTTCTGGTTTCGGGCGAAGACTCTGTGCAAAGGGAGATATTCCTGGTGTAAGCTGCCTGGAATCAGTCTCCTAATTGTCAAATGAATCATTCTGATTATATCTTTGTATTGACTTCCATAGGTCCGGTTCAAGGTAGTCAAAGTGTCAGGTGTCGGTTTGCTTGCACTGTGGTTAGAAAAAAAGGTTTGTGGTTCATCCACTCTTTAGTGAGTCTAGCCATGACTAAATGATTTGTGAATCACACCTGTTAGGAAAAACCACGGTCTTAGATAAAGATCGGACTATCAAAATATGTTTTCTCTTCTGCTGCCCTTCAATCCCAATATTTGGTCACCAATGGCAAGTTGAAGCCCATTATAAGTGTTGTAAGCTTTTAGGGATTGCAAGTTCATACAGATCTCAATGCAATGCTACTTCCTTGGTTTTTCCGGATCATGAAAACTTTCAATTATCATGTTAGATTAATGGATATCAGTCTCAATGTGCACCCCAACACTCATCTTAAATAAGTGAAGCTAGTTTGTATCAAGACGTATCATGTCATTGATTCTCTGAAAGACAAGGCGAACCTATTCAGTCACATTGACTAGTGTACCTTTACTTAATAGCCAAACATCCAAATTCCTGAGTGCTTAATCAAGGTTATCAAGGTGTATAAACCATATCTATCTCTTGATGAGCTAAAAAGGTGTGAGGCACCCTTGTACAGTAAGAGCATCCACACTCATTCGGTTGTGTAACTCCCGCTTACATGCATATTACTTCTGAGTTGCACAAAATTGATGATATCATTCCACACTCATTCTTCAAAAAATTCACTATTTGTGAGTTACACAAAATATTCATCACTTGTGTTTTTTGGTTTATTCAATAGGGAGTATCAATGTTGACCAATCTGCAATTAAATTAATTGTGGATAAAAATTATTATACCCCAATTATTTTCCACAATTATTTTTTGCTAATCATTGAGTTATTAGAGCATCCGCAGCCATTCCAGCAAATATTCAGTAGCTATATGCATTTTACTGGTGCCATTTGTTACTTAATTGTAATATTCATCATCTGTATGCAAATTCTTTAACTAAACATGCAATCAAAAAAATATTCATCAATTGTGTAGTAACTCATTTTAATAACTACTAGCACACATCCATTTCACACTTCAACTCATACAAACACATCTCCAATAACATGACACAACAATTCATGCACATTATAGATGAACTACAATCTATTGAAGAAGAAGAAGAAGAAGAAGAAATCATATTTAGAGAACTTTTAGAGTCAATGAATTCAAGTAATAAAGCCCACCAAAAAAATATTTATTAATCACAATCATATTGATGGACATCACCAGCTGATGAAAGACTACTGTCATACAAATAGTACCTACAACTCAACCAAGTTTCACCACCATTTTTTCATTGGGAAAACTCTATTTCTTTAAATTTCTAACAATATATAGCTACATAATGTGTATATTTAACACACAGAGGACTGTAAGTCAAATATGAAGCACTTGGGTTGCTTGCTAATGCTTATCCATGACAAAGCAAGTTGTTCTTCTTGGGGGTGTCAATTAGGTGTCACGCGCCACGTGACACTCAAGGCAAAAGCAGCTCATTAAATCAATAATACAGAGGTCTAAATCCATACTCAAAGCGCAGAAAGCAATTCTCCATAGCAACTGCGACTTTCCTTTGTGTACTCACTATTCAACCGCGCTAGTCTAAAACTCTAAATCCAAATTAGTCAATCTCTCAATAGTGTGTCTCAGTCTTTTCTTCAATAAGCAACGCACAGCGCAATAGTCAATGTAATGGTGCACTAAAAGGTTTATTAAATGCCTGTGAATTATTAAAAGGGGTAGTGAGCATGGACGGAATGGATAGCGGAGGATTAGAGGGTTAACGGATGTTAGTGAAGAGGGTCCAGGTGTAACGGTGTGGTAGCCTAAAGTTTAGTATGGCACCTAAGTACGTAAATGGAGTTATTACGGCATGCAAGATTAGTGCTATTATTTTTTATAAAAGGGTTTTATTTAATTTATTTGAGTTTTAAATATAAAGAAATTGGTTAAAAGCAAATGCCTATGCAAAAACAATATATTTTACGGAGAAGACTTATTTTTACAGTCGGAAAAAATTTATGAGTATCAAGTTGAGTCACTCAAGAACCTTGGGGAAATTTTCCCAGAATTTTTACTATTTTTCTTATATTTTTAAATGAATTTTAAAGTTTTATAGAAATATTTACGTTTTTAGAAAAATACTTAACTTTGATGAATTTTCACAGGGTGATTAGAGCTGCACAGGCTACGAAAATTAGTTGGCGATGTAAAGGGGAAGTGGCTCTATCATGTGTAATTTTTCTAGATTTTTTATTATAGTTTTAAAGGTTTTAATTGAGTCAGGAGGTCCGGACGGACTCCAGAGGCTCCGGATTGACTCTGGGTGAACTCTGGAGGGGAAAACTTAGGCACATGACTAGGTATACTTAAGAGCCTTTCAGACTCGAAATTGGGGATCATCTAAGAATCATACAACATACAGCTTAATCTTTAACCACCAACGGTCTCATTTTTTATTACTCAACAAATTAAATAATTTGTAATACCCTTATAACTTTATATTTTATATATATAACATTTTAGAAATACTACTCAACAATTTAAATCACACTTCATACAGGGTATCTTTAGAAAGGTCTTCATCACTGGGATTTGATTATTTCTGTCTCATAAAAATTCAAATTATTATAAAAACATAAAAGTCAATCTTTTCAGATCTTTCACTGGTACACCTTAATTGTTGTTATCAGTATTTCTTTTCTCAACAGCCACAATCATTAAATCTCAATAAGCGTTAAATATTTTAGAGTTTCATTATTTTTTATCAATCAGATCCAAGTAGACTGGTTAGCTTAGTGATTTAGAATTCCCATTTTGTTATTTTTATTGGAAGGACGGGGTTTTCAGCTAAATCCACACATCTCCTCCGGATTCTGCTTACAGCAAGGCGAGTGTAAGAGTTTACCTTACCATAGTTGGCGCCCAAAGTGGGGTTCGATTTCTCTAGCTTTCTTTAAAGACTTACTTGGATCAAGAACGTTCTTAGCCTGCAAGAGGCTTATTTTCTGGAACTCTAATTGGATCTTTTTTATTAGCCTGCAAGAGGCTTGTTTATTTTAACGGTTTTTAATGCTTTTCTTTACTTATTGGGATGTCTTCTGCTATTGCTTCTGGATCTTCTAACCCTCTTACTCCCTCAGTTAGAATTGTTCCTTGGAATGGCCCAAAGTTTGATGGGGAGGAGGTTAAATGGTTCATTAGCAGGTATGAAGCTGCTGCTGCTGTTGATGGTGCTTCTCATGTGGATATGGTGAAGCAAGTTAGGTTTTTTATTGCTGATAGGGAGGTGGAAAAAGAGTTTATTGCTATGCAGGCATTTAAGGACAAGGATTGGGTTAAGCTTTCTAAAGCTATGGTTGATAGATGGGGTGTTAGGTTTACTATGATGGACCTCAATAAAATTGTTGGAGACTGGCAAGCAAAAGGTGGAGTTTCTTCTATGGCTGAATTCAAAAAGCTCTGTGTTCAGTTTGATGAAGTGGTGGAATATCTCATACTGGTGGACGAGTTAGTGCATGAGAACCAGGCAAAAGATTTGTTTTGGTCAGCATTCAGCAGGGATATTCGAATGGACATCTTGAAGGATCTTTCAAGAAAAGATTTGATGAAGGAACTGCCTAATGGTGAGCAGAAACTGCCGGCTCTGGAGGTTATCAAAGAGAACATTCAGGCCCATCTCAAGTTGTTAGCATTGGACAAATATCAAGAGTCCTGCACTCAATATGTTAGCAAGGTTAGCGAAGTTTTGGCCAAAAACAACGATATTATGGTCAAAGCCCAGGATGCCAAGAAGGCTCAAATGGGACTACCGGCTGCAAAAGTTGAGGGCAATGTAGATAATAAGATGGTCGATCACTTGGCCGATTAAACAAAACAATTAAAAATATTTGTTCAAGAGACTCAGAAGGCCAATAAGGCCCCAATCGCTTCTTCGTCGACGTCGACTTCTTATCAGTCCAGAGGTTATGAACGTCAAAATTATAATGGCAATAATAATGGTAACCGCTTCCCAGGCAATGGGAGAAATTGTGGGAATGGTGGTAGTAGTTATAGAGGAGGCTACGATGAGCCCAAGGGTGTGCTCCTATTGTAATAGGAGGGGGCACAGAGCAACAGTTTGTTTTGCTCTTGATAAGGATATGGATGCTGGGCGAGTTTTATTTGATGGTAAAGTTTATAAATTTCCTGATGGTTCGTTCATCAAGCCCAGTGATGGACAGTCTCCTTCTGATTTGGTCAGAAGATGTTTAACGGCTGAAAGAAGAGCCAGATTTGAAGAGGTGAAGGATGAAGATGTTAATGCCAGGGATGGCAAAAATGGTAATGGTAATGGTGGAAAAGCTGACAAAGGTAAAGAGAAAGAGGTCAGTAAAGCCACATTTTCTACTTCTTTTGGAGGTTTAGAGCTGGCGACGGTTGCCCAGGTGGAGGGTAGCTGTATGGCTGGTGAATATGATGTTAATGCTGCTAGAAGAGAAGCTGCTACTAAGGCAAAAAGTAGCATTCAAAGCCAACTGAGGGCTAATCCTGGCAAGGCCAATAACAAAGTGAACCCTTACTCTAAGGACAAAAATTCTAGTGCTCAAACTGCCGCCAACAAATTGAACCCTTACTCTAAGGACAAATTATATAAAATGCAGAAGGGGATTGCTGATATGGGGCCCCCTAGTTATGGCAAGTTTGATTTAAATGGTGAGCCTATGCCAGAGGATGATTCGGATTCTGAGGAGGACGTACTGTTGGTGTCTCTACCCAGACCAAGTTTTAGCGGTCCCATCCCAATGGAGGGTGTAAGAAGGACTAGCAATGGATCAGGATTAGTGCAAGAAGCTGGTGATGGAGTTAGGGTTATAGAAAGTGAAGATGGCTCGGTTGGACCTCAAGAGGTACCCAGGGCCAAGGTTGTTAAATCAAAGGTCCAGTATGAGCGGCCAGTAGTTTCTGGTCAAGCTAATGCGATGGACAAAGTTTTGAATAGGGTAAATCAACTGCAGATTCCCTTATCTTTGGGGGAGTTATTTACAATTAGTCTGGCGCTTTCTGAAAAGCAAAAGAAGCACTTGACGAGGTGTTGGGTTTCCACTGGAGAGGTGGAATATATTTGTGAAAATGTTGAAAAGTTTGGGGAAGATGTAGATACGCATTTTTCCGCTCCCCTGGGTTACCTGGTGGTAACTCTTAATGGTAAAGAAGTAAAGGCCTTGGTCAATTCAGGGTCTCAAATTAATTTAATTTCATTGGAGCAAGCGACGAGTATAGGCTTGCCAATTAAAAGTGGAACTGGGGGAAACCTCAGAGGCATTGGAGGGCATGCAACAGAGCTGATGGGTACAGCTGAGCATGTCAGGTTAGGAATTGGTGGATCTGTAGGTAAGGTTCACTTTTATGTGGCCAGAGGAGCAGTCAAAACTGTTCTTGGTGGTCCTTTTTTGATGGATTTTGAGGCCAGGATAGGGTATCAAGCTGGCATGGGGATTAGTTTGGAGATCACTGGTGAAGATATGCGGAGGTTACATATGCGGTTAGCGCCTCCTGGAGATGAAAGCTGGGAAACATGGACAGGGATTACTACTCTGTGCCAGTGTTGTGTTTGCACCAAGATGCGGCATAAAAAAGGGATGGCTTCTGGTGAATTATGTTTGTTGGAAAGGGATGAAAGCCCTCATTTTTTGGGGTAGCAGGGGCTGATCACTCTAATGTTGTAATCTCTCCTCAGGATGAGATCCCGGATTGCAATAGGTCAGCTCACTTGGAGATAATTCAAGTGGATTCTCAATTATTTTCTGTTAATATTACTTTGGAGTGCAAATACGTTTTGGACTTTTCTATATGTTTATTGGATTTACCCTGTTTTTCTATTAAATTTAAAAATGGTGAAAAAGGCAAAATGGGTCAAATTAGGTTGGATAAAAATTGGAAGGGTATGTTTTATGACCTCCAGCAAGAGGTTAAACTGCAAGTATCTCCTTCTATTACGGACCTCCAGCAAGAGGGTAAACTGCAAAAATCACATCAAAATCCAATAAAAAATCTCAGTATAATTAAAACACAAAAAAATAATTTTTGTGAAAATTCAATTCCGGTCCTCCAGCAAGAGGTTAAACTGCCAACTTTCTTTATGGGTGATTTACTGTTGGATAAGGGAAGCAAAGGTGTTGGAAAATCTGTTTATAAATTAGACGAGGGAAAGGAGAAAAGGGTAAAATTTCAAAATGAAATAAAATATTTTTCTAATTTTTCTTATTCCAATTCTGACGATGAAGAAGATTTATTTGATGAAATTTTTAACGGCGATACAAAAGTAAATGTTTTACCTCAAGTTTATTTAGATGTGGATGCAGCCAAATATAAGAAAGTAGCAAATAAAGTTTGACCTATTAATGAACCGCTACCTGCCGAATAAAATCCACCCTTGAGAAGACCAAGGTTATCAAGAGATCCTTATGAAAGTCCTATGGTAAAGAATCCGCCTGAATTTTTTGAGACATCAAGAATCACTTTTGAGAGACTGGGTGTTGTTAATTTTGGACCTGATGGTTGGTTGTCTGGAGAAGAGAAGAAGTTGTTGTTGGATGTGATGGTCAAGCGAGAGAAGGCCATTGCTTTTGTAGAAGAGGAGAGGGGTGTGTTGAAGCATTCCTATGGGGAGCCTTACAAGATTCCTGTGGTATGTCATGAACCATGGCAGCAGAAACCGATTCCTATTCCGGCTGCATTAAAAGAAGCCTATATTGACGTTGTCAGAGAACGGATACGCACTGGACTGTATGAGCAATCAACATCAAGTTATTCTAGTCCGGTATTTTGTATCAAGAAACCGAATGGCAAGCTTAGAGTTGTTCATGATCTTAGGGAATTAAATAGGGTTACAATAAAGGATGCTGGGATACCGCCTAGTGCTGAGGAATTTGTCGAAGCATTTGCAGGGAGAGTGTGTTATGGTTTGGGAGATATTATGGGTGGATATGATGAGAGAGAGTTACATCCGGACTCAAGGCCTCTCACTACATTCAATACGCCACTTGGATGTTAACAGTTAACAAGATTACCTCAAGGAGCAACAAATTTGGTTGCAGTTTATCAAGCTCAGATGGCTTGGATCCTTCAAGATGAAATTCCACAATATGCTGGAATCTTTATAGATGATGGAGGAATTAAGGGACCAACAACCGACTATGATAACCAGGTGTGGGAAGAGAATCCCGGGATACGCAAATTCATTTGGGAGTTTGCAATTACATTATGGGGTGTCAGTTCTGGCAAATCCGCACTTAACTTAAGTGCGGATTTCAAACCAAAGCAGCACTTAAATTTTGCAAAAAAGTCACTTATTTCAAAAAAGGGTGTCAGTTATGACCTCAAATCAGCACTTTTTTCCCGTTTTTTTTCACAACCACATTTTGGCCACAAAACATCCCTTCCTTTCTTACCCCATCCCTGTCACATGTGACACACTGACCTTCCTTGCTACCTACCCATCAATCCTCGGCACACACCCCTTCCTGACATTTTCAATATTTTGACCAGGCATGTTTACATTCTTTTTTACTTATTTCTTCTACTTCTTAATCTTTTTTCTATGGGTGTCAGTTCTGACCTCAAATCAGCACTTTTTTCGTGATTTTTTTTTCAAAACCACATGTTGGCCACATCATCCCTTTCTTTCCTATACCATTTTGCACTCTCCAAATGTCCTTTTTGTGTACTTCATTCACTTGGGTCGGTATTTTGGTTTGTTGCATATTCATTTTTTTTGGAATTTACGGTGAATTTTTTTTTTTGGATGGCTCATTGGTTTTCTTTCACCAGCTCAACATGAAATCACATATTTTCTGAAATCACATATTTTGTCAGTGATTTTTTTTTTTCATTCATCCCTCATATCCTTTTCCTATTCTCCTCCAACATCCCTCAAACAATTTGGTTTCATTCATTTTGTCATCTCATCTCTCCAGGTAAGTCACTTTATTCTTTTTTTTGATTTTTTGATTACTAATTATAATTTTTTTTGTTTTTTTCTGTTTATTTTATTTTTTTTATCTAAATTTTTTTTGTAAGTGGTTATTTTGGATTTCAATGTTATAATTAACCTTTTTTTTCTCTCCCTCGTTACTTTCTTTTTTAGCTCCATCACCCTACTCTTCATCCCTCCTTGGCATGTTCATTATCCCCCCTTTCCCTTATTTCACTTTTTTTTGGCTCCATTTCATTGAAACACATACATTGCACATTCTTTATGCATTTCACTTACTCCATATTCAATTTCCCCACAATTCCAACATCAATCTTTCTCACTCTATTTTTCCTACTTTTCAATCAAGGTAAGTTTCATCTCCTTTTTTTCATGCCTATATGATATCTCATTCCTTTTATGAAAAGTTCATACTTAAATATATGTATGACTCTTATCTGGATAACAGTGAACTTATAAAACTCCTTTTGATCTCATCTTCATTACCACTTTTCAAGTTTTTGTAAAATTTTGAAAATCAGACTCTGAATTAGGGTTAGGTTTATTCAAATCTAATGTTCTTTTAACTGAAGATTCTCCTGAAGGCTACCTTTCATTTCCCACAAACAGATTTGAATTTGATTCAGTGGTTGCTGAGATATTGACCATTAAAGTTGAGCCTTTTTTTTCTCAATTTAAATTTTTATTTCATTTTTTTATGTAACAAATTAGGGTTAGTTTTATTTAAATCACATGTCCTTTAACTGAAGATTCTACTAAAGCATATCTTTCATTTCCCTCAAACAGGTTTGAATTAGGTTCAGTGGTTGCTGAGATTTTGACCTTTGAAGTTGAGCCTTTTTTCCAAATTTCACTTGTCTTATTTCACATTTTTATATTGCATATTTAGAGGATAAGGATTCTGAAACTCTTACATGATTATTATCTAGGCATTTAAATTATATAGGCATGTATTCGTTGCTCAAGAATATCACTAAAGCTCAAAAAGATGAAGATTTTTGCTTATGGGACACTCTACCTTCCTTTAACTCTTTTCTTGCTCTTTGACTCAAAAAGCACTGTAATAAAGAATTTGAAAAAAATCATGAACTTGCAACCAAAGTTGGAATACCGAATTGGTGTGACTCCAAATGGGAAGATATCAGCCACAAATATCTTTTATTTTCTAATGTTATTATCACTCATTCTGGATTTCACAATAAAATTCACACTGATACCAAGGACACCAATTTTCTTACTTTTGGTATATTCTCATATATCAAACCGATTACTGGCCAACCAATACCATCTCCAGCTAAAATCAAATGACATGGTTTATATTTTCCAGACCACTGGTGCATCATTGATTTTGGTTTGGGAAATGGTATCATTGAAACTATTTGGAATTCTTCTAAGGATAATCATCAAACAACCAAAGCTCTTCCTGGTTTGGAATCCTGTCAACATTTAACACATTTTGGTTGCTCATTTCAAATCAGTCATAAGTTGATTCAAAGAATCAATAAGGTAATGAAAGAAGGTAAAGTTAATCGATTTAAAAAAACTTTATTTAGATCCAAAAAGTATGGGGATTAGAGTTGTCATCGAAAATTTTATATTTTTTCGTAAATTTTTAATAAATATTTTTTATGTATCAATTTCCTCAACTAAAGTAATGGGCCCACGACCTTGTGTTGTATAAATGGTAATCATGATAAAATTTATTTGTTTCATGGGGTTCCTCTAGCCTATACTTGTGGAAAGTCCCAAACTTTTGTTTCTAGATTTGATCTGCATTTTGGCTTAAGGGATTGTCATTACTTTAAACTAGGGAAATTGATATATATTAGATATTTATTTAATAATTTACGTAATTATATTAAATTTAGATGACTTCCACCACTTACTTCAATAAAATGCAGGGGGGGGGGGGGTATTGCCAAATTTTCAAATCTGACATGTGAAATTGATGACTTAGAAAAATTTTGGTGATATCCACCCCTTGCTTCAATAAAATGCAGGGGAGAGTATTGCCAATTTTTTAAAACAGATATAGAATTTTTTTGACTTGTAAATATTTTGGTGAAAATTTTTGACAAGAATGTGAAAGTAATTGTTTCAACCTTGAGAAGGTTTCTGGCTCAAAGGAATAGCAGTACCATCAACAAAACCAATACATCCTGGGAAGCCCTCTGCTTGCATAACCTGAGATGATTAAAGTCGCTCTTCTTTTGTTGGCCAGGTGAGAAGTTGAGATTACAAGGAGTTGATGGCAATGATACATTGTTTGGTATAAGTGTTAACTGAACCATACCCTAAATCAAAGACATTTTCTAAACGTTTCAAAGCGGCTCCATTACCATTTGAACCCAAATGACATAGTGTAATGGCCAATTGAATTGAAGGATGTTGTTGTTCTTTTTGAGAATTATTGTGAAATATGGGATGATCCTGAATAATCTCAAGCAATTTAAGGAAACATTCCTGAGAAGTCCTGAACAGCTCTCTAAAACTGGGTGTAAATAGTTTAAGAAGTGTTTGGATGGTGTACTTGGGGGTATGAAGTACTTGAGGCTTTCTGGGAAGAAGGTAACGTTTTGTGGCCATTTTTGATAAAAAGACAAAATCTTCTTCTAGATCAGAATCAGAATTGCAATCAGAGTCCAAGAGCAGTTCAAGAGCCATGAAAGTCATTGCTTTATGTAATTTATCACGATTTGAAAGTGAGGAAGGCATAACTCTTATATGATATGATATGAAGATGTAAGTGATGTACGATGTTTTGAGTTATGAAGTGTTATGCTGTGGAGTGCTGCGTATGAATGGGATGATGCTGACAAATCAGTGAAATGGGACTTGATGGTGAAATCAGCACTTTTGGTTGAGAAAGTGCGGATTTGAGTGAAATAAGTGACTTATTTCATTTTGAAATCCACCAGTATTGGGGCTAGTGTGTTTTGGAAATCCGCACTTATTTAAGTGCGGATTTGCCAGAACTGACACCCCCTATTAGAAAGAATCTTGTTTCAAATTGAAGAGGCTGGTTTAAATATTTCAGGTTCAAAATTTTCATGTTGTGTGCCAGCCTTAGAAATATTAGGCCATGTGGTATGTAGAGAGGGTAGGATTATGTTCAAGAAGAAAGTTAACAAAATTCAGTCCTGGCCAAGACCCAAGAATACGACAGAAGTTAGAGGGTTTTTAGGTGTTTGCGTATATGTTAGAATGTTTATCAAGGACTTTTCTTCATTGGCAGCTCCATTGAGACGGTTAACGAGAAAGGATGCAGACTGGGAGTGGGATGAAGAGTGTGAGAAGGCATTTGTGAAGTTGAAGGAGGTTGTAGGGAAGGATTTAGTCCTGCACAAGTTGGATTATGGAAAAGATGCTGGCAGAATTTATTTAGCAGTTGATTCAAGTCAGGTTGCAGCTGGGGCGGTTTTGTCTCAGATGGATAAAGCTGGTTACATCAGGCCAGTTAGGTATGAATCTGTAGTATTTACTGAGGTCAAATCAAGATATTCTCAACCGAAATTGGAATTATGTGGTGTGGCAAAAATACTGAAGAAACTTCAGCATATTTTGTGGGGGCAACATTTTGAGTTGCAAGTGGATGCGAAATCGTTAATCCAGATGATTAATTCCCCAAGTTTACCGAACGCACCCATGACAAGATGGGTAGCTTTTATTCAACATTTTTCGTTTGATTTAGTTCATAAGCCTGGCAAGACTTTTACTATGCCAGATGGTTTAATCAAGGAGACCACCCACTGAAGAAGATTCAGACTCAGAAGAGTTCGATGAAGATATACCTATTATCAAAGCCAGCACTAAAGGAGCTGAAGACTTTCCATACCTCCCCCATGAGGTTAAACTGGCAGGATTATTGTGTTTAGATTATGGTGATGATGACCTCCACCAAGAGGATAAACTGGAAAATAGTTTTTATGTTAATAAATGTGTTGGAAAAGGTGTAGATAAATTTGGTAGAAAGGAGGTAGAAGAAGATGTGGTGTATGTAGAGGAAGATGGATTGGTAGTGTGGGATAGTAGTAAGTTAAGGAATGGTGTATATGTTGGAGAATTAGAGAATTTAAATAAAAAGGTGGATAAAGAGAAAGAGGTATTTTCGAATACGGTTTACAAAGGATCCAAAGGTTCAGAAGAAAAACGGCGACATAGCCCGATTAAAGATTTATTTAGGTGTCAACAATTATTGGCTCATTCATGTGCAGGTGATATTGGTGATAGAGAAGTCCCTATTGATGTTATATTAATCGATTTTCAAGATGAAGTCTGGGGCCAGACTGGTTTTTATTTTTTGTTAGTCAAATATTTGTTGACTTTAGAGAGGCCAGAAGATTGTGAAGACGATGAATGGGTGGCTATCAAGAGGAAGTCATCTACGTTTTACCTATCTGGTCGACGTTTAATGAGGAGAAGTTATCCAAATCATCAAGTAGTTATAACTCAACAGAAGGGGCAAGAATTAGTTTTGAAATCACTGCATGAAGATCTGGGGCATAGAGGCGTTGGAGAAACGTTTAGAAGAATTTCTGATTGATTCTGGTGGCCTGGCATGAAGATGGCTGTTAAACAGTGGGTTCAGTCATGCGAAGAATGTCAAAGACAAAGTTATTTAAGGCCAAAAGAACCTGGACGCGTGACCGGTGAATATACGCTCTTTGGGAGAGTTAGTTTAGATGCCGTTTATATAAAAGAGGGACTGTATAAATATTTAATTGTGGCCAGAGATGATTTATCTGGTTGGGTAGAGGCAGCGCCTCTTATTAATTTAACTGCCAAAAATGTGGCAGAATTTTTGTTGAATAATTGGGTATATAGGTATGGGGTGATGAAGTTTGTGACGGTAGATGGAGGTCCTGAATTTGGGACAGAGTTTAAAGAGGCCGTATTGAAAGTTGGATCAAAGGTTAGGGTAGCAACCCCATATTATCCTGAAGCTGAAGGCATGGTTGAAAGAGGGCATCAAGTTATTAAGGATGCTTTAGTTAAAATGTGTGGGACAAGTGCCGAAAAGTGGAGGCACTATTTACCTTTAGTTTTATTTGCTGATCGAATCACTGTTAAAAGGACTACCGGATTTTCACCTTATGAACTTGTTTTTGGACAGAAAGAAGTTTTACCGGTTGATTTAGATGCTGAATCATATCTTGGAGTTGACTGGGACACGGTCAAAACTTCTGATGAATTATTGTGTGCAAGAATGATGCAGCTAGAAAAGAAAGAAGAATATTTAGAAAAGGCATATTTGCGGATGATGAAGATCCGAAATCAATCAGTCAGATATTGGGATGAGCGGTTGGCACATCGATTAAGGAAACCTTTGAACCCAGGAGATATGGTCTTGGTGTATAATAGGAGTTTGGAAAGTCAGTGGGGAAAGATGTTTGCAGATAGGTGGAATGGACCGTATAAAATCAAGGAGCAAGTTTCTGGAGGTTCATATGTGCTAGAAGAGTTGGATGGAGTAGTATTGAAGAAGAGGGTAGCGGCCGATCAAGTGAAACGGTTCTATCCTAGAGGCACCAGGAGTGCCAAAGTATACCTCCGCAATGAGGATAAACTATGATATCAACGAAATTTTATGGATCCCTCCGCAATGAGAATAAACTATGACATTTATCAAATTTTATTGACCTCCGCAATGAGGATAAACTATCTTCTTTTTATCAAAATACTTTACTATAGTTACACTGCATATGGGCGACGAAACTGTGATGAAACATAACGAAATGCGAGAAAACCTTCTTTGAAAATTTTCAAAATTTAAAATTCTTAAAATATGGGTGAAGATAGTGTTGGAAAATTTTGAAAATTTATTGGAAGAAGTGTTCACAGGGGAACCTTCTTAATTTAATATTGGCAAGTGTGGGGGTAATTGATGGGCTGGCTGCTCTATACACAATTACCCCATAATGTTCGTTTCCAAAATTTTCCCTGTTTCTAGTTGAATCCTGGCTTTGTCTTTTAATTATAGGAAGTCCACTAAGACTATAAACTGGAACGAATCAAGAGACACCACTCTCAACGCCGGATTCAAGATTCTTTTTATTTTATTTTGTTTTTGATTTTTTTATGTTAGATTGTGATTTCTTTTCTTTAATATATATTATTAATTATTGTAAAGGTGATGCTCACTTGTGGTCTCTAATCATTTTTATAAATTGGATGGAGCCCACCCAGTGATCATCATTATAAAAATTATCTTCTAAAAACTTTCATTTATTTTCTTTCTTTTCAATTTCTCAAAATTTTGTAACCACATCAAGTTGCACTTGGATGTGGGTATGATGTCGAGGGTACGGCTCATCAAATGGCCGGGGGGCATCTTTTAAAATTTTAATTTTGATAATTTTTTTTATTACTTTTTTTATCTTTCTTTTCACATTCGTTTATCTTTCTTTAAAAATTAAATTTTAACTTTTATTTCAAAACTATCTTTTCTAAATCTTTTATTTTAAATTAAAAACAAATTAAAAAAAATAAATAAATAAAATAAATAAATAAATAAATAAAAATAAAATAATAAAATGAAAAAATTAATTAATTAAATCAAAATTATTATTATATTTCTTAGTTTTTTTTTTAGTTTTCATTCTTTTTAGTTTTATTCATTTAGTTTAGACAGGAAACAGGGTCTAGGGGAACTCAATACCTATGGGATTTTACTTCAAGACATCTGTTAGTCCTCCAAGACTTTAAACTGGCTACTGTTCAAGACTTTCCTTAAGGTTTTATACGAATTTTGGAGCTGTTAGTCCTCCAAGACTTTAAACTGGCTAATTTTCAAGACTGTCATTTAAGATTTTATATTGGAGCTGTTAGTCCTTCAAGACTTTAAACTGAATTTCAAGGATGTTCAAGATTTTATGGATATTTTTCGGAGACGGATTTTTTTTTTATATAAATCAAATGTTAGGTCCACCAAGACCTTAAACTGGAGTGTTATCATATGTTAGGTCCACCAAGACCTTAAACTGGACTATTATCAAGTTGTTGGGTCCACCATGACCTTAAACTGGATTTCTTATCGATCAAATGTTTGGTCCACCATGACTTTAAACTGGTAGTTCATTCATTATTTTAGTCCACTATGACTTTAAACTGGAAAATTAATATCTGCAGGATAATTCAACATTCATTGGTCAACTATGGCCTTATACTGGATTACTTGTTGATCAAATGTTTGTTCCACTATGACATTAAACTGGATTATCAAGTTTATTCAATCTTTGGTCAAGCCTAGGCCTTACTTAGGAATATTTCAAGTTATTTATGCACTTAAACAATCTTTGGTCCACCAAGACCATAAACTGGAAATCGATTATATGTTTGGTCCACCAAGACTTTAAACTGGAATGTCAATCTTGTTTGGATAACTCAATTCAATCTTTTAATTTATCACTTTCCACTAAGACTCTAAACTGGTTATTCAATTATTTCTAAAATTGGGTGCTGATAAGCTTTAGGAGGTTAAAATTTTAGGTGGTGATGATGCTAAGGAAAGCATAATGGTTAATTAGGTGAAATTTGTGGCGCTTTAACATGGTCTAAAGTTAATATTATTATTGGAAGCCTGGAAAAAGTATTTTATGGGTTCTCTGTATAGCAAAGTTTGAAAATTGTGATGAAGGAATCAGAAGTTAGGATAGTAGTTGGATTTTAGGGAATGATTTTTTAGTGCCTCATTGTTAGGCCATTTTTGGTGTGAAGCTTGGAGGACCTTATGGCGAGATTGGAATCATAGAATTCAGCTCAGTGGGGGGCCCTATGAGGTTGGAATCAGGAGTATTCGGCTCATAGGAAGATCCACTCTCTCAATGCTGTGACAAGAAGGAAGACTGGTTAATGGGAGTCTGAAGGGATTCAAACCTTGCTCTCAGAAGTGGAATCATCACAAGATTTATTTTATTTTATGTTATATCAAGCCAGAGAAGAAAGAAACAATGTTTTTATTTTAAAAAATTAAAAAGAAGACCAGCTAAAACAAATTTATCAAATTATTTTATTAGAAAAGATAATTCTTTTGGAATTGCTCAATCACTTATGCAAAGTTTTACGAATGGGGACATTCTCAATTGGAGGGAGGATGTGGTAGCCTAAAGTTTAGTATGGCACCTAAGTACGTAAATGGAGTTATTACGGCATGCAAGATTAGTGCTATTATTTTTTATAAAAGGGTTTTATTTAATTTATTTGAGTTTTAAATATAAAGAAATTGGTTAAAAGCGAATGCCTATGCAAAAACAATATATTTTATGGAGAAGACTTATTTTTACGGTTGGAAAAATTTATGAGTATCAAGTCGAGTCACTCAAGAAACTTGGGAAATTTAGCCAGAATTTTTACTATTTTTCTTATATTTTTAAATGAATTTTAAAGTTTTATAGAAATATTTACGTTTTTAGAAAAATACTTAACTTTGATGAATTTTCACAGGGTGATTAGAGCTGCGCAGGCTATGAAAATTAGTTGGCAATGTAAAGGGGAAGTGGCTCTATACTGTGTAATTTTTCTAGATTTTTTATTATAGTTTTGAAGGTTTTAATTGAGTCCGGAGGTCTGGACGGACTCCGTTTGGACTCCGTACGGACTCCAGAGGCTCTGGATTGACTCTGGGTGAACTCTGGAGGGGAAAACTTAGGCACGTGACTAGGTATACTTAAGAGCCTTTCAGACTCAAAATTGGGGATCATCTAAGAATCATACAACATACAGCTTAATCTTTAACCACCACGGTCTCATTTTTTATTACTCAACAAATTAAATAATTTGTAATACCCTTATAACTTTATATTTTATATATAACATTTTAGAAATACTACTCAACAATTTAAATCACACTTCATAAAGGGTATCTTTAGAAAGTTCTTCATCACTGGGATTTGATTATTGCTGTCTCATAAAAATTCAAATTATTATAAAAACATAAAAGTCAATCTTTTCAGATCTTTCACTGGTACACCTTAATTGTTGTTATCAGTATTTCTTTCTCAACAGCCACTTTTACTTAAATCTCAATAAGCGTTAAATATTTTAGAGTTTCATTATTTTTTATCAATCAGATTCAAGTAGACTGGTTAGCTTAGTGATTAAGAATTCCCATTTTGTTATTTTTATTGGAAGGACGGGGTTTTCAGCTAAATCCACACATCCCCTCCGGATTCTGCTTACAGCAAGGCGACTGTAAGAGTTTACCTTACCATAACGGGTGTATTTTAATGGTCTGTGGTGTGCAGAATAGTGGATGGGTATGAGGTCAATGCAAGGAGGAGTAAAGGATATAAAAGGGGTTGGGTTTTTGGTTTGACATTCTTTAGAATTAAATTATAGAACATATATATAGTTAATAGTGGTAAAGCTTTAGGTTAAATCAATATTGTTGTATCTTTCCTTATTTCCTCAAATAATCATTTCTAAATCCTAAATGTTTTGATTATTGAGTTTCCAACCCTTCGTGAGATTTTAAGAATTTTAATATTACCTTTAAATTAAATTAGAATCCTTCTCGAACATATCTCGAAGCAGTAGCTCTTCCTTTGAGTCATCTTTGAATCACTTCCTCAAACATTTCCTCTGTGCATCGAAGAAGTTTCTAAACTCCTCCCTCCATCTCACTTCCAGGAACACCCTCGACCTTTGTGCGTAGGTCGTCAGGTGACAGTAAAATTAAATTCTACATAGTTCTCATTCTTTGCACTACTACGTCCCCTTTTCAGGTGTTTTTTTTCTAAACTCTTAAAATGGAACCTGTTCAACGCACTCCTCCTACAGGCACTACTACTAGAGCTCACGCCAGAGGCAGGCCAACAGCCACCAGGCTTGTTTCCCGCACTCACTCCTTGGAGCCACTCGACCTAATGGAACGGCAACATTCAGTCCAATCTGTAGAAGACATCCCACAAGATTTTGATGACTCTAGTGATGATGAAGAAGGAGAGGATACAATGCACGAGGCACCATCTGCCCCTGCTAATCCCCCTTCTGGTCAACCTTCAGAACCTGGACAATCTAACTCTCTGGAAGATTTCATGAGACTTTTCATGAAGACCTTTTCAAATTCAACGTCTTCAGAGGGATCTAAATTCAAAACTTCTTCTATGAAATCTCCTGATAAATTCAATGGAGAACATCCAGACAGATTGAGGCCCTTCTTGCAAACCTGCAAGCTCCTGTTCCATAATGAACCTCAAACCTTCAATAACAACCAATAAAAGGTTGTTTACACTTCTTCATTCCTAGCCGGAAAAGCAGCAAGATGGTTCGAACCTTATCTTCTCATGCTCTCTTCGACAGAAACCCACTTACTTATTAATAAATGGGAAAAGTTCAAAGACCAACTCTCCACGTTGTTCGGTGACCCTAACGAAACTGACAATGCAGAAATTGAACTTGACTTCCTTTGCATGAGTGACAATGGTAAATCCTCTGAATATATCTCAAACTTCAGAGCACTTCAAACTCGAGTAGGTTGGAATGATGCTGCCCTCAAGTACCATTTCAAAAAATGACTTCCTTTGAGGATTCTGGATCAGTTAAATCTTCACAGTCAGAAGATGACTACTTTAACGGATTTAATGGATCGAACCCTCGAACTCGATGGCGTTTACCAAGGACAACTTCAACATTGTCGATACGCCAACAAATCTCAAAGCCTAAATTTTAAATCGGGACCTTCTTCACACCCACGGACAACTCAATCCTCCTCGTCTCAATCCAAACCCAATAAGGGAAAGGACAAACCTTGACCTAAAAGCTCGACCCCAGGCGATATCAGCAAAATACTGGATCCTAAAGGGGAACTTAAAGAAGCTGAGAGGAAGAGAAGAGCGGATAATGGGTTATGTATGTATTGTGGGGGTAAGCACAAGCTGGAAGATTGCGCAAAATTGAAGGAAAGAGAAGGTACTAGTTCAAGGTCAAAAAACTAGTAGATAGTTTACTTGTGTGCAAAGCAAACTATCTTATCTCTCCCAGTGCACAGAACCTCCATGTCTTAAGGACTGGAGTTGCCTTAAATCACTTGAGATTCATTCTTTTCAAGGAGGATATACCCTTCAGTTGTCTTATAGATTCTGGAGCTTCAATTTCTGTTGTCAGTTTATCTTTTTCCAAAAAGTTACAACTGACATTTACAGATATCGATCAAACTCCAATTTACTTGGTCAAATCAGAGGAACCCAAATATTGGGTAAGCAAGAAAGTTTTATGGGTTTTCAACTTTCTGAATTTCCCCTCTTTGAGTGGGAATTATCAGTCTTGGACGCCCCAAGGATGGATGATACCATTCTTGGCCATGACTTTTTAACGCATTGGAATCCTGAAATTGATTGGACACGGGGATTGATCACCCCACGCACTAAGTATATTTCTAATTCTTCAATGCAGGTCAATAGGGAGTTAAACAACCCGCCTGACAACTTCCTGCTAGAGGACAAATCTCTGCCAGATGACTTGAAAGCATCTGATCTTTCTTTAAATGAGCAATTGGCTAACCCTTCTAGCTCGATGACCTCACTCGAAGAGGATTTAAATTGCCTCGAAGTAATTGAATTATGCTCTCTCAATTCTGGTCTTCCCTTGACAGATTCTCTCGAAGATGATGAGGACAACCAAATCAAAGTTGAAGCCATTAAATCAACTCTACTGGAAATCTATCATGATTTCCTCAATGTTTTCTCAATCTGCAAGGCCGATAATTTACCACCTCATCGACCCTACGACCATCAAATAGAGTTAATAGGTCCAGTACCTCCGGCAGGTCCTGTCTATTCTTTATCAAAGGAAAAATCTCAAGTTCTTCAAGACTAAATTGCAGAGAATGTAGCCAAAGGTTTCATCAGAGCCAGTAAATCTCCAACCGGCTCCCCTTTTCTCTTTGTAAAAAAGAAGGATGGTAGTCTTAGGCTGTGTGTTGACTATAGAAAGCTCAACACAGTCACTAAGAAGAATGCATATCCTGTTCCTCCTATGTCATTGCTTCTTACCCTTTTTCATGGTGCTAATTTCTTTTCTAAAATTGATCTTAGAGGTGCTTATAATATTATACGCATTGCAGAAGGTCATGAACCACTGACTGCAATGCGCACTAGATTTGGTAGTTTTGAATATTTAGTTATGCCTTTTGGATTGTGTAACACACCATCAACTTTTCAAACTTTTGTTAATGACATCTTTCAAGATGTTGTCAAACAATTTTTTGTCGTCTATTTAGATGATATTTTAATTTTCTCGAAGACACTGGATGAAGATATACATCATGTTCAACAGGTTCTAAATTGACTTCGAGATCACGGTCTCTACGCCAAGCACAATAAATTCCAATTCCATCTTAAATCAATCAATTATTTGGGTTTTACGTTGTCCACTGATGGTTTAGTCATGGACAACAAAAAGGTCCAAAAAGTCCTGGAATGGCCTGAGCCCAAAACCGTTAAATCCCTCCAAGGATTTTTGGGATTTGCAAATTTCTATAGAAGATATATTAAAGATTACTCTAAAACTATTTCCAATCTTACTTCTCTTCTTAGAAAAGATATTCCTTTTGATTTTACTTCCACAGCACAAAAGGAATTCGAAGCATTGAAGACTCCATTTACCACAGCTCCAATTCTTTGACACTTTGATCCTTCTGCTACAACAATCGTTGAGACAGATGCAAGTGATTATGCTATCGCAGGGGTCATTTCTCAATTAAATCCTGAAACAAAATTGTTTCACCCTGTTGCTTTTGAGTCACGCAAACTCATTGCAGCAGAATTAAATTATGAAATTCATGACAAAGAGCTTTTAGCTATTATAAATGGCGCTCTTTTCTTCTCAGCCTAGATATTCCTTTTCAAATTTTAACTGACCATAATGCTTTGAAATACTTCATGTCTTTCAAAGTTTTAACCAGGCGTCAAGCCAGGAGGGCTGAATTTCTGTCTGAATTTCCTTTTTCTATTTCCTATCGCCCAGGTAAGAGCTGCATTGTCCCAGATATCTTGTCACGTCGGGACAACATTTACCCACAGCAGGGGGACACATTTGCTGACAAGAACCCAGCAAATGTGAAATCAATTTTCAACAAATCAATGTTAACGACTCATCAACTTAATTTGATGACAATTCAATCCTTTCAAAATCCACTATCCAACATCCTCAAAGCTCAGTCGAAGGACAATTATTGTTTAGGGTTAAAAGACAATATACTCTCGAAGCAAGGGGCCAAAAGATTTAGTATTGAATCAGGTCTATTATTTTTCAAGGGTAGAGTAGTCATACCCAACAACAATGAAATAAAATTATGGATTTTCAATAGTCGACATGATTCTCCATTAGCTGGTCATTTTGGGGTTGATAAAACCTACCAGTTAATAGTGAGGGATTTCTTCTGGCCAGGAATGACTAGAGAAATCAAGGCCTATATAAAAGCTTGTTACAAAAGTAATTGGAATAAGACCCCCCATCACTGGAAAAATGGGTTGCTTCAACCGCTTCCTATTCCATCTAAACCTTGGGAATCTTTATCTATGGATTTTATTTCTCAACTTCCTCTTTCTAATAATTTTGATGCTATATTAGTAATAGTAGATAGATTTTCAAAGATGTCTATTTTTATTAAAACCACTACTACTGCTACAGCAGAAGATTTGTCAAAATTGTTTCTAGAATATGTATTTTCCAAACATGGCTTACCTAATGATATTATTTCAGATAGAGGCTCATTGTTTGTATCCACATTCTTGACCCAACTGTGTCGAAAACTCAATATTACGAGGAACCTCTCTACGGCCTATCACCCTGAAACCAATGGGCAAACGGAAAGGGTCAACCAAATCCTCGAACAATACCTTTGAATGTATTTCAGTTACCAACAAGACGATTTGACCACATGGTTACCATTGGCCAAATTTGCTTATAATAACTTGACTCATTCTTCTACACGACAATCTCCTTTCAAAACTGTTTATGGAAGACATCCTCGATTCAACTCAATCCACGTAGGAACTAGTCATCCTGCTGAACATTATCTTCAAACCATATCACAACTCCAAGAGGAACTTAAATCAAATTTGGAATTAGCAATTCGAAGGTACAAGGAACAGGCCGATAAATATCGACAATCTGCTCCTTCTTTTAAACCAGGCAACAAAGTATGGCTCAATGCACAAAACATTCGAACGACTCAACCATCAAAGAAACTGGCTGAAAAACGCTTGGGACTATTTGAAATTGACTCTGAAGTCTCTAAAACTGCATTTCGACTCAAGCTACCTCCTAAATGGCAGGCTATTCACCCTGTTTTCCATGTATCTCTCCTGGAACTGGCTCGAGAAACATACCCGGGCAAGAACCAACCTCCTCCAGAACCGGTTGAAGTAGAAGACCATCTAGAGTGGGAAGTAAGCCGTATCCTTGATTCAAGAATACACAAGGGGAAACTTCAATACCTTGTGGAATGGGAAGGCTTCCTCGATGATTCAGACAAAACATCCTGGGAACCAGCCATCAATGTTTCTAACGCCACTGAACTTCTAAAATCTTTTCATTTTAATATCCTTTAAAACCAAAACCTTAAAACTCTTTTTTTCTTTTCTTTTCTTTCTTTTTTTTCTTCTCTTTAAAATCTAAAACATCTCTATCTCTAAAATTTACATATTCTTTGTTTTCTTTTCTTCTTTCTTCTTTTTTTCTTCGAAAAGTTTTTCAACCTTCTTTAAAATAAATAAAATTAAATTAAAATTTAAAAAAAATAAAAATAAAATAAAATAAATAAAAAATTCATAAAACCTTCTATAATTTCTTTGAATTTTCTTTTCTTTTCTTTTCAAATTTTCTACCTACATTCTTTCCTTAAAAAATTCTTTTCCCTCAAACTATCAAAATTTTTCACAAACGCAACACAACAATCTTTCTCGAATTTCACTTCAACCTCTAAATATCTTTTTTTTTTTTAAAAAAAATTTCTTCAAATAATTACTTCTTTCTTTTAAATTCTTTTAAAATTTATTTCTTCTCTTCTTTTCTTTCTTTCTTTTTTTTAATAACTAAAATTCTTCAAAACTTCGATCAATAAACTTTCATAAATAACAATTTTTTCTTTCGTTAAATTTACATTCCCAATAAAATTATTTCAATCAAATATTTCTTTTTCCATAATTTTTTCTTTCAAAATTTAAACTAAAACTCTTTCAATTAAAATTTCTTTCTTTTCTTCTTTCAAAATTTAAAACAAAATCTTATTTAAATTTTTTCTTTCTTTTCTTTTTTCTCTCAAAATCTTATAAAATAAAATATTAAAATTTTAAAATTAAAACGACAAAATAAAATAAATAAATACAAATTATTTCTACTTTTCTTTTTCTTCTCCTTCCATTTTAAATTTTTTCCTTTATTTTCTCTCAAACCAATCCCTTCATCTTCTCCAAAATCACCCTTATCTCCTTCCTACATTTTTCAAAAACCTCTTCCTCTCCTACCGGTACCACTTCCCCAATTTCCAGTAGTTCTTTGGCCACATCCAAGGAAGCAGCATCAATAATCTTATTGACTTCACTGCTTAAATCTCCGATAAACCTGGTCCGTCGACCTTGTCGAGGTTTCTTTGACCATACCTGGTTGAGAGTCTCTTCAATATCCTCCCTCGAATCAGCCACTGGTTGATTTTCCTCAACTGGGGGCAACGGCACAGTTTCCACATTTGGAACTTCTGCGATGATATCTGGATTCTAAATAAGATCATCAGTAACACAATTTCTAAGAAACAACAGAAGAATGGACTTACTTCAAATATGGGGTCAGTCTCTAAGAATAATTTTGGAGTAACCTCCACCACCACTTCTTTTTCCTCTTTGTCATCCTCGATGACCACCTGTTGTTATTTTGGCGTCTCTCTCGGAATAAGAACTTCCTCCTCATCTTCCTCCACCAACTCATCCACCTCCTCTTCTACCCTTCATTTACCCATGGCTCAAGTTACCCAGGATGTCGTATTATCCTCGACTTCCTCCTCAGCTGCTTCTGATTGGTCATCCCCAATCGACACGTCCCATATGTCTTCAACCACTTCCTTTGTCTTCGGTATTACCCAATATTTAGTCTTGGTAAACCTTCATTCGATATCCAAATTTTTTGCTAATGCATTGCACGCCACCCGTCTCCACCGGCAAAACTCACATTTCTGGCGAGGACCTCGAGTAGCTGTGCTTTCCACACAGAAGTATTCCATGGATTCACAAGCCGTACATGCTTGGGAATATTGCCGGGTAACAATTCCCCCATCTGCTTTAGGGTGTGGAGGCGTGGGAGTTGGGGTAGGACAATCCATAATAGTAAAATATAATGTAATAAAAATAGAAGGAAAGGGAAACTAGTGTGGGAAGTATGTCTCACGCTCAACGGAGCTCGCTTTTTTTATACCCGGGCATCTGTCACGCGCCATGTGACACTTGAGGCAAAAGCAGCTCATTAAATCAATAATACAGAGGTCTAAATCCATACTCGAAGTGCAGAAAGCAATTCTCCATAGCAACTGCGACTTTCCTTTGTGTACTCACTATTCAACCGCGCTAGCCTAAAAATCTAAATCTAAATTAGTCAATCTCTCAATAGTGTGTCTCATTCTTTTCCTCAATAAGTGATGCACAGCGCAATAGTCAATGTAATAGTACACTAAAAGGTTTATTAAATGTCTGTGAATTATTAAAAAGGGGTAGTGAGAATGGACGGAATGGTTAGTGGAAGATTAAGGGGTTAACGGATGTTAGTGAGGAGGGTCCAGGTGTAACAGGTGTATTTTAATGATCTGTGGTGTGTGGAATAGTGGATGGGTATGAGGTCAATGCGAGGAGGAGTAAAGGATATAAAAGGGGTTGGATTTTTGGTTTGTCATTCTTTAGAATTAAATTATAGAACGTATATATAGTTAATAGTGGTAAAGCTTTAGTTAAATCATTATTATTGTATCTTTCCTTATTTTCCCAGTAATCATTTCTAAATCCTAAAACCTTTGATTATTGAGTTTCCAACCCTTTGTGAGATTTTAAGAATTTTAATATTACCTTTAACTTATATTAGAATTCTCGTCAAACATATCTCGAAGCAGTAGTTCTTCCTTTGAGTCATCTTCAAATCACTTCCTCAAACATTCCCTCTGTGCCTTGACGAAGTTTCTAAACTCCTCTCTCCATCTCACTTCCAGGAACACCCTCGACCTTGTGCGTAGGTTGTCCGGTGACAATTGTTTTGGTTCAGCTCTAGGTGTAATAATAGTGAGGGGAAAAAGAAAAAAATAAAAATAAAATTCTTTTATGAGAAATTAAAAAATCAAGGCTAAGAAAGAGAAGAAAAAACTTACATGTTGCAAAGAAGGATACTAGAGGTGATTGTGAGGTAGTGAGAAGTCGGGAAAGGTGATGGCTGGTGGAAAAGTGTATGCGAACAAAATTGCAGGGACTTCTTGTGGGGTACTGTTCACATTTTATGAGGTATGTATACTTTGAAATCACATCATAGAGAGTGGAAATCTTTTTGAAAAAACAGGGCTTATGTGTTGTTTTTTAATAACTAATACCTCCTGTTATGTGGTTTAGATATCTTGGGTCTGAATTCAGTCTTGCGGACAGTTTTTAACTTTCAAACAAAAATTAATTAACATAAAATAATAGCTATAAAAATACTCCAGAGCATTGTGAATGTTGAGTAAAAATAGATTAAAATTATAAACCAGAAAGGAGGCATAATCTTTAGAAATGTCATTTTACAAGACCATCAAGCCTCATTTTCCACCATTGACTGATTTGATGCTCATAAGAAATAATTAAATAAGTAAACCCCTGATTAATACTTTAAAAATTTTCTACAACTTCAAGTATTCCATATGCATACTCAATGAGCCAGACTTGAAAATCACATGACCAATACTTGTATTAAAAAAATAAAACAAAAAATAGAGGTAATAACTAATTGGGAAGGAGTAAACCTTTATCAAGCCCTCGAGAAAATATCATGCCAACACGGGGAAGACTTTATACCTAGACATGAAGCAAGAAAAAATTTGTTTCAAGGTGTACATTAGACAGGAGAAGATGTAGGGAATGGTGAGCATGAGATAGGAGAACACTTGATGCAAGGACAAATCGATGCAGTTTTATAATTGGAGTAATTTTCAAATCGCAAGGGGAAGCTCCGTAAACGGGAATTACTTTTTTCTCTTTGATTTGGAGCTTCAAGGGCCGTACACTTTAATTTTATAGGTCCACTATTAACGAAAGAGAAAAAAGTGTTGAAGTAATTTATTTTTAAAAAAAAATGACAGATAGACTTAAGGCTCACAGCCACCTACTTCAATAGTGCAGCCAAGTGACAACACCTTGCGGAATTTTTGACGAATAAATAAAAGTTTCACATACAAAAAAATGATTTACTTATTCAAAAGGAAGTACCCCCGGCCTATCCCCAACCCTTTTAAATAGGTAAATCATTTTTTAGTAAGAGGAACTTTGATTTTTTCTTCAAAATTTCCGCAAGCATTTATGACTTGGCTGTAATAAACAGTTAAAATAAAACTACTTTATCAGCTCATTTTGCCAAAAAATCAAATTCGAACGATAATTGTTGGACAATTCGTTCTTTAATTGAATTAGAAACTATATGGCCAGTAATATTTAAATAATTGGAATAAAACGGGTCGACAAACTTTTAATTTTCTCCAATCTCAGGGTTTCCTTGTAATTAAAACCTACACTTGAGTTTATGGTTTCCATACGATGGTGTTAAGTGTAGATCTAGAGAGATTGTGGACTCAAGCTTTTTGTGGAATATGAAGTTGGGTTTTTCTTCCGCTCTATGAGTAAATATAAACTCAAAGTTTCATTATCCTTAACAGAAGCCTAACTTTCATGAATACAATAAATTTATTGCGTTTCCAAAGGCAAACATATGGGCGAGTGAATAAACCTAATTATTCTTCTGATCTTATCTTAAGCCAATTGTCGACCGCGAAAATTCATGCTGACGAAGATGAAGACAGATTAAAGATCTTAAGTTATTTTACAGCATTCAACCCATTTGGAGTACAATAATCTTTTTGTACATACATACGAAATTATTGAAAGTTGCGAGAGAAGCACAGTTTGTTAAAGGAAAAGCTAACAAGAAGATACATATTTCGAGATATCATGGAGGCATATCAGACTGCGTTCTATACATTATCTGAAATCCCTTCATCATTTTCCCACCACCCTTGACTGGCACCCCACCGACTTTGGTACCAACTATTTAAAATTTGGGTAACATTTATCTTATCCTTGGACTCAATAAGATCATTGATAGTCAAAAATGCAATCAGATTTTCTTTATTTTCCAGCGGAATAAGTTTCACCTTAGCACCTCGATATGTTGTTAAAGCAAAAAACGATACTTGGCTTTCACCTGAAGATATAAGAAAGGTTTAATATTTAGCAATATTAGAATTTTCAAGACTTAATGAATTGTATGACTCACCAAGAACATATTGATATCTTTGTAAGCTCTCCTGAGCCATTCTCCTTCGATTTGTCCATAAGCTCACCTTAGGCAAGAAGTTGCCTTTCTTCCATGTGCTTTCCATTCCAATGTGTCGAAAAGGTCGTTGGGATGTCCACTTTATGTCCCAGGTAGGGGCGGGTAAAAATGTGTTCAAACTGTAATGAGAAGTACTCTGAGATCTAAGTGCGGCTATGATGCAATCGCCACATTGAGGTTTTTGAAAAGCAACTCTTGTAAAAGTATCCTGGGTTTTGAATGTTTTTTTTGAAGATAGGAATTCCTCCCCAAAGCACTCTTCTATAAGAATCCAACACACTTTGAATGTTTTTTCACCTGAACCTTTTGGATTTGAATATTCCGAAAACTGGCTCAGAGGATAGCCTTCAACCGACGTCCATTTGTAGAATGTCTCCCGCGGTGGCTCATAACCGCTGACAGAAAAGCTTTGGTTCACGAACTCTTCACGTTTTATTTCTGATGAGCTGATTATAACTCTTATAAGTTCTTGTTGTTGAATTTCAATTACCTTTCCAATATTCTTCAGAATATTCCGCCTCTCAGAAATCGATAGAACACCGTCATAATTTTGATCGGATTTCAGGACCAAAAATGAATGGAGCCTATGAGTTAAATTTTCTCAATCGTTAAAACGAGTGCGTAATTTTTAATATAGTTAGGAATTAATGAAAACTTACAGGGCTTCTCTATGTTTCTCTATGTGATACCATGTTGATAGGAATGCTAAATTGGTGTCTGGACCCATTCCTCTAAAAACAGAACTAGCAGTCTTTTACAAGGCAGCTGTGAGTAAAAATGAAAATTTGGAAAAAAAAAAATAGGCAAAAAACTACCTCCGCGATAGCTTCACAAAAAACAACAGATGCTTCTCTCAAGACTGGCGCGGAAAATGTGTGAGCAACATGAAGTAGGTACCGTCTTTCCCGATGGCCAAACCGTTCTCCTAATAACCAATTTGCTACCCCTCATGAATTAGAAATTTCTTAAAGGTTTAGGTTTGGGAGAAATGTAGCTCACAGTATTTGAGAGATGGCCATTCACCAAGTCTATCTTCTTCAGAAGCAAGAATTTCGGAAAGAGAGTTCTCCCCTACACGCAAATCATCTTGCACTCGAAAAACTGGACCCTGCGGGCAAATGTCAAATTTCCACAAAACTGACTTTTGAAATGGCACTTACAAAGATAGAAGTTTCCAAATCAGCTTCGCTGAGATTCTATGAAAAATACACCATAAGAAACTCAATAGAATAAATTGTTTTATAAATTAAGGGAAATACTCTAAGAATAAAGCAATCGTCATTTAGATATAAAAGGGTTTGCTTTAAATCTAACAAATTCGGTATTTGACTTTCTATAGCCATGCTGCAACGCGGAAGACTACGTCAGGATTCAGCAAAACTTTTAAATGTTCAAAATTTACCTATTATAAGACGGGACTACCATTTCTCGCCAATACCTAGATTTTTTACGCAAAGTCCACGAGCCATTGGAACCATTGAAAACTCTTCTAAGTATATGCTTGGGAATCATAAAAGCTTCAGATTGCGGTCTTAATCTGAATGTTGGGAGTTTTTCTTTTTGAAAATGCGGTTCTACTACGCTGAAATTGAGCCATGTTGGGGATGAACCTCTCCGATATTTTTTTGAGGAATTTTGAGGTATGTCAGCCGTAATTAAATGAAACTTCCTAATAAACTCTTTTGGAAGACTTTGCCAAACACTCCGCATGGAATAACGTAGTTCATCATTGTCTCGAAACATCCAATTACGAGTAGATGATGCAACATTTTGGGTCGAAAGAAGTTTCCAGGATCTGTTCTCTTTTTCAAAAATTAGAGTAGGATCACTGCCATTATACCATGTCCATAAAACATCAACCCCAACAGGAGATTTCTTTCTGTCCGGAAGATTGTCGCATGGGACTGCGTCAGACATCCAACTATCTATACATCTTGAGGGAATTGATTGAGTTCTTGTAGGATCGTATTGTTTTAGTTGCAATGAATGAATGGCTGAATGGGGTGGGGAGAAAATATACCACCCTGGATAGAGTGCCGATACTTGTATATTATAAGATGAAAGTATGAAAGCGATCTTATCCCACATTTCAAAATGATTTTTAACCATTTTAATCACTAACCATAATAAAAAGGCTGCTGCAAAATAACACCCTATACGCTTGAGGTTACGGGTGCTGGAGGTGGATGAACGTAAGCCAGTTAATAGGATAGTTGATTTTTTTGTCTTATGATCAAAATTTGAGCTATATTCAGTTGATAATATTTTCGATGCAGACATGCTGTAATTTCCTGATTAAAAAAATGCGGGTGAAATAATATTAAGTTGTATATGGCAAGTGTAAGAAATAGTGAATCCTCTGAGAAAAACATGGTGGATGAAACATACTTCATTTTGCCCTATAATATGACTAATATGCTGATAGTCTAACGCACGAGCTTTGCTTGTGAGATAGATTCCGTGCTTACAAAACGAAAATTATGTGAGGATTAATATGATTGTATTTACGCGGGAGAGTACTCATCATATAAGCTCAAACTGTTGTGAATACAAGAATAGAGTTTCATTTCTAAATAGTCTCAGTATTTATAATCTATTTTGTACACGTTAAGTACTCAAATGCGCCGCATCCAAATGTAAATGCTTGTACAGTGGCCGGACAAGTGTTCTGGCCACTTTCTGTTTTGCTCTCAATCTCAAACACAACACGCTACCACCATGAATTGCTTGTTCATTCTAAGTCTCTCAATGGTGTAGATTCCATATATCTTATCAGCAATTCGTTTCATTCACTAGTTCCATGTATATTATGATTTCTAAAAAACAGCTCCATTTTCAACTCTTAAAGCAAAAGCCACATTGCTTTAAGACATTGACTATCAGAAAGCCCTGCTTTCTTAATGATAATTCCACAATATATATATATATATATATATAGTTGACCAAAATTTTCATCATCTTGATTTTTGTAAGAACAAATAGTTATTTTCATTTTTTGTTTTTGTTATTCCTATATACATATATATACATAGACAATCATTATACATGTGCACATGTCACATCTTTTGTGGTGTTCTTATTTTTGCTATTAAATCATATATATATTTATATATACATATTTTATATATACATAGTGAGCAGGATACTGACTTAAATACTGGGCTATGTTTCTTTATTTTCCTGTCTTTTCTTTCTTTCTCAATATTATCTTTTATTTTATTCATTAGGTAACAGCGGCAAAGACCACCTTTAAGGGAAGTTCATATATTGATGAGTGTTTTATTTTTACTTATAAAAGTTAAAGGTTGCTTTAGGTTACGGGCCCAGTGCCTTAGTGAATGTCATCAAACAATCCATTTACTATCCCATCGCCAGCTCCTTCAAATAACTCTAATCACTCCCCAGTAAGTTTTGACACTGCTAGACCCTCTTCACTGTCCAGAATGGATAAAAATAAAAAAACTTCTGTCAATACTCTCAGAAACATTCCAGTTCTAAGTGTTAATAACTTTCACAAATGGAGGATCAGGATGAGAGCCCTTCTCACTAATCAAGATCTCAAGAATCTTGTTTTTTGGTCTTGAATCACCACTTTCACAAGAAGCCGCTCAAATTGTTGAGTTGGAATTTCAAAGAAGGGCTGATAAAGCTACAAATATTATCATTTCAAAACTTGAAACAGCCAAAATTTCTGCTTTTGTTACTGATGATGACATGGACAAGCCATGGCAAATATAGGAAAAGCTGACAAATCAGTATTCCACAGCTAATGTGTCCAATTGTGCTTCAATTTTTGCTTGATATCATGATGTCAAGTGCCAAGAAGGCAATCTTATGGGTTTTGTTAATAAATTGTGAACCCAAATCAACAAACTAGGATCAATAGGTGTTTCAGTGGAAAGTGAAAATGAAGCTCACTAATTATTAAGGCAATTACCTGAATCCTATTCAATTCACAAAGCATTAATTTTACATGCTTGTGAAGTTACTCAAACTCATCTCTCTGTTTCAAATTTGGTCTCCCATTTGGCTTGTTTATCTGCAGAAATTGAATCTGAAAACTCATCTAGTTCTCATTCTGCATAATTAAATAAAATCAAATCAAATCAAAAAGCAAAATGGGAGTTTTTCAATGATGGAAAGCATAATCCAAAGACTAAAAACTACAGAAATGATTGTTTTCAACTCCATACAGAAAAGTGAAAGAACCAAAATGCAGCCAGTGCTACAAAACCTGATGATGAAATACATACCAGAATTAGATATGGTCCTGTTAAAATGTTTATAGCAAATTTATCAAAAAAAAATTCAAAACAACTTATATTCAATAGCAGTTCCACTTTCCACAAGTTTAAGACGTATTAAAATTTCAAAAATTATCATTTTTTTGATGCCCAATTAAATTAAAAAATGGTGCAATTATTTACAGTACAGGAAAAGGATCAGTAAATCTAGTCACTCCAAGAGAGGTTATCACCTTAAATGACTGTCTACATGTACCTCAGATTATTCAAAATATAATAGGCATTAGACCATTTATTTCTAAGTTTTAATCAAAAAATAATTTAAATGGTTACATGAAAATTACAAATTAAATGAAATCATTCTAGATGGTAATTGGGACAAGTCTGAAGGTATTATTGTTCTGAATGCAGATTTTGGTGAGCAATATTTTCCCAGCCTAAAATCATTATTTGCATCAAACTCAAAAACTCAATGTCACTACAGATTAGGGCACTCAAATTCACAATATCTTGACAGAATCCAATCAAAACTTGGTTGTAAATTCTCTGGGATTCATGATATTTTCAAACCATGTGTTAATGCAAAACATTATCATAATCCATTTACTGGAGTTGCACCTAGAGGTACTCAGTTTTTAGAATATCTTCATTGTGATCTCAGTAGAAAGATTTCCCCACCTTCATGTGGAGGAGCATCATATTATTTTAAAATTACAGATTCTTTTTCCACTTTCTGTTTTGTTTTCCTTCTACCTCATAAATCTGACACATTCAAAATCTTTCTGCAATTAAAAAATAAAATTGAAAATATTTCAAATGGTAAAATTTCAAAATTTGCATATGATGGGGTTAGGGAGTTTATAAATAACAATTTCAAAAGGCTAAGCACTAAAGATGGATTCAAAATTATTGTAACCTCACCTTATAAACCTCAACAGAACCCCATTTCCAAGCAAGGTAATTGAACAACTACAAAAATGACCAAAGTGCTCCTTTTCCATGCAAAAATTCTGACAGAATTTTGGGGAAAGGCAGTTAATATTTCAGTTTATCTAGAAAATAGATGGCCATCTTTTTCAATTAATTTTGAAACACCATATAATAGGGGGTCTCAAACATTACCAAATACACCACATAAACATGTTACAAAAAAGGTACCAGACCTGCTGTTGGCGGATTGTCTAGAAGAAGAAAAAAAAAGAAAAGAAAGAAGAAGAAGAGGAAATAAAGAATATCAAGAAGGAAAAAGCAGTTAATACAAAAAATTATAAGAAAAATACAGATTTATAAAAAACAACAAATTTGAAGTGAGTATTTAATTTCAATAGGTAAGTAACTTTTATTCTCTCTACAATAACAAAAAAATTTTAAAAACTTGAACTTGTATATAGATTTCCTCTTTTATTTTAGTATACTATTCACAGTAATAAAATTGTAAGAAAGAAATTTTTATTTGCAACAAAAATAGGTAAATTGTAAAATGTAAAGTAATGGGGACTACAAAGTGAGAAATCAAAGCCTTTAAATAGGCAAATGAGGGCCTCTGAGACATTACTAAGGGTAAAAAAGTAAAGGAAACAAATAAAATGAAGTTTTACAGAAAAATAAGGGTTCTACACAACTATTTACAAAAACAGAACAAAAGACCCACATGTATCCATCCCTTTAAACCCTGTAACAATGTAAGTGATGAAATAGGATACTATCTTGATCAACAACAGAAAAAATTTAACTATAGTAATTACAAACGCATTACATTTTGTTAAATTGTAAAAAATTCAAATTTTCAATGAAACAAATATTTTTTATACTATTTGGGACATATAATTTCTTAGATCTAATCAATAGGGAATGTCAGTTCTGTAAAATCCAGACTTAACTTAAGTGCAGATTTCAAATCAAATCAGCACTTAAATTTTGCAAAAAAGTCACTTATTTCAAAAATTGGTGTCAATTATGACCTCAAATCAGCACTTTTTTCCCAATTTTTTCACAACCATATGTTGGCCACATCATCTCTTCCTTTCCACTCCATCTCTGTCGCATGTGACACTCAGACCTCAATATTCTTATCAATCCTTGGCACACATCTCACACTGTGATTTGGAACATTTTATTGTGAAATTTTTACTAGGCATGTTTTTTTCCTTCTTTTTTTATGTTTTTAACCTCATTAAATTAGATATCCACCTTCATCAAAGGTCAATCGCTTTTTGTTGATGGCAAATGAAGTAAAAAAGAAAACAATAGGGAGAATCGACTTCAATTCTAAGTAAATGAAGGAGAGGTTTAAAATCTATCAATAAAAATATAAAAAGGTTCATTTCACTTCCACTTCCACTGACTTTGGTATTGATGATTATGATCTGGAGAATGGAATTACTACTGTTTCCAAAAAGCTCAATTTCATGTATCCTCTCTCTGAGGAAATGAATATTCTTTTTGGTTCCTGATTTAATAGTTACTTTTAATCTTATAAAAAATAGTTATATCATAAGATTCTGATAACACCATTTTTCCTTACTGGACACTAAAATATTGCACTTTTTGGAATTTCAGATGGTAAAATAAAACTGAAACCTGTGCAAAAATCCTCATCACCAACATAATTTTATCACCTCACCACCAATATTTCATTTCAAAATAAATCTAAGTCAACAAAATTCTATATCTGTTTGAAAAATTTGGATATACCCTCCCCTGAATTTTATTGAAGCAAGGGGTGGGTATCACCAATTTTTTTTAAGTCATCAATTTTCCATTTCAGATTTTAAAAATTGTAAATACTTTCCTGTTAGGATTTTAGTTGAAAGTTGAGAAGGAGGAGTGCTATGGACACAATGCATTGTGGAAGAAGGAATAGGGGATACTGCATAAAGGGGTTATATGGGGAAAGTGCTGTGAAGCGCTCCCCATCAGACAAATTATATAGTAATCCAATTACTCTCTAGTCTCACTGCTGTATTAGCATAGTAAGTAATGTTTAAAGGCTACTGCCAGCGCTAGTAGTAGTCTGCCTTCTCAGGTCATAAAATTTTGTCCAATCTCATTTAGCACACTAATAAAGAAGAATGAACCCTGCAGGCCAACCCAATGCAGTACTTCTTGCTGCAATGTAAGAGCAGACGGCATGCCGACAGGAAAAGAATGCTAGGCTTATGGAACACCTATAAGAGGCAGAACCCTCATAAAATGGCCCCCCTGAAGAAGAATTGGACACTTCCAAGGCTGAAGCTGAAGCACAGGTGCCACCCTCCATGCCAGCACCACTTGTCAAAGGTACAAAGATTGTGGTCCCAGAAATCTTTGATGGAAAGTGAGGTCCCTGGGAAGATCAGTATGTGTTACAGGTAAGCCTCTATGTCCTGCTCAATGGACATCAGTTCCCAGACAAGTGAGAAAAAATTGGTTTCCCTATATCATACCTGAAAGATGAGGTGGCACGCTGGGCAAGAGCTCCTCAAAAACTCTTTAGCAGCAACAACCTTCTTTCAGTTCATGGAAGCTTTTGAATTAGCCTTTGGTGACCCAGATGTGGCCACAACCTCAGAGAATGCGCTAAATCATTTGCAACAAAGAAACTCAGCCGTTGAGTATGTTTTGGAATTCCAGGGCCACACCAGCTATATCAAAACATGAGGAGAAAGGGTGCTCATGTTTAAATTTAGGAATGGGCTCTCATCAAGAATAAGAAATGCCCTAATCAGTCAACCTTACCCAACCTCCCTCCATGCACTCATGGAACTGGCCCTCCAGGTTGACAACAATTTTATGCATCAACAGAAAGATGGTTGAAGTGGTGCTTGTCCATGGCACAGCTATGCCTCATCATGTGGGGCCAGTGCCAGGGACCCAAATTCCATGGAAATTGATGCAGTCAGTGGACGTGGCACTAATGAGAAGAAAAGGATATCTGATGAGGAATACCAGATAAGTATGAGTAGAGGGCTGTGCCTCCAATGTGGAAATGGTGGTTATCTTGCAAGGGAGTGTAAGGGGAAGATAAGGGTTAGTGAGGTGGAGGATAGTTCAGGTAGGGCGCAGGTAAAAGACAGTGCTCAGGAGTGAAGGTTGTGCCCTCCTTGAGCAGATTAAAGGGAAAGAATAAAGGGGATTTGGTAGAAGAATTATCAACATGTAAGCCACTTGAATTAAATGATAATTGTATTATACTAAACTTGCCTTTAATGACTCTTGATGCCACAACAAATGTACAAGCCCTACTGGACTGTGGGGCCACATACTGTCTTGATTCTCAAAAAGTTTTTACAGAGATATAAAATGAAAAGTAAAAAAATGGACTACCCTAGGTGTCCAATTATGATTGATGGATCCGCAGGTGGGGGAGGAGAAGTAAGAGAAAAGGTTTTTTGCAGGTTTTGGTGTGATGGAAAAGAGTCGTAGTGCAGGGCATATGCAAAAAACCTGATGGACAAGTAAAAAATGGTACTGGGTATGAAATGGCTGGACCAATATAACCCACACATTGACTGGAAGGAAAAGAAGGTTCATATGGGAAGGAAAGGGGAAGCTGGCGCTATATTTGCCCCCCTGGCCCCTTCAGGGGTCAGGGGCCCATCACAGAAAGTCTTCCAATGTTTTGTTATCATTAGTAGACTTACAGCCAGAACTTATTCTTCCTCTTGATTCTAAGAAGCAGGCTGGGGATGGGCCACCAAGGGGGAGGGCCAAAGAGAGCCGGAGGAGAGATGAAGCGCATCAAGAAGAGGAGAAGGTGCAAAAAAGATGGGGGAAAGCAGGAGATGTAAAGATGGATGGCTCAGAGAAAGAATTTTTCCCCTTTGCCCTTCCCAGAGAGTCTCATGGTGTTGTATTATTATCAGTAGACTTGCTGCAAGAACTGAAAATTTCTCTTGATGCTAAGTTTCAGGACTTGGAGGGGGCGCTGGAGGAAGAAGAACAATTGGAATGCAACACAACAGCATGGAATATATCCACCAAGATTTCAGCTAAGTTCCAGTCCTCAAAGCCAAGAAAAGGCCTAAAGGAGATGGTTCCCAAAGCTTATTGGGAGTATTTACCACTTTTTGAAGATGGAAAATTCAAGTCCCTGCAACCTAATTGACCATACAACTTTTCCATTGATCTGATTCCAGGTGCAACTCATCAATTTATTTGCATAATCCCGCTATCAATTTTTGAGTCTAAAGCGCTAAAGGAGATGATTGATGAAAATCTAAAGAATGGTTTTATTAGAGAATAAAAATCTCCCTGGGCCTCCCCTGTGATCTTTTCAGGAAAAAAGGATGGGTCATTAAGACCTTGTATGGATTTCTAAAGGTTAAGCATGCTTACAGTAAAGAACAGATATCCCCTTCCTTTTACTAGTGAGCTAATTGATAGCCTCCAAGGTGCAGAGATCTTCATGTCACTAGATCTTTGTCATTTTAAATGGTTGGTAATTCCATTTGGTCCATGTAACTCACCTGCCACTTTCCAGCACTTCACAAACAGCATCTTCAGAGATAGAATAGGGATAGATGTGGAAGTATACTTGGATTAAATCTTAATTTACTCCAGATCAATGGAAGAACACCAGATACACATGAAGGACTGTTTTCAGTGCTTGATAGAGGCCCAAGTATGGTTGAAACCAGAGAATGTGTCTTCTCAGTGAGTGAAATCCCCTACCTGGGTATGATTGTTTCAAAGAATAGAGTGAAAATGGAAAAATATAAAGTAAAGGAAGTAACAGAATGGCCAACACCAGAATCAGTAAAAGAGCTCCAGTCATTCCCAGGGTTTGCAAATTTTTACCACCGTTTTATTGAAAATTACTCCCACATTTGCTGACCATTTCATGACCTCACAAAGAAGGAAGCCAAGTTTATCTAGACAGGTAGCCAACAACATGTGTTTGACTACCTGAAAAGAAATTCTGTGACAGCACCAATTCTTGAAATCCCTGACTTGTTGAAGCCATTTTTTCTGGAGTGGGACTGCTCAGATTTTTCATTAGGTGCAGTATTATCCAAATACAGTTCTGAAAATGTCCTTTACCCCATAGAATATTTTTCACAAACACTTCTAGGTGCCAAACTAAACTATGAAATATATGATAAGGAGTTCTTGGCACTAGTAGAAGCAGTGCACACCTGATGCCACTATTTGGAAGGAGGACCTCACCAATTACAAGTCATTATTTACACAGATCATAAAAAATTGTAAATTTTCTTGACCACAAAAAAGCTGACTCACCAGCAAGCATGCTGTGTAGAACTTCTAGGTAGCATTAATTTTATGGTTCAATTCTTCTCAGGGAAGAAAAGTTGGAAACCAGATGCACTGTCACAACTACCCAACTTGTGCCCAGCATGGGACCAGCTGCATACTGTTGGTGCAACACTACTGAAGAGGGACCTTGAAGAGGGGGTAATCCTAGACAAGGTGCAATTGGAAGATGAGGATTTGTTGGAATGGGTAAGAAGAGGGCAGGAAAAGAATGATGGAGTTCAGGAGTTGGTGAAGGCGCTGTTATTGAAGAAAGTATTGGTAAGGAAAGGATTGGAGGAGTACCACCTAGAAGAGGAAGCGCTTTATTGGAATGGGAAGATAGTGGTGCCAAATAATGAATGGCTCAAAAGAAAGGTGGTCAAATCAAGGCATGATTCCACAGTGGCAGGAAACCTAGACCACTGAAAACTTTGGAGCTGCTAAATTGCAGCTTTTACTGGAAGTCCATGAAGGCATATGTCCAGTGCTATGTAGCAGCATGTGACTCTTTCCAGAGAAACAAGGTCAGTCCAACATCAACACCATTGACCCCACTAAACATTGCCAAACATCCATGGAAAGAGCTCTCCTACAATCTTATAATGGAATTAATGAAATTTCAAGAAAAAAAATGCTATTCTCACAGTAGTTGACAGTAGCACTATGATTGCACACTTCATTCCAACCACCACCAAGGTCACATCAGAAGGGATTGCAGACCTAATAGTGGCACAAGTTTGGAAGTTTCATGGTTTTCCTGATAGCATTGAATCAGGTGGGGGAAGTACCTTCAACTCTAAGCTTTTGAAATCAATATATGAGCAACTCAGCATTAAGGCCATATTGTCAACAGAATGGCATCCACAAACTGACGGGAAATCTGAGATAGTGAAAAAAGAGATTGAACAATATATGTGCCACTTTATCAACTACCAGAAAGATGATTGGGTGAAACTGCTACCACTAGCTGAATTTTAATACAACAACCAGCTGCATGTGTCAACAGGAATATTTCCCTTTTACACCAATTATGGATATAACCCAAAATTATCAATTGGCACACCATTGACACTGCATGTTCCAGAAGCACAAGAGAGAATTCAGAAGTTTCAGGAAATAAGTGAAGAGCTAGAAGAAGCACTCAACTTATCTCAACAGTGAATGAAGCACCATCATGATCAAGGACAAACCCAGCCCCAGATATTCAATGTATGTGATAAGGTTTGGTTAATCTCATATTATATTTCCACATTGTGCCCCAGTGTTAAGTTAGATCACAATAAAGTGGGGCCATTCAAAGTCAAACACAAGGTATCAGACTCAGCTTATGAACTGGAGCTACCAATCTCAATGAGGCAAGTACATCCAGTTTTCAACATTTCATTAATCACAAAGCATAAGGAAGATACAATTCCAGGATTTCCAGAAGTCTCTCCAGCGCCAATTGAGGTAGAAAATGAAGAGGAGTTTGAGGTGGAAAAGGTTGTTTCTAAGAGGGTTTATAGGGGAAAGGTTTATTACTTGGTGCATTGAAAGGGTGATGGAGTTGGGGATAGGTCCTGGGAGCCAATAGATAATCTGGTGAATGCTAAAGAAAATTTGAAGGATATTAAGAAGGAGAGCAGAAGACAGGAGGATAAACGAGGGGGTAATGTTAGGATTTGTATTTAGAGGTGAGGAGGAGAAGTGCTATGGGCACTATGCATTGTGGAAGATGGAATAGGGGATAATGCATAAAAGGGTTAATTGGGGAAAGCACTGTGGAGCACTTCCCATTGGAAAACTTATATAGTAATTGAATTACTCTCTAGTCTCTCTGCTGTATTAGCATAGTTAGTCTTGTCTTCCCTCACTGTTGGAAACCCCAACATAGTCAGTCAAGTTAGTCTCACTTCTGTATTAGCATAGTCAGTCCCATTTTAAAGCTAGGGCCAGTGCTAGTAGTAGTCTGCCTTCTCAGGTCATAACAACTCCCCTGCATTTTATTGAAGTAAGGGGTGAAAATCACCAAAATTTATAATTATTCCATAAATTAATAAATAAATAAATGAAATAAGTCAAATTCTCTAGTTTTAAAGTAATTTAAATTCCTCAAGCCAAAATGTGGACCAAGTGTAGAACCTATTTTTGTGACATTCCACAGGTGTAGGTGAGATCAACGCCATGAGACAATTTAATGTTATCATGATTACCTTTTATACAACACAAGGTTGTTGGCTCATTACTTTAGTTTAGTAAATTGAAATATCAGATTTATTTATTAAATATTTATGAAAGAATAAAAAATATTTGATGACTTTACAAATCCCCAAACTTTTTTTATCTACCTAAAGGTTTGTAAATTTATAAATTTTACCTTCTTTTTTTACCTTGTTTATTTGTTGGACTAACTTTTGACTGATCTGATAAGAGAATCAAAAATGTGTGAAGGATATACATATGAAAATGGTAAGAAAAAGAAAAAAACACACCTTGATGAAAGGGCAGAATAATAGGTAAAGAGAAAGGTAGTTTGAGGAATCTGGAAGGATAAATGCATGATGTAAATGTTATGCTATGCATTATGAAATAAATAAACGTGAAAATGGAAAAAAATGCTCAACTTTAAAGCTAACTATCTCAGCAACCACTGAACCAAATTCTAGTCAGTTTTCTGGAAATGAAATATAGGCTTCAGAAGTATCTTCAGCTAGCAGGACAGTAGATTCAATTAAACCTATCCTTAATACTTACACTGTTTTCAAAATTGCACACAAACTTGAAAACTGATGATGAAAATTCCAACAAGAGGGAGATAAAAGCCTAGATAATCAAAGGAATGTGGAAGGATAAATGCATGATGTAAACGTTATGATATGCATTATGAAATAAATAAAAGTGAAACTATAAAAAAAGGCTCACATTTAAAGGTCAATATAAGTAACCACTGAACCAAATTTGAATTTTCTAACTGGACATGAAAGATAGGCTTCAGAAGTATCTTCAGCTAAAAGGACAGTTCATTCAAATAAACCTAACCCTAATTCTGACTCTAATTTTAAAATTTGAACAAAAACTTGAAAAGGGATGATGAAAAGTCCAAAGAGAGGTAGATAAAAGCCTAGATAATAATTATATAAGAGTTACTGAATTCTTATTCTCCCATTATGCAATATAAAAACATGAAATAAGATAAGTGAAATTTGGAAAAAAAGGCTCAACTTCAATGGTCAAAATCTCAGCAAAAACTGAACCTAATTCAAACCTGTTTGTGGGAAATGAGAAATAGGCTTCATTATAGTCTTCAGCTAAAGGACATGTGATTTAAATAAACCTAACCCTAATTTTTTATATAAAAACTGGAAGAAAAAAAGTAAAATTGGGATAAAAGGCTCAACTTTAAAGGTCAATATCTCAGTAACCACTGAGCCAAATTCAAATCTTTTTGTAAGAAATGAAAGATAGCCTCCATGAGGGTCTTCAGTTAAAAGGACATTAGATATGAATAAACTAACCCTAATCCCAAGTCTGATTTTCAAAATTTTACAAAAGCATGAAATGTGTTAATAAAAATGACAACATGAGGAGTTTAATAAGTCCACTGTTAACCATATATGATTCCTACATATATTTAAGTATGAAAATTTCATAGAAAGAATGAGACATCATATAGACATAAAAAAAGGAGATGAAACTTACCATGATTGAAAGGTTGGAGAAATAGAGTGAGAAAGAGGGAAGTTGGAATTTAGGGGTAATTGAATATGGAGCAATTGAAATGCTTGAAGAATGTGCAAATTATATGTTTCAATGACATGGAACCAAAAAAAAGTGAAATAGGGGAAAGGGGGAATAATGTCCATGCCAAGGAGGGATAAAGAGTAGGATGATGGAGATAAAAAAAGAAAAAAAAGAGGGAGAGAAGGAAAAAGGTTAATTTTACTTTAAAATCAAAAAATAAACACTTACTAAAAAATTTAGATACAAAAAACAAAAAAAAATTAATTAGAAAATATATAAGTAAAAATGAAAAAATGACATACCTGGATAGGTGAGTTAAGAAAACAATTGACTTAAAATTATTTGAGGGATGAAAGAGGAGAGGAGGAAATGGATATAAGTGATAAAAGAGAAAAAAGAATGACTGAAAAATTATGCAATTGCAAAAAGTATGCAATTAAATGTTGAGATGATGAAGGAAAAAAAGAGACTTGAAAAAAATAGACCATAACAGAAAATTCAAAATAAAAGTCAATATGCAAATAAGAATTAACATTCTAAAAAAAATTCCTGAAAATTCCTGAAAACTGTCTAAAACTGGGTACAGATAGGTTAAGAAGTGTCTTAATGGTGTAATTGAGGCTTTCTTGGAAGAAGGTAATGTTTCCTTGCCATTTTTGATAAAAAAAGTAACTCTTAAAGATCAGAATCAGAATTGAAATCAGAGTCCAAGAGCAGATTGAGAGCTATGAAGTCATTTCTTGACGTCACTATCACAATTTGAGAGTGAGGAAGGCATGACTCTTATATGGTATAAAAATTTAAATGATGTACAATGTTTCGAGTTATGAAGTGTTATGCTTTGGAGTGCTGTGTATGAATGGGCTGATGCTGACAAATCAGTGAAATGGGATGTTATGGTGAAATCAGAAATTTTGGTTGAGAAAGTGCATATTTGAGTGAAATAAGTGACTTATTTCATTTTGAAATCCACCAGTGTTGGGGCTAGTGTGTTTAGGAAATCTGCACTTCAATAAGTGCAGTTTTGCTGAAGCTGAAACCCCCTAATATTACTTAAAACAATATTGAGTAAGCAATTTAATTAATTGCGCTAATATAATAATTATTGTAATTAAACAAGTATTTTAATAAAAAAAGATTTATTGAAATAAAACACTTATATTTAAAATATCATTTTTTAATTTTATTATTATTTATTTATTTATTTTATTTTATTGGTCCAATTGTGAGAAAAATAGAGTTCTCAGTAAATTGGTAAAGTATTTTTATTTTAATGATTTAATCTGTATAATTATATAATTAATTAATTATATTATAAGATGATGTTTTACTTATAATATTTTGTAATTAATTAATGATAAATTTATAATAATTAAGTACATAAAACATACTAATATTTTTAATAGAATATAATTTTATATTGTATTTAAATATATATACATTATATATTATAATAAAATTAATAAAACATTTATTTAAAACATATTGTTATATAATTTTATTATAATATAATATTTAATTTAAATATATTTTAAATACAATTTTTTATTTTATAGTTCAACATAAGATTTTACTTGCCTCTCAATATAGCCTGGCTGAAACTCCCTCTGTCAGCCAAGATATCCCTAGGACTGAGTAATTCTTATACTTAAAATAAGATAACCTTAAGTAAATTAAGCTTATATCTTAAAAATAAGGTTAAAATAATAATATATATGATTATATTACATATATATACAATTATTACTCTATTATATAAATTATAGTAGTTTAAATAGCTTATCAATTGATTAATAGTACTTATTAAAGTGTTAATGGAGTCATAATATACTTATCTTAAGTGATATTAAGTAATTATTGACATACATTAGCTTATACGTATACATAAATCTCATATTCGGTGATATATGCAGTATATTATGTATATTTAGGTCTATAAGTGGGTTTTAGCCTCTTAATAGCCTATAAACTTTGTTTTTTTGTTTATTTTAGGTCATATGAACGTATCCAGTGGACTCACAACGCCTACAGAAGCATATAAATCTATTTCAGGCGCATACACTCAGTTTGGACAACTTAATCTGCTTCCTTGGATGGATATTCACGGATTTATGGGTTGGGAGGTCATTTCTGGGTTAATATGGATGCTTGGGGATGTTTTTGGGGGCTTGGACATTTCATTTGTTTCTTTTATATGCTTTGGGTTTCATTATATTCTCTTTGGATCAGTTATTTTACCTGTTTCTTTATGGTATCTGCTTTAATCTGGATTTTCTATTTATGGTATGGGTCTGTGTTATCATTAATTGTGATGGGGGGTCCTTACTGGAGGTCTGGGTGTTGAATCTGCTTGAAGTGGATGCCATGGGGAGGTGATGGGACCTCACAGTTCTGTAATTTCAGGGGATAGCAGTGACATCATCTGGATTGAAGGTCTGTGAACTCCAGTGGATTCGGGTATAAGTAAGGGAGGATTTTGGCGGTTATTAGATATCACTTACTTACTACAATTCAAAAAAACATTATAACACAATTATTATCATATAAAAATATATTATAAAGCCTTTATAAATTGATATTATCTTTATATAAGCTATAACTATATTATATTCATCTATTTTCCACCACTAGCACAAATTTAAATCCAAGTATTGTGAGTTTTATTTGAGTATAACTATTTTATTAGTCTTCCCCTGAGGTTTAATCACTAAATAATTTATTAAAAAGTATTAGGACCGTTAATAAATACTATTAAATCATACTTAAATACTAGATACACTGACAATTGGGGTTCTTTCCTTAGTTTTTTACTTATTATTTAGTATAAGCCTTGGGATGTGATTTTTACTTTAGTATACCTCAAACTAACCAAATATTTGGGTCTAATGAATATTAGTGGGTCATCATAACTCAGTGATTGCGGAAAAGAATCCTTATAATAATTGTACTAATTTTTTATAATAAAAATTAGGTATTTACAGTAGTAACTGTACCCAATATAAACCCAATTTCACTTGGTATTTGGTCACCAATATAACACCCAATTAAATTGGTATTTAGTTAAAGCTTGGTAAGCTATTTATTCACCCTTATAAAGGTCTAGTTAAACTTATTGTTTTTTAACAGATTTTTTTGAATTTTTATTACATTTTATTTAAATAAATAAAGATTTAAATTCAGGGTAAGCTCCAGTGCTTTTTATTAGTAATAACATTGATAATACTTTTAATCTACTAATTTTTATAGGTTTTCCTTTCTGTAGACATGATAAATTGTTATTTTTATCAATATGAGTGCTCCCTAGGACAATGTAAGTGAAAAGCCTGCTTATAATACCAGGTCTAAAGCTAACAAAAACATTGCTCCAGGACATAACCATGGAGGGTCAGTCATACCCCCAGGCAGAGCAAATGAGCATAGAGGAAAAAGACCCCACTTAAAAAAGATTACCATAAAAAAGATTTCTCCTCCTCTTCAGGATCAACTATCCCATCTGGCAAAACAGGTATTGAAGTTGGAGGAATGAAAGTCTCTCATGCTCACTGAGGTAGAGCAATTGCAGAACAATTTCAAGGTAGGATTTCAGCAGATGAACCAATCATTGGCAGAGCTAAAGGGAGGCCAGCCAAGTCAGCAACCCCCTACCCTAGAAGGGTCACATCACTCCCAGGAGAAAATACTGGTAGAAAAATGGAAGTGGGATTGGTTCCATCAACAATGGTCCAGTCTCAACTGCAACAAGGATCCTCCTCCTCATCAGACATCCTCATTTCACCCCTACAAGAGAAAACAAAGGTGCCAAAAATCAGGGCTCACACAAATCCCGTGGTAAGTAGATTACACTCTCAGATTGAACACAATACTGATAATTACAATGTAGGTAATATTATTGATGTCAAATCTGTGCAGAAAATAGAGGAGGACTTAAGAAAATTAGGTTTTAATGTATATACACCTGACTTGTCTTTTGTCAATAACAAAAGTAGTATTTGTAATACAGTTAATCTTCAGTTGCCACCACTTACTAGTGAGATGAGAAGTTCACAAGAGAGTGAGAGAATTGAGAAGGAAGACTTGGAGTATTTTAATAATAATCCAACTGTCCATAGAATTGTTTTAGAATTGTGGAATAGAATGACTGATTGTGAGGAACAGACAGTTAAGCTCACAAGTGATACAATTTCAACCTTAAAATTAAATATTTCTCAACTGGAAACACGTAATAAAGAATTAGAGAATAAAAATTTGTCTCTAACTCTTAAATATGATTCATTGAGTAATAAATATAATGAACTTTCAAACAAATTCGGTGAGTTGGAAGAATTGCATGAAGCACTTTAATTGAAAACTGAATCAAGAACTAACTTATCTTTTGCCCAGACAAATCAAAGTGTCTCTGAGCTGCTACAAAGATTGACTAAAGTTGAGATTGAAAATTCCAATCTACTAATGAATCAGGATAATCATAAGTATACTCAGTATAATAATAATCCTCTCATTGGCAAAAGTGAATCTCATTCCTTCCCTATACCACCACAACTAAAACCATCTGGTGGTAGTGTCAAATCTGAAAATGTAAGTCAAAAATCTGTACAGGAGGAAATACAAGACCATTTATCAAGAGTAAATGAGTTGCTGAATTTACTTAAGATTAGTGAAATAAAATCCAATCAAAAGAACTGGCCTAAGATAGATCAGTACCCAACTTATGATGGGGAAGCCAGCTCTGATTGGCAACATTTTATCCAAAGAATTGACTACTTAAAATTCTCATATAAGTTACCAGATGAAGAAATAACATCAAAATTGATCTCTTTATTTAAGGATGTTGCTTTATTATGGTTTGAAGCTGTTTTGAATGAGGGTAAAGATTACTCTTGGGCTGAATGGAAACAACTAATTGAAAAACAATTTGGAGGTTCTAAATTCAGGCTCACTCAGCAGAGACTTTATGAGAAAACTAGGTATAATCCGTTGAATTGTGACAAACCTATGGTATTTTTAATGAATTTAAATATAATATTAAAAGCTATTAAGCCTAACATGGATTTTAACTTATGGAAAGATAAGATAATATATAAATTACCTATATCTGTCAGAGACATTGTTGTAGCTAGAACAATTAATGTTACTGAATATTATGACTTTATTAATATTTGCAATGAAATATTACTAAACCATAAGTATGAAGCAAGGTATTCCACTTATAAACAAAATGTTGAACCTTTGAAAAATCAGAATTCAAAAAAACTTCAGGAGAAGAAGAAAGAACCTACTTCACCTGTAGTACCAAAAACGTATGAGCCAAATACTTGTTATAAGTGTAAAAAACCTTGGGTTAAAGGTCACAAATGTGAGAAGAATATAAAAATTGTTGAAAATCAACATGAATATGAAATTGAAACAGAGAAAAGTAAAGATTCAAGTGATTATGAAAGAAATACCTCATATAGTGATGAAAATGAAGTCTGTATGTTGGAAGATGATTTGTCCATCTTTGACAATCCAATATTAAATATGGACTCAAATGAATCTTTAATGAATTTTGAGGATGCTGAAATCATTACAGATATACAAGCTGATTACTTTAGAATGACACCTATCAAGGTTCCAGCTATCATTTCTGGTGAAAATGTTAATATAGTATTGGACACAGGAGCTGCTGGTTCTGTTGTTTCTACTAATACATTGCAGAAAATTGATAGTGAAAATAAGTCTAAGCTTGAACCCCTTCAAAATAAAAATTGGAGAGGTTTTGGATCAGTACTACATCCCATTAGTAGATACAAAGCTGCTGTTTTCTTTAAACATCAACATGGTTATGTAAGAGTAACTTGTGACTTTGTAGTAATGGATAATTCTAACTGTAGTAGCTTTTTTATCATTGGAAATGATATTCTGACTAATTTTGGTGTGAAATTAGACCCTGCTAATAACAATTTTACAATTGGCATGAATTGTAAAAGGAAATTTAAAATAAATTCTTTTAACACAGTCTTACACATTGAGTCAGTAACAAATATTCCGTGCAAAGGAAGAGAATCCAATGAGATGGAACTTCTGGAAACATAAATTTCAAAAGCATCATTTTGCACTCAGATGAGTGAAGCTGAGAAAAACAATATTTTGGACTTAATTAAAGAATATCCAATGGCTTTTTCACATGGTACAAATAAACTTGGCCTTGTAAAAGATCATGAGATGAGAATAAGTTTAACCTGTGATATGGATAATATTCCTGCTAGTCTTAAAAAGAAACCATACCCTGCTTCACCAATGAAGATGAAAGACATAGAGGATAATATTAAGATGTTATTAAAAATTAACATTCTTGAAAAGGTTGAAACTACACCAAAATATTGTGTAATATCACCAGTGCTAATTTCTTATGAACAAGATAAAGCAAGACTGTGCGGTGATTATAGAGCATTAAATACATTTACAGTAGGTTATATTTATCCCTTGCCAAGGATTGTCTCTATACATGCTACCCTTAAAGGTACTAAGTATATAAGTTGCTTAGATGGAAATAAAGGGTACCATCAAATTCCTGTTGAAAAGAATTTACAGAACTTTTTGTTGATAACAACACACATGGGAATTTATAAATATGTCAGGATGCCATTTGGACCAAAAAATGCTCCATCAGTATTTAAGAAGTTAATGGATATAACATTCCATAATGAAATGATTGAGGGATAGTTAATGGTATACATTGATGACATCATAGTGTTCTCTAAGACATATGATGAACACTTAATCCATTTAAAGAAGGTATTTCAGAAAATGGATGAAATAAAAATGACCCTTGAATTGAAAAAATGTAAATTTAGGTTTGAATCTTTAAAAGTGCTTGGTCATATTGTATCTGGCTTACAAATATGTGCAGACCAAAATAAGGTGGCTGCAATAAAGAATATTGGCATTCCTCAAAATGTAAAGGATGTACAATCTTTTCTTGGTATGTGTGGTTATTATAGACAATATATAAAAAACTACCAGTTAATTGCTGCGCCATTGACCACACTGATAAAGAAATCAGAAGCTTTCATTTGGAATAATGAAAGACAACAGGCTTTTTATAAGTTGAAAGAATTTTTGATGACAGCTCCTATATTGGGATTACCAGATTTACAATTGCCTTTTGTATTATATAAAGATGCAATTTTTATTGGTTGAGGTGCTTCTTTGCATCAAAAACAACTTATTGAAGGAAAATTGTCAGAAGTAGTAATTTGCTATATTTCACGTACTCTAAGAAGTGGTGAATTGAAATATGGTGCTACTAAACTTGAATGTTTGGCAGTATTATGGGCTCTTGAGAAGCTACATTATTACCTTGAAGACCAAAAATTTGAGTTAATAACTGACTGTAGTGCAGTAAAGTCACTCTTAAACAAGAAAACTCCTAATAGACACATGTTTAGATGGCAATTAGCTGTACAAGAATACAGAGAACGGATGACTATTACACATAGAGCAGGAACCCTACACTCTAATGTAGATTTGTTATCTAGAGTACCTTTGCCTAATAATGATGATAATCCTGCTTATGTTCCTGAATCAGAGATTATTAACATTTATGGAATTTATATTGTGGATCTTGAGGATGAATTCATGCAATCAATTCTTGATATGTATGCTTCAGATCCTGACTTGAGTAAACTCACTACAATATTAAATGATCCATCTAATGCTTCAATGAATGTTTTAATAGAAACATTACCAAATAAGTATAAAGAGGCAATAGAAAAAGGAAAATTTTCCATTGAGGATGGTTTTATATATTACAGGAAAAAATTAAGTAATGTAATTGTAATTTCACCTTCAATGAAGGAGTTAATGTTAATTATATGTAATGATGATATATTAGCAGGTCGTTTTGACTACCATAAAACATTAACCAGAGTAAAAAACACAGCTTGGTGGATTAACATGTCTGAGGATGTTCAAAAATATGTTAAGATGTGTGATTCTTGTCAAAAATCTAAAAGATTAACAGGCAAAAGAGCTGGTTTATTACAACAAATTGAGCAACCAAAAGCTCCATGGGAAATCATTAACATGGACTTTGTAACAGGTTTTCCAATAGCAGGGCATAAGAGTTATAACTTCTGCTGGGTAATTGTAGATAGATTTACAAAGATGTGTAAATTTATTCCTACCCAAAAAGAGGTTTCTGCAAAGGAATTAGATTTTTTATGGTGGAAACAAATGTTAAATATATCAGGTTTCCCCAAAGCAATAGTTTCTGAAAGAGATCCTAAATATACTTCTGAGTTCTGGACATCACTTATGGATGTTTCAGGGTGTCAATTAAAACTTTTTACAGAACACCATCCACAAACTGATGGTCTATCAGAAAGAATAATACAAACTTTAGAAGATATGATAAGAAGATATTCTGCTTTTGGTCTTAACTTTAAAGACAATAACAAATTCACACATGATTGGGTAACCCTTATCCCAGGTTTAGAATTTACATACAATAGTACAGTACATTCTGTCACTGGCAAAAAGCCATTTGAGTTATGGTTGGGTTATGTACCTAATACCCCTTCTAAAACTCTTAATAAATTACCTAGATTGGATATCCATCCAGGTACTAAATCTTTTCTTCAGATGCAATAATTATGCAGAAAACATGCTCAAGAATGTATAAATAAGGCATTTGAGTATGAGTAGAAAAGATGGGATAAAGCCCATAAAGAAAAAATGTTCAAAGAGGGTGATGAAGTCCTTATTTCTACACTACATTTCAATTTAAATGGTAATGTTAAATTGAAGGATCCATTCATCGGACCATTTGTAGTTAAAAAGATGGTTGGTAACAGTGCTGTTGAGGTTATTCTATATGCACCATATGATAGAAAACATCCAGTATTTCCTATTTCTCTTATAAAACCATACCATTCTAATGATACTTCTCTATTTCCAAGAAGATCAGGAAGGCATAAACAGCAACCTGAAGAAATAGCTGAAAAGGCAGAAATTGAGAAGATACTTAAAAAGAGACACCTTAATAAAGAAAAGAGAGTTGAGTATCTATTAAGATTTAAAAATAAATAAAGTGAATATGACCAGTGGATTCCAGAAAATGAAATCTCTGATCTTTAAAATCTCTTGAAAAATTTTAAATCAAAATAATGCTGTTTATTCTGTATATGTATTATAGAAAATTTAATAAATTTTTATAAATTAACTCCTTACTTTTAATTAAAATATCTTGACATTTTTTTATTGTTTTTTTTGGGTGAGGGAGTGTCAGCCTAGATATCCCTAGGCCTGAGTAATTCTTATACTTAAAATAAGATAAACTTAAGTAAATTAAGCTTATATCTTAAAAATAAGGTTAAAATAATAATATATATGATTATATTACATATATATACAATTATTACTCTATTATATAAATTATAGTAGTTTAAATAGCTTATACATTGACTAATAATACTTATTAAGGTGTTAATGGAGTCATAATATACTTATCTTAAGTGATATTAAGCAATTATTGACATACATAAGCTTATACGTATACATAAATCTCATATTCGGTGAAATATGCAGTATATTATGTATATTTAGGTCTATAAGTGGGTTTTAGCCTCTTAATAGCCTATAAACTTTGTTTTTCTGCTTATTTTTGGTCATATGGACGTATCCAGTGGACTCACAACTCCTAAAGAAGCATATACATCTTTTTCAGGCGCATACACTCAGTTTGGACAACTTAATCTTCTTCCTTGGATGGATATTCACAGATTTATGGGTTGAAAGGTCATTTCTGGGTTAAGATGGATGCTTGGGGATGTTATTGGAGGCTTGGACATCTAATTTGTTTCCTTTATACGCTTTGTGTTTCATTATATTCTCTTTGGATGAGTTATTTTACCTGTTTCTTTATGGTATCTGCTTTTATCTGGATTTTCTATTTATGGTATGGGTCTGTGTTATCATTAATTGTGATGGGGGGTCCTTACTGGAGGTCTGGGTGTTGAATCTGCTTGAAGTGGATGCCATGGGGAGGTGATGGGCCCTCACAGTTCTTTAATTGCCGGGGATAGCAGTGACATCATCTGGATTGAAGGTCTATGCACTCCAGTGGATTTTGGTATAAGCAAGGCAGGATTTTGGTGGTTATTAGACATCGCTTACTTACTAAAATTCAAATAAACATTATTAAACAATTATTATCATATAAAAATATATTATAAAAAAAAAAAGCCTTTATAAATTGATATTATCTTTATATAAGCTATAACTATATTATATTCATCTATTTTCCACCACCAGCACGCATTTAAATCCAAGTATTCTGAGTTTTATTTGAGTATAGCTATTTTATTAGTCTTCCCCTGAGGTTTAATCACTAAATAATTTATTAAAAATTAGTAGTACCATTAATAAATACTATTAAATCATACTTAAATACTAGATACACTGACACCCTCACTCTAAAAAAACAATAAAAAATGCTAAGATTTTTTTGTTTTATACTTTTTCAAAAGAGTAGAGAGGTTAGAAATTTCTTTTCCAGGTATCTAAGTATCATTCACAGATGATTTATTTTTATATCTCAAAAAATATATAGTACATTTCTCAGAAGTGATAATTCTTTCATTGAGAATTTTATCAATTTCTGCAGTTTCTGTGACTTCTAGAGGATTTTTTTAGGTATACCTTTTCTTTTAGGAAATAAGTCACTGTTAGAAGTATAAGTTATAAGTAAGGAGATTGGGAAAACAGGATGTTTTTATCATAGGGAGAATAGAATACTAATTCTACTGCATTATCACCCACCATTCTTTTAACAACAAATGGTCCCGCACAAAGATCCTTTAGTTTTTTATTTCCTTGTAAATTGAAATGGACTGTAGATATCAGTACTTCATCACACTTTCTAAATGTGTATTACTTATGGGATTTATCCCATATTTTCTTTTCATATTCAAATGCCTTATCAATATAAATTTGAGCATGTTTTCTGCATAGTTTTTGAATTTGCATAAAAAATTTAAAACCAGGGTGAAGTTCCAACTTTGGTAATTTTTTATTGAGAATTTGAACAGGAGTATTTGAGACATAACCTATACAGAACTCAAAAGGTTCTCTTTCAGTGACAGAATGTACAGTACTATTATAATCAAATTCAAGGCCTGGTAATAAAGTAACCCAGTCATGTGTAAGTCTGTCATTGTCTTTATATTCTAATCCAAAGGCACAATACCTTCTAATCATATCTTCTAGAGTTTCAATAATTCTCTCAGCTAATCCATCAGTTTGAGGATGGTGAGAAGTAGATAATTTTAACTCACAGACACATAAATCCATTAAAGACATCCAAAATTCAGATGTAAAGTTGGGTATCTGTCAGAGATAATGGCTTTTTGGAAGCCAATAATGTTAAACATGTGTGACCACCATAAGAAAGCTAAATCTATAGTGGAAACATCTTTATGGGTGGGAAATATTTTCAGATTTTAGTGAATCTATCCACCTTTACCCAACAAGATCTATAACTGTCTTTTCCTGCTACAGGAAGACCAGTGAAAAAATCCATATTAATGATTTGCCATGGAGAATCAGGTGCTTCAATATGTTGCATTAATACTTCTCTTTTGCCTGTTAATTTTATATATTTTTGGCAAGAATTACAAGATTCAACATACAATTTTGTGTCTTCAGACATATTAATACACCATGCAGTATTTTTTATTCTGACCATGGTTTTTTCTAGATCAAAATGACTTTCCAATATATCATCATGACAAAAATTTAAGATGGTTTCTTTCATAGAAGGAGGAATTACAATAATATTAGTAATTTTTCTCCTGTAATAAATGTAACCATCATCAATTGAAAACTTTCCTTCATTCAAAGCATTTCGGTACTTTGGGGGAAGATTTTTTATTAATGCTTGAATTGAAGCATTCTTTGGATCATTTAAGATTGTAACTAATTTATTTAAATCAGAATCTTTTTCATATGAATCCAGAATTAATTGCAATTTCTCCTCTTCCATATAAACTATATATACACCATGAATATGAATTGTGTCATCTTCAGGTACATAAGCTGGGTTGGAGTCATCATTTGTTAGAGGTAATCTAGAAAGCATATCTACATTGGAGTGAACATTTCCAGCTCTGTGTATAATTGTAATTCTACCCCAGTATTCTTAAACAGCTATTTGCAACCTAAACATATGTCTGTTTGGTGTTTTTAGATTTAATAGGGATTTAGCTGCACTACAATAAGTGATCAACTCAAATTTTTTGTCATCTAAGTAATAATGAAGTTTTTCTAAAGCCCATACAACTGCTAAAAACTCTAATTGAGTGGCATAATATTTCAATTCACTATTTCTTAAGGTTCTTGGAATATAACAAATAATTACTTCTGAGTTTTTGTCATCAATAATTTGATTTTGGTGAAGAGCATCTCCTAGTCCAACAAAACTTGCATCTGTGTACAGTACAATTGGTTTATTGAAATCTGGGAGAGAAAGAATTGGAGCGGACATTAAAATTTTTTTCAATTTATTAAATTCTCTCTGTGATTCATCATTCCAGATAAAAGCAACATATTTTTTGTTTAATTTAGTAATAGATAATGCTATGACTTGATAATTTTTTATATATTGTCTATAATAGTCACACATTCTTAAAAAACTTTGAATTTCTCTTACAGAAGTTGGTGCTTTCACATTTTGAATTTCAGAAACTTTATTTTGGTCTACATAAATTTTTAAACCTGACACAACATGACCTAGAACTTTCAAGGATTGAAAACCAATCTTAAACTTTTTCAAAGATACAGTCATGTTAATATCATCCATTTTTTGAAAAACTTTATTCAAGTGATTCATGGGCTCATCAAAAGTTTAAAAAAAACTATAATGTCATCAATATAGACCATTAACCATACTTCAATTATTTCTTGATTAAAAGTATTATCCAACACTTTTTGAAAAACTGAAGGAGAATTTTTTGGGATAAATGGCATTCTAACATACTTATATGTTCCCATGTGTGTAGCAATTAGCAAGAAATTTTGAGAGTTCTTTTCCACAGGAATTTGATGATGACCCTTATTACCATCTAGACAACTAATAAACTTTGCACCTTTCAAGGTAGCATGTATTGAATTTATTCTGGGTAAAGGATAAATATCATCCACTGTATAAGTATTCAATGCCCTATAATCCCTACATTATCTAGCTTTATCTTTTTCATAAGATATTAAGACAGGCATGATTACACAATATTTTGGGGTAACATCAACCTTCTCAATAATTTTCATTTTTAAGATGTTAGTGATATTATCCTCAATATCTTTTCTCTTTGTTGGAGAAGCAGGATATGGTTTTTTCTAAAGGCTGAGAGGGATTTCATTCAATTTACAGGATAAAGAAATTTTCATTTCTTCCTTAAAAACTCTCAATTCATGAGATCCATGAGCAAAAGCCATATGAAAAGATGTAATCAAGGCAATCATAGAATCCTTTTGATCACCACTTAAATGATCACCAAATGAAGCATTGCTTATTTCAGACAATAAACTATCAATTTCTTCATTTTCCCTACCTTTAAATTGAATTAATGAATTAAAATATTTCAAAATGAGTGCAGAAGGTTTTTTAGAAGAAGAATCTTTAAATTTTATTTTTCAATTCTCGCCCAATGTGAAAAAATTGTTTGTAGGATCTAATTTGATACCAAAAATGGTTAAAATGTCATTTCTCATAATAAACCAATTTCTTAAGTTGTCATTTTTCATCACAACAAATTAACAGACAGCCCTAACAAAACCACCATTATACTTAAAGAACAGAGTGGTTTTGTATTTGCCAATGGGAAATAAAACAGAAACATAACCTCTCCATTTTCAAATGTCATAGTTAATAGTTTACTATGATAATCCTCATCTACAGAAGCTAGTTATTTCTCAGACACTACACTTCCTCCAGAACCAGTGTCAAGAATAACCTCAACATTTTTACCATTTATGATAACAGGTTCTCTCAAGGGAGATATTAATATAGATTTGTCAGTAATATCTTTTATAAGTTCAGCATTTTCTGCTTAAGATAAATCCAAGTTAAAAACTTCAGATAAATTATCTAAATATTGGTTATCTTGTTCCAGAATTAGAACTTCATTTAAAGAAGAATTTTCATAAGAGAAATTACTATAACATTCACTAGAGGAATCCTTACTATCATATTAAGGATTATCTGTTTCTTCAGGTTTTTTCAACAAGATGTATTTTCTTGTCACAAACATGTCCTTTTTGCCATGCCTTGTTATATTTAAAAAAAGTTTTTGTGGCATATTTCTTAGTTGCAACTGAAGCAGAGGGTTTACCAGATTTTTCTGGGAGTTTTGATGAAAGCCCTTCTAATCATTGTAGGATTTTAAGGTATAATTCTTTGGTTCATATCTATGGTTGAGTAATAATTCATTACAGATATTAATAAAAGAAGAATGTTCTCTTACATGCTCAGTTCTAGCTACAATCAAATCTCTGAGAGAATTTGGTAATTTATAGAGAATTTTGTCTCTCCAAATATCATAATCCATTTTAGGATCTATAGCTCTAAGAATTTTTGTTAATTTAATAAGGAAAAAAATGGGTTTTTCAGCTGAGGAGAATATATATTTAGAACTCTCATATAATCTTTGTTGTGCCAACCTGAATTGTGAGCCACCAAACTGATTTTCAATTAATGTCTTCCACTCGTTCCATGTATAGTGATTGTAATCTAATAAAACAGACTCATACCACATAAATGCTACATTGTAAAATAAAGAGATTAGTTTAGAAACAATTTCTTCATCTGGAAATTTATAAGAACCCTTTAAATTATATATTCTTTAAATAAAATGTTTCCAATCAGATAAGGAATCACCATCAAATGTAGGGTATTGTATAAGTTTAGGCCAATTCTTATTGTTACTAGGCTTGTTAACTTTTATATTGAGACTATTCATGCTAATAAATTCTTGAAGCTTAGAAAGTTGTTCAGAAATTTCATTATTTAAAGAAAAATCTGGTTCATCAAGAGTATTAAATTTTCTGTTGGTCACAAAATATTTTATAGACTCATTCTTGAATTGATTTGTGGCTCCATTATAAGAGGGAATTCTTTGTTCAGTTTGTTTACCTTTATCTACAATAGTAAGAATTTTTACTATATTTTAATGTTCATCAGGAAGAACTGCTAATGTAGAAAATTTTCCTCAAGATTTGATAATTTATTTCTTAACATAGGAATATAAGAAAGTTGATCATTAATTTTTGCAAGAGATAGAACATTTCTGTCTTCCTCTACTGAGATTTTACTATTAAAAGCTTGGAAATCAATTTTCAATTTTTTCAAATCATTGTGTAAGGTTTTTGTCAGCCTAGATATCCCTAGGACTGAGTATTTCTTATGCTTAAAATGAGATAACCTTAAGTAAATTAAGCTTATATCTTAAAAATAAGGTTAAAATAATAATATATATTATTATATTATATATATAATTATTATTCTATTATATAACTTATAGTAGTTTAAATAGCTTATCCACAGCCTAATAATACTCATTAAGGTGTTAATGGAGTCATAATATACTTATCTTAAGTGATATGAAGTAATTATTGACATACATAAGCTTATATGTATACATAAATCTCATATTCAGTGAAATATGCAGTATATTATGTATATTTAGGTATATAAGTGGGTTTTAGCCACTTAATAGCCTTTAACCTTTGTTTTTCTGCTTATTTTAGGTCATATGGACAAAATCAGTGGACTCACAATGCCTACAGAAGCATAGACATCTATATCAGGCGCATACACTCAGTTTGGACAACTTAATTTACTTCCTTGGATGGTTATTCACAGATTTATGGGTTGGAAGGTCATTTCTGGGTTAATGTGGATTCTTGGGGATGTTATTGGGGCTTAGACATTTTATTTTTTTCCTTTATATGCTTTTGGGTTCATTAAAATCTCTTTTTGATTATTTATTTTACCTGTTTCTTCATGGTATCCGCTTTTATCTGGATTTTCTATTTGTGGTATAGATCTGTGTTATCATTAATTGTGATGGAGGGTCCTTACTGGAGGTCTGGGTGTTGAATCTGCTTGAAGTGGACACCATGGGGAGGTGATGGGCCCTCACAGTGCTGTAATTTCCGGGGATAGCAGTGACATCATCTGGATTGAAGTTCTGTGCACTCCAGTGGATTTGGGTATAAGTAAAGAGGGATTTTGACGGTTATTTATCATCATTCACTTACTAAAATTCAAAAAAAACACTACAATACAATTATTAGCATTCAGAAATATATTGTAAAGCCATTATAAATTGATATTATCTTTATATAAAGCTATAACTATATTTTATTCATCTATTTTCCACCACTAGCACGCATTTAAATCCAAGTATTGTGAGTTTTATTTGAGTATAAATATTTTATTAGTCTTCCCCTGAGGTTTAATCACTAAATCATTTATAAATAAGTAGTAGGACCATAAATAAACACTATTATATCATTCTTGTATACTAGACTATACTGACAGTTTTATTATCATTTTTAATGAAGTATTTTCTTCTATGAGGGGTTTCAATTCACTAATAACTTTATGAAGTTGATGATTTCTATCTGAAAGTGATTCGTGACCATTTTTTGTAGCTTTTTGTTGAGCCAGTAAATAATTTTAAGTGTCTTTTAACTTAAAATAATCTGTATCTTGTACAGAAGAGCTCATTTTACAATGTAAATTCAAATTATTTAATTTTTCATTTTCATGCTTTAATAAATCTTTTAAAACTTTTTATTTTATTATACTAATATAAGGAGAATCTTTTTAAATCTCTTCAGAAGTTTGTTCAAGTAAGACATAAATTTCAGGTGAAAAAGAACCATTTTTAATTTCAAGAGAATGATTCACTAAAGAAGTTGAAGTTAAATGTAAAGTTACATCAAATTAAAATTTACTGATTATTTTATTTGGACTACTCATAACAGGAATTTGTTTTTTGAGAGGTTTTACAGTTCTATCACCACTTTCAACAACATTACCTGAAGAGGAAGGTTTATTATTATACATGTTAAGATGTTTATCAAAAAGATTGCTTACCATGGCAGAGGAGGAAACTTCCCCTGGGCCTGAGCCTTCTTTTTTCTGGTTCCCTGGTAAGGATGTAAAGGTGGAGGACGGTAATTGTGTGTCCTGGATGGGCCAGGTTGATGATCTAGAGGAGGGTGCACATTTCTCTGGTAATGATTCATGAGATAATCCCATTTACACTGCTCTACCTTCATCGTCTTTGAGGTTTGTTGGGGCTAATGTGGTATTGGATGCATAGGCTGATGATGACCTTGGTTGCTCTTTACCAGTTCTTGAATCTGATCCCAAAGTGTATTGACTCTGTCTTTGCACCTCATATTTTTTACTTTCATTTATTCTATATGACATGACAGGTTGTTTGCCTGCTATTCCAGAGGTATCTTTTTTATTTTTATATTTTTTAAGGGACTCTCCAGATTTATTTGAGGTTAGACTTCTCCCTGAATTTTTGGAGGAGGAAGGTCTATCACTTCTCCTGACATTTCTATGTCCTGAAGAATTTGATGGTTTTCTGTCAGCTGAAGAATCTTTGTAAGTTAATTTTTAAAAACCTACAGATTCATCATCAACATCTACCTCTATTTCATCAACATGTAAAATATCCATGCTATCAGTTAAATTTCTAGACATAAAATTTGTATCCTCAAAAAAATCAAAGTTAATTTACAATGATTTTAATTTAAATTTATGAGTTAAAAAAAACTTAATTTTAAATTAAAAATATGAGGAAAAAATTTAAAATTAAAATGAATATTATTTAAGTTATAAAACAACAATCAAAGTAATATTTTATTTCAATTTAATTTGATTATATTAATTAAAATAATTACCAAAAAAAACTCTATTTGGGACTAAAAACTAAGTGTTATTATTTTCAAGCAAATTATCAAGTATTAATTAATAATTAATCAAAAAATACTGATCTTCTAGTACTAAGAGAGCTACTCTATTAATTTCAACTAGGAAAAAAATAAAAAAAACTGATTACTTACACATGGTGACTCAGCAAATATAGCCAATGACACTGTTATTGCAATAAAAGCTCAAAGTTAAATTTTTTAGGAGCAAAGGTAAACTTACTATAGTAATCAAAAAATCACACTGAAGTTTATACTACTTTAAGTATATATATGACTATTGCTTAAAAACCCACTTCAAATCATGGCTGTGGAAAAAGTTAATTTTTTGCGCAAGGGTGGTCCATGTGTCAAGTGGTTTGTCTGAAAAATCAAAAATTGTAGTTATTAGGAAAGGCTCCCAATACTCAGTGGATTGTCTAGAAGAAGAAGGAGAAATACAAAAAAGAAAGAATAAGAGGAAGAAATAAAGAATAACAAGAAGGAAAAAACAGTTAATACAAAGAAGTATAAGAAAAATACAGATTAAAAAAAACTAATTGGACATGAGTATTTAATTTCAATAGGTAAGTAATTTTATTCTCTCTAAACTAGTAAGACAATTTTAAAAACTTGAAACTCTCTTAAAGCAACCTTGTATATAGATTTGTTCTTTAATTTTAGTATACTATTCACAGTAATAAAATTGTAAGAAAGAAATTTATATTTGAAACAGAAATGTGAAAATTTTAAATTTTAAAGTAATGTAAGCAATGGGGACTACAAGGTGAGAAACCAAAGCGTTTAAATATACAAATGAGGCCCTCTGAGACATTACTAAGGGTAAAAAAGAAAAGGAAACAAATAAAATGAAGTGTTACAGAAAAATAATGGTTCTATGTAACTATTTACAAAAACAGAACAAAAGAACCCAATGCATCCATCCCTTTAAACCCTGTAAAAATGTAAGTAATGAAATAGGATACTAGCTTGATCAACAGCATAAAAAATGTAATCATAGTAATTACAAACATTATAAATTTTGTTTTATTTAAAAAAATTCAAATTTTTAATGAAACAAATATATTTTATACTATTTGAGATGCACAATTTTTAGATCTAATTAATATTGCTTAAAAAAATATTAAGTAAGCAATTTAATTAATTATACTAGTATAATAATCATTGTAATTAAACAAGTATTTTAATAGAAACAGTTTTATTAAAATAAAACACTTATATTTAAAATAAAGGTTTTACTTGTTTAATGTGTTTATTTTATTGTTTAATTAATTATTTTATTTTATTTTACTGGTCAAATTGTGAGAAAAATGGAGTGCTCAATAATTTGTCAAAGTATTTTTATTTTAATGATTTAATCTATATAATAGGGGGTGTTACAGTTAGAAATCTTCCATTTCAAAATACCTCTTTTTTCCACCAAATAAACCATGATTTTTTTTTAAAATATGCCATACTGTGCCCCAAAAACACCTTTTTACTGAGAATTAATGTCAATTTTGTGGCTTTCTACTTGTGTTGTGAAATACCTTTTTAATAATTACAAATTTCTAACTTTGATACCCCCTAATTAAATAATTAATTACTTACATTATAAGTTGATGTTGTACTTATAATGTTTTGTAATTAATCAATCATTAAGTACATAAAACATAATAATGTTTTTTATAGAATATAATTTTATATTGTATTTCAATATATATACATTATGTAATATAATATTTAATTTGTATATATTATAAATCCAATTACTCTTATTTTAATTTAACATAAGATTTTACTTGCCTCTCATTATAGCCTGGCTGACACCTTCCATCAAAAAATTATATACACCTTCCCTGGAAAGGTGTATTTCAACAGCATATTTGTCCCCAAACACATCTTTTTTTTGGGTCAAACAATTACTAAAAACACTTCCCTTCATCATCATGATTAGTCAGCGCTAGGTACAAAGACTGAAACACTAGGTATAAAAGTGCCAACACCTAGATTTTTCTAACCTAAAACTTAAGGGCTTATTCATATGAGCAAGGTATATGAATAACCAGAACTTAATCAATCCCATAATCATACACTTACCCTTAATCTTTACCACTGTTCACTAACATAACATGCCACTTTCAGTCAACCATCAATGAACAGTTAGCCTTTATACAAAGAAATTCACTCATTTTGAGATTTAAAACTTTATTTTTGGTGTAATAATCTTTGCCAATGAAATTCCACATATCTCAGTTTAATTTGTTTTGGTTCAGCTCCCAGACTTGAAATTGCATAACATTTTCTAACACATAAAATTTCTATGATTCTCTCTCACTAGAATATTTCATCTTCTCTTCATCTCCAACTTCAATCATTTATTTTTGGTTCTGATAATTCTTGATTCACAGCACTCAAAGTAAGTCACTTTCTCATTTTTTTAAATTTAATTGCTAATCAAAATGTCTTTTTTCTTGTCTCTTTTTTGTTTCTTTTTTTTATCATCTGTTTTGTTTTGATTGCTGATTTATCTGCTCTTATTTCTCTTTCCCTCTTTTATTTTCTTTTTTTCCTGTTCTCTATCATTTTTATTCTTGATTTATTGACTTTTAGGTGTTTTTTGGTCATTTTTAGACATTTTCACTTTTTTGGCCTTTTTCTTTGCTAAATTTCTTTGGATTCATTTGGAAAAAATTTGGAAAAGTTTTCTGAGAGATTTCCTCTTACTTTGAGGTGTTTTTGGCCTATTTTTGATATTTTATTTTGTTAAAACATTTCAGAAACATTTCCAAAGCATTTTACAGTGAATCTTAGGTGTTTTTGGGCTAATTTAGGTCTATTTTCTCACTAAATCAATTCAGAAATGCTCAGAAACCTTTACAAATAATATGAAAAAATTTTAAAAGTACTTCAATTTGTTTTTAAGTTGTTTTGGCACTTTTTTTGGATGATATTTGGAACTTTATTTTGGCACTTTTCTGGAAATATTTTGTAACTTTTCTGGAAATGTTTGGGGAGGTTTTAGGGGACTTTCAGGACACTTTTTGGAAACTTTTGGAAAACATTTAGGAGACTTTTGGGTCATATTTTTTGAAACTTTTGGAATGCTTTTTTGGCAACTTTTGGAGCTCTTTTTTTAAGCTATTGGGAATTTTTTTTGGAAATTTTTGGGACTATTTATTTCAGGTAGTTTGAAGAGAGCTTTTTAGGTAAGTTTCATCCAATTTTGATTAAGTATGGGGTATAATATAGGTTGTCAAGTTTTATTTTTATTTCACAAATTAACATTTTACAAGTCATATATGTTACTCTACTTACCTAAATTGATGAGCCATCAGGCCATGTGTTGTATAATGGCAATCATGAGGAAGTTTGTTTTTCTCATGAGTTTCATGTATACATTTGTGTTTGATTTCATTGACTTTGTTCACAGATGATTTTCACTCACATTTTTACTTGAATTTTCATTAATTTATGTTAGTTAATTATCTTATAAAACTTGTTTACTTGTTAATTTATGCAATGAACCTAAATTTTGGCAATCTATGCCTCTACTTCAATAAAACACAGGGGAGTGTATTGCCATTTTTTTTGCCATAAACTTTATTCTGAATTATAAAAATAATGGTGATCCCCACTCCCTGTTATGGTAAGTAGTAGGGGAGGGTATTACCAAAAAAAAATTTTTGACATAAATTCTTTTGTCATACAAATAATTTGGTGGTGTGGACCCTATAATTAAGTAAATTGCATGTTAATTAAACATAATTGATAAAATATAGAAATTATGATTGACAGAGTATGGTCTAGATTATTAGATATAAGTAGAATATTTAGACAAATTTTTTTGAAGAGTTTAAGAATCTAAGGAAGGATATACATGAATTGTGGGAAGAATTTCATGTTGATATTAAAGATGAAATTTAAAAGAAAATTATTAGTGTTTACTTAATTTTAGCTAAGTAAAGAGGGAAACTCTTTAATATCATCATTGACTTATTTTAATTAACAAAGGTAAGTAAAAAAGCTTGAATTCATGGTTTTTCAGTATCACTTTGCTTCATTTTTAATTCATCATCTTGTATCTTAATTTTGGCATTTTCCAATTGAAATTGATTATTTTTGAATCTTACATCATCCACTCTTTGAATCCTAACCTTCTCCCTCTCCAAATTTACACAATCATTCTCAATTTCTAAAAAACTTTCTTCTGAAACCACTTCTTTTCCTCAAAAAGTAGTTGACATTCTGCAGTTTTTTCATGAGACTCTAATTTCATGATTTAAATTTGTGCTTTTTCTTTTTCTGAAACAATTTTAACTTTTAACAGTAAGAGAAATAAATTATGAAAAATTCCTTATTCAAAAAAAAAGTATGAAATATAACCTTGTTTGCATTTATTAGTGATCTCCCCATAAGCAGAAAAAACAGCCTTTGACATTGATTGAGTTGTTCCAAAACTAGAAGAAGCTCTCTGCTTGAGCCTGTTACTAGGAGGTGTTGATTCTATATCTTCTAGTCTTTCATTGCCAGCTACTTCCTTAATAACTTCTAGATTTGATGAGGCTTTGGTCTGGTTTATACATGGGGAGTAAATCAGAACTACAAAAGAAAAAATAATAGCAAAAGTAGTTTAGTCTTACTACCATGGGCTCATCAAGCTCCATTTCAGAATATGCAGATGGTTCTCCAAATTCTGAAGAGTCAAGTGAAGGATCTAAAGGAAAATCTTGACTATTTGTATGAGACTCAGAAATTCTTGGACCTTAATTCATGTGAAAGGGGTTGAAATTGGGCCTTTGTCCAAATATTTGGTCCATTTTATCATAAAGAGGACACATAGAGTTGAGTTTTTCAGAAACAAATGTGATTCCATGCTTTTCATAATCTTTGGTAACTCCAAATCCAGTTGAAGAAGAAGCCATCTTTGCTTTCTTGTATTTTGCTTGATAGTTTTTGAATCTTTCCCTCATTTTCTTTGTTGTCAAATTCATCTTACCTTTAGTTTTTGATTTCAACTCCATTGCCATTTGATTAAAGGCACTCAATTTTGATGTGGGTTGATGACCAACTTGAGTGGACTTTGCACAGCCAAAAAAGGCATCGAAATTATATTTATTTTCATCCAGTTAATTACAATCTCTAGTTCAGGTGGTTTCAATGGAGAAAATTTTTGAGAAGTAGATTTCGGGTGAGCCATAATAAATTAACACTAAAAAAAGAAATTAGTGAAAAAAGAAAATTTTGTTGAAGAAAAGGAGAAACTAAAAAAGTTTTTAGATATTTATAATGCCTTGTATAAAAATAAGAATTTATGAGTATAGTAATTTGAGCAGAAAATTTTCTAAAAAACAGAATAAAGTTTAATTGACTTACTAAGGTGTGAAAGTGAAAAATTTGATTTGGAAATGAACTAGAGGAGAAGAGTTGTGACATGGAGTATTTGGGTGAGGATGGAAAGAAGGTGATGCACAGCTGATTGGGAGGATGTGGGTACTTGTGGGCTGAACTGTGGTTAAGGAAATTGTACAAAAGTAGGATGTATTTGACCCCATGTTTGAGCCCTCAAGTACCAAATCAGCCATGTTTCTTGGCATGTTTGTGTGTCATTTTTCAAATGAAAAACACTTGGAATTTTTGGTAATTTTTTAGACCCCCTAATATGAAGTACAACAATGATTTTAAGCTTATTCATTTGAGGTTTTTTGGCTGTGCTGCATATGCACTAATTGATAAATCAAAGAGGGGAGGAAAATTTTATCCGAATTCAGTGAAGTGTTGCTTTCTTGGCTATGCTGAAGATACAACTTCATATCAAATACTTTGACTTGATAACAAGTCAGCCATCTATTCACACAATGTAACATTTGACAAATCCTCCATTCCCATTCAAGACCTCTCTGCTCAAAATTCCCTTTCTGAAATATTTGTTGATGATGTAATTTCAATGACATGTTAAGATTACATTTCAAATAATGTGGATCAATCGTATTCACTAGAAATTCAAGAAAATGTAAATGAACAAATTTTATCCATCAACAAATATTGGGATTATTTTTTGACTCTTAATACAGCACAAAAAGACATTAGCTCTTCAATTGATGCAAGAAATATTATAGAATTTAGTCAACAAAGAATTCTGAGAAAATTGAATTCATCAACTGAAATTAAAAATTATTTATCAATGAAAAGCTCTATCAATTCAAATTTGTTGCATGAAAATGTGCCTAATTTTTATTTATCCAATCCTCTCACATATTTTGAAGCAATCAACTATAGAGATGGTGATTTTTGGAACAATGCAATAAATCAGAAGTTTAATATGATAAAGAATCAAGGTGTCTATGATATTTTTGAATTACTGACCAATGTTTCTGCCATAGGTTTTGTTTGGGTTTTTAAAGTCAAGAAAGATTCAGATAGTAAGGTTCAAAAAGACAAGACACATATCCTTGCTCAAGGATGTTCTCAAAAATATGGGATCAATCACCACACAATATGGGGGGCTGACTTGCTAGCAAGTCCACAACCTTGGACCCAAACTCACCACAGATTGAACACACATTGAGCTATTGACAAAGGAACTATACAATCAGGGATGAACACCACTCAGCAGAACAGTTTTAGATGGGTGTTCAAGTAGAGTTCAGTATGAGTTCAGTCTGAGTTCCATCTGAGTTCAGGTTGGGGACTTGCTAGCGAGTCCACCCCCTATATTGCATAGTGAATTATTTTGAAACATTTGCTCCAACTGAACATTTAACAATGCTACAAGTTCTTATCAGTCCTTTCACTTGTGAAAATTGGAATTTCATTCAAATTTATGTCAAGGGGGTTTTTCTCTATGGAAAAACAGATGAGAAAGTCTACATAAATATTCCATTGGGCATGGAGAGACCTTCTCATTTTCATAAACCTGTTTTATTGTCAAAGTGTTCACTCTATGGCTTAAATAAATCTTCAAGGTGTTGGTGTGTTGAATTATTAAATTTCTTTAATTCTCTCAGTTTTTGTACTTCAGCTGCCCATACTTTCCTCTTCATACATGAGAGTTTAGCACATCCTTTTTATGTTCATGTACATGTGGAAAATCTCTTAATTTTTGGAAAAAGTATTTCCTGGTTCAAGGATGCAATACAATCAAATTTTGATATGGAAGACCTTGGAGATGCAAAGTTTATTTTAGTAATGAGAGTCACAAGAAATTGTGATGAAGGAAATAAATCATTGTGTCAAGATCAAGAAATAAGATATCTTCTTGCCTCATATGATATGGTAAATTGTAAACTTTCAAGTACCCTGATGCAAATTAACACTCAACTCTCACCAGAAACTGAAGAAGAAGCCAAAATTTTCTTAAATCTCAACACAAATTATCAACAAGCAATTGGAAGGATCATATATATCACTCAAGCAACATAACCAAACATTGCTTTCATTAATAGTCAGCTTCCTCAACATTTGAATAATCTGGGCATAAAACATTGGTTGGCTTTTAAAAGAGTTTTTCATTATTTGAGAGGTGCAATACATCTTTCACTTTCTTCTTCTGATTCTGATCTTCATTTTTTTCAATAACAGTACTTAAAGTTATTCACTTTCAACAGGTTTTACTGATGCCAATTGGGATGGTTGTCAAGTAACTTGTCATTCAACTGCTGTGTATGTTTTTATCACTAATGGTAATGAAATCAGTTTGCATTGCAAGAAAAAATCTGCAGTAGCTCTAAGTACTATGGAGGCTGAATACAAGGCAACATTTAATGCAGCACAAGAAGAAATATGGATGCAGACCCTATTCAGCGACCTGGGTTTTGATTTCAAGTCTTCTTCCAAGTTATTTTCAAATAATCAAGTTTGTATTTCACTATGAAAAAATCCCATGTTTCACACCAGAACCAAGCATGTTGAAATAAAGTTTCACTGGATTAGGGAGCAAGTTTTGAGTAGAAAAATTGATTTAAAATACACTTTCTCATGTGATATGATTTCAGATGTGTTTACCAAAGCTCTTAGTAAGGAAAAACCTAATATTTTTACTAAAAAAAATGGTCTGAAAGATATGATTGATAGCAAGGATGGGTGTAAGAACAAATGGTTATTTTCATTATTTATTTTTTTATTCTTATATACATATATGTTTATATAGACAATCATTATACATGTACACATGTCACATCATTTGTGTTGTTCTTATTTTTGCTATTAAATCATATATCTATTTATATATACAAATTTTATATATACATAGTGAGAAGTATACTAACTTTAATAATGTGCTATTATTCTTTATTTTTCCATCTTTTCCTTCTCACTCAATTGTATATTATATTCTATTCATTAGGTAACAGCAGCAAAGAACACCTTTAAGGGCAGTTTGTATATTGATGAGTGTTTTATTTTTTACATGTAAAAGTTAAAGTTTGCTTTAATTTTGCATTACCATTGGGTGGATCTTCCATCAGCTTCAACACACTCCTTCATTCTAGTCGGCATGGAATGAATGTAACTTTCAAGCTTGTTTTTGGGAAAGCTTCCCATGCCATTATACTTGTTTGTCACATTGCTTCAACATTCTTGGGATTATGATTTTTCTGAATTTTTGACTTAAGTGATTTACATATGTTTTCAATTGGATTCAAGTTGGGTGATTGCTCTGGCCATACAATCTTTTGTAAACTGATAATGTCTCAGAATTGGTTTGACATTTGGCAAGAATGAACCAGGGAATTATCCTCCATAAGGATGAGGCGATTCCAAGGGTGCACTTTTGCTAGCCAAGGAAGGAGAGATCCAAAATAAACATTTACAATAAATTTTTTTTGCTGTTTTTTGTTTTGGAGGGAGGAAGAAAAGTGGTGTCTTGCTAGAATGAAAGAAACTTCCCCATATCATGATTGATGTGTGACTACTCTTAAAAGCTTTCTGTAAACATTCAGATTGATATTCTTCATGCTTTTGCTGCCAAACTGAGACCTGACTTGATACCTTTCTAGCTTCAAAACTGGAATAATCAGTCCGGATTATTCTCTTCCATTCCTTTACAGTTATATGAAGGTGGGCTTGGAAAAACTTTAGCCTTTGTTCTTTGTGGGAGGCTTTCAGATAAATTTTTTTTGATGTAATGCGTTTGAAGAATCCCATCTCATGGGCACAGTGACCAAAAGTTCTGGAAAATAAATCTGAGTTAATTTTGTTAGTGATCTCATTCAGTTTTAATTGATGATTATCTGACATGCTCTGAGAAATTTCATCCAAGTTTTTAGGGGTTGTTTTTGGTGGACCACTGTATTTCAGCAAGTTTTCAAGACAGCTGTCCTGGGTGTAGTTTAAGATTGTATGGCATACTGTGGTTTAAGAATCATTAAAATTCTTTGATATTTGACTAGAATTGGCACCTGAGAGTGCCATTCCTACAGTTATTCCCCTTTTACCAGCATTTAGTTGCTTCTTAGAAGGGTGAAAAGGCATAATCTGAATCTAAAGTTTGAAAAAAACACAATAAAGTTGAATGAGAATAGAAGGTAAAAGAGATTAAATAGAAGTATGAAATACATACCTAATTAAATTCTAAGAGGTGATAAGCTAGGGAGTGAAATTTGTGGTGGGTATTGTGAGTGATGGTGGGAAAAGAGAAAACTGAAAAATGGGCAAAAAAAAAGTGGCCAGAACAATTTTCTGGGCACTGTACACTCTCTAAGAAATATTTAATTTTTCTTCTCTAAATTAATCATCATCCCAGAGCCAACAAATACAATCCCACTATTATAATATTATAGCATTAATCCATTCATTGCTATATTAATTTTGCAGTGATACCATTCCTTTTTTCATGAGATCTGCCAGTTACTCAATTGTCAGAAACAATTTGAGGTTGCATTTGCATTTGAATAAATTTTTGGTGCAATTAAATTACCTTTCTACATGTCAGACATGCTTGTTTTTTTTTAAAAAAATTCATACAATTTCAACCAATGGGGGGACATAAAGGCAAAGGAAACTAACCCTACAGCACATGTTTGTTCCACCATGGGGCAAAAAAATTACGCAGCAGTTGTGCAACAGTTACAAAACAATTGTTTTTTACACTAAATACCCACTTGAGACCTGTAAATCTTAAAAATAAAATTTCTACATAACTTTTGCATAATCATTGCGCTATTGTTGTGCCCCATGACAAAACCGACATTTTTTGCAGTGTTATCTAAGAGCATCCACAGCCGTTTCAGAAAATATTCAATAGCTATATGCATTTACTGGTGCCATTTGTTACTTAATTGTAATATTCATCAGCTGTATGTAAATTCTTAAACTAAATTTGTGTTAAAAAATATTCATCAATTATGTAACTCATTCAATAACTACTAGGGTATCCATTTCATACTTCAACTCATACACACACATCCTCAATAAAATAACACAAAGATTTATGCAAATTAGAGATGAACTAAAATCTATTGAAGAAGAAGAAATCATATTTAGAGATCTTTGAGAGTCAGTGAAATCAAGTAATAGGGCCCATAAGAAATTATTTATTATTTGCTATTGCATTGATGGACATCACCAACTTATGAAAGAATACTGTAATACAAATAGTACCTACAACTCAACCATGTTTCACCACCATTTTTTCATTGGGAAAACTCTATTTCTTTAAATTTCTAACAATATATAGCTACTTAATTTGTATATTGGACACAGAGGACTGTAAGTCAAATGTGAAGCACTTGAGTTGCTTCCTAATGCTTATCCATGACAAAGAAAGTTGTTCTTCTTGGGGGTGTCAATTAGGAGGCCTTTATTTCCTAGATTCAGTCTAAAAAATGAGTTATTATTGAGCTATTATAGATGAGAAGGTGTGGCTGAACTGTTTAATGCAAATATATGTAGTAATTGAATGAATAGTAGTGGCTATTTTTATGTCAAGTGAGGTTGAAAAAACTGGCTGTGGATTCTCTAACACTAATAATAAATTGCTGGCACTTCCAATGGGAGCTTTGCTTTACATAAAATTGGCCAAAACCACTGAGATGTGACCACCAATGCAAATGCACCATACATTTTTGAAAGCTGTCAATCTCTGGAGTGTAAGTATAAATGGCTCACACTCTTTTCACCTTTATTCACCAGCAGTCCTTGAATCAGTCTATCATTCTTCCATCAATTGTTTAGAATTTTTTAACTATTCACTCTCCTTTAACTTTTATTATTATTATTATTATTATTAGGGGGTATCAATGTTCAGGGATCCGCAATTAGGGATCAAGAATTTTTTTGGCTGGGACCAGACATTATTAATTGCGGATAATTCTTATCCACTATCCCTGGGGCTAGTGGATAACAATTACACGATAATTCATTATCCCACCTCTTATACCCCCATTTCCATTCCTGATTCCTGATTCCAAACTCATCACATCCATGATTCATTTGTAAGCAAGTCACATGACATATAATTGTGGATGCCATATTTATGTGTCTCTTCACTATATGCTACATGATTTTGGTGGCAAACACATAACATTTTTTCTCATCCTTATGTGTCTCTTCACTCTATGCTACTTAATTTTGGGTATCAAACACATAACATTTTTTTCATCTACACACCCCACCTGCTCATTTGGTGATAAATTTCCACTTCCCACTCATCAATTAAACCTTCTACTGACAATAATAAAGCATCCCTCTACTAGGAAGCAACTTCACTCAGCTATGAATGCTATCACTTTAACTTTAGCTGCTGACTCTGATTCTAACTCAGGTTTAGAAGTCACTTTAGTTTATACCTCTTTTAAATGATCTTCATGAAGAAGAGGATTCCAAAACTGCACCAGCTCTCCCCTCCCTTGAATCACAAACATTTTTTCCACCAGCATAGGCTCTGAAATTATGCCAATAACCCTCCAACATTTTGAAACACAACCTTTCAAATTTTTTTTCATACTTTCCAGATTTTCAGCTTGTGTGCTTTATTCACTTGGTTTGGTGTTTTTGTTTTTTGCATATTCATTTTTATTGTGAAATTATGCTGAATATCTCTTTCTTGGATGTCTCATATGTTTTCATTCACCAGCTCAACATGAAACTGTATATTTTCTGCAATTGCATAATTTTTCACTGTTTTCTTTTTTTCATTCATCCTTCATATCCTATCCTCCTCTCCTCAAACATCCCTCAAATAATTTGCTTTTATTTATTTTCCCATCTCATCTCTTCAGGTAAGTCATTTTATTCATTTTTTTGATTTTTTGATTTCTAATTATGGTTTTTTTGTTATTTTTTTCTGTTTTATTTTTTTTTATGTATCTAATTTTTTTTGAAAGTGGTTATTTTTGATTTTTATGATAAAATTAAACTTTTTTTTCTCTCCCTCTTTACTTTCTTTTTTAGCTTCATCACCCTACTCTTCATCCCTCCTTGGAATGGTCATTATCCCCCCTTTCCCCTATTTCACTTTTTTTTGGTTCCATGTCATTAAAACACATACATTTCTCATTCTTTATGCATTTCACCTACTCCATATTCAATTTCCCCACAATTCCAACATCAATCTTTCTCACTCTACTTTTCCTACCTTTCAATCAAGGTAAGTTTCATCTCCTATTTTTCATGCCTATATGATATCTCATTCTTTCTATGAAAATTGCATACTTAAATATATGTATGACACTTATCTGGATAACAGTGAGCTTATTAAACTCCTTTTGTTCTCATCTCCATTACGACTTTTCAAGTTTTTGTAAAATTTTAAAAATTAGACTTGGAATTAGGGTTAAGCTAATTCAAATCTAATTTTCCTTTTACTGAAGATTCTCCTGAAGGCTACCTTTAATTTCCCACAAACATATTTGAATTTGGTTCAGTGGTTGTTGAGATATTGACTGTTAAAGTTGAGCCTATTTTTCCCAATTAAACTTTTTCATTTCATTTTTTTTATGTAACAAATTAGGGTTAGGTTTATTTAAATCACATGTCCTTTAACTGAAGACTCTACTGAAGCCCATCTCCCATTTCACACAAACTGGTTTGAATTAGGTTCAGTGGTTGCTGAGATTTTGAACTTTGAATTTGAGCCTTTTTTTCCAAATTTCACTTATCTTATTTCACATTTTTATATTGCATAATTAGAGAATAAGAATTCTGAAACTCTTATCTGATTATTATATAGGCTTTTATCTCCCTCTTTTTGGAATAATTATCATCACTTTTCAAGTTTTTGTGCAAATTTGAAAAGTACAGTCAGAATTAGGGTCAGGTTTATTTGAATCAACTGTCCTTCTAGCTGAAGATACTGCTGAAGCCTATCTTTCATGTCCAGTAAACCAAGTTAAATTTGGTTCAGTAGTTGCTGAGATATTGACCTTTAAATGTGAGCCTTTTTTTAATAATTTGACTTTCATTTATTTCATAATGAATATCATAAAGTTTACATCATTCATTTATCCTTCCAGATTCCCTTGATTATCTAGGCCTTTATCTCCCTCTTGTTGGAATTTTTATCATCAGTTTTCAAGTTTGTGTGCAATTTTGAAAATCAGGGTCAGTATTAGGGATAGGTTTAGTTGAATCTACTATCCTGTTAGCTGAAGATACTTCTGAAGCCAATCTTTCATTTCCAGAAAACCAACTAGAATTTGGTTCAGTGGTTGCTGAGATATTGACCTTTGAAGTTGAGCTTTTTTTTTTCCATTTTCCCATTTATTTATTTCATAATTCATAACATAACATTTACATCATGCATTCATCCTTCCAGATTCTTTAAAGTACATTTCTCTTTACCTATTATTCTGCCCTTTCATCAAGGTGTGTTTTTTTCTTTTTCTTACCATTTTCATATGTCTATACTTCCCAAATTTTTGCTTCTCTTATCAGATCAGTCAAAAGTAAGTCCAACAAATCAACAAGGTAAAATTAATAAATTTACAAACCTTTATGTAGATAAAAAAAGTTTGGGAATTGGTAAAGTCATCAAATATTTCTTATTCTTTCTTAAAATTTTAATAATTAAATCTGATATATCAATTTACCAAACTAAAGTAATGATCCAACCACCTTGTGTTGTATAAAAGGTAATCATGATAAAATTAAAATGTTAAATGGGTTTCATCTTGCCTATACCTGTGGAAAGTCCCAAACTTAGTTTCTAGACTTGGTCCACATTTTGGCTTGAGGAATTTTCATTACTTTAAAACTAGTGAATTTGACTGATCTTATTTATTTAATTATTAATTTATGGAATAATTCTAAATTTTGGTGATTTTCACCCCTTTCTTCAATAAAATGCAGGGGAGGGTATTGCCAAATTTTCAAATCTGACATGGAAAATTGATGACTTGGAAAAAAATTGGTGATACCCACCCCTTGCTTCAATAAAATACAGGGGAGTGTATTGCCAAATTTTTCAAACAGATATTGAATTTTGTTGACTTAGATTTATTTAGAAATACAAAATTGGTGGTGAAGTGATAAAGTTATGTTGGTGATGAGGTTTTTTGCACAGGTGTCAGTATTATTTTACCATTTGAAAATCCAAAAGTGCGATATTTTAGAGTCCAGTAAGGAAAAATGGTGTTAACATTATCTCATTATATAACTATTTTTGATAAGATGAAAAGTAACTATTGAATTGGGAACCAAAAAGAATATTCATTTCCTCATAGAGAAGATACATGACATTGAACTTTTTGGAAACTGTAGTAATTCCATTCTCCAAATCATAATCATCAATACCAAAGCCAGTGGAAGTGGAAGCAAAATGAGTCTTTTTATATTTTGATTGAAAGCTTTTGAACCTCTCCTCCATTTACTTAGAATTGATGTCAATTTCTCCTTTTGTTTTCTTTTTTTACTACATTTTCATTAAGCAGTCAATTTCCTTAACATATTTATTAGCTTTAATGCACTTTATCAAGAAAAAAGTTCAAAAAAATTTGAATTAAATAAAAAAAACTAGTCATCAAACATTTTCATGAAGCGTTCAATTTCTTCAACAGATTTATTAGCTTTAACACATTCAATCAAGAAAACTTTCTTTTTTAAACAATCTTCAAGTTGATACTTGAGTTTCATTTAATCCAATAGGAAATTGTACTCAAGAGCCTTCTCCACTTTCTTTATCTCAAATTTCTTCTCCTATTCAAGCTTCAGACTTGCTTGCTTGAGGATCCTCATTTCATTCATTAGCCTTTTTAGAAATAAAAAAAAGAGATGTGAATAAAAAATAAAACAACAAGACAAGAAATAAATGCTCACTGGAGTGAGGTCAGGTTGGTTTATATTGCCATAAGGATCTATTGAAAAGATGTCTTGATTAGTGGAAGTCAAATGAGGGGAAGATTTAGTAGAAGTGGAAGGAAAAAGATTTCTTTCAAAATCATGTTTGGAAATATCATCTTCTCAATCCAACATGTTTGCAGGATTAACATCTGCTTTCTCTCCTAATATGGAATCCATCTCTTTATAGTAAGGACATAAAGAATCAAGTTTATTGTCTACATTTTTGATTCCCTTATTGATATCAAGGTTAGCAATACCAAAACCAGTGGAAGATGAAAGATTCTTAGCCTTCTTGTATTTGGCTTGATAGTGCTTGAAGCATTTAGACATCTGTTTAGGCAAAAGATTAATCCTTCCATTTGTCTTATTTCAGAATTCATTGGCTATTGGAAGATATCCATTGATGTTTGATGCAGGGGGCTGTCATACTTTAGTTGCATTCTCAGTACCAAAACAAGAATCATAATTAGTTTTAGTTTTCAGCCAGTTGATAAGTATGAGACACTACACAATATAGGGGGCGGACTTGCTAGCAAGTCCTCAACCTGAACTCAGATGGAACTCAGATGGAACTCAGATGGAACTCAGATGGAACTCAGACTGAACTCAGACTGAATTCTACTTGAACACCCACCTAAAACTGTTCTGCTGAGTGGTGTTCATCCCTGATTGTATGGTTCCTTTATCAATAGCTCAATGTGTGTTCAATCTGTGGTGAGTTTGGGTCCAAGGTTGCGGACTCACTAGCAAGTCTGCCCCCCATATTGTGTGGTGAGATGATCAACTTTTTTTAGTTGAATGGTCTTTTATTTCTCAGATGAGTGGGGGAAAGAGAGAGTAATAAGATTTGAAGAGCATCTGGTGGATGGCTGCCTTTGAGAAGATCTATGATGATGAGGCATGTTGAGATATTTGAAGATGAAGAGGAGAAGATATAAACAGATGAGATGGGGAGCAGTTTTGAATGGATAGAATGAATAGACAGGATGGGAGTGTGCAGCAAGGTACAGAGGCTGGCACATCCAGAAAGTTGTCCAAGATATGGTTATTAAAAATTGAGGATAAAAATGTCAGATAGAGATGAAAATTGACACATAAAATGTCTAATAACCCAATTATTAGCAAAAAATAATTGCAGAAGATGATTGGGGTATCATGATTTTTATCCACAATTAATTTAATTGCAGATCAGTCAACATTGATACCCCCTATTATTATTATTCCATACAAGCTCACCCATCTGGGAGCATGAAGGAAGGGACAACTGAGAAAATACTAAGTATAGATGAGATGAGGCAAGTTGGAGAGGGAAACAAATGGGAAGTTAAAGAAGTAAACAAAGAGGAGTTATTGGGTGAGTGGAAAATTGTTTGGGAATTTAAGAGTATTTAATAAGGTGGCGGTATGGACAATGATTGAGGAGGCTGAAAGGAATAAGGATTTTAATTTGACTTTAAACAGCTCATTATACTGAATCAGAGCTACTTGTGGTCAGTCTCCTCATCAAAAATTGGTATCAATGACTCCAAGTTTTCCTTCCTCATCTCTTAAGGAATGTTTAAGCTTGTTTTGATCAGAAATATATATTTTCCATTTGAAATGATTCTAAGATGGTCAATCCTCAAAATATTTTGAAGATTTTGAGAAAAAAAAAAAAAAAAAAAAAAAAAAAAAAAAAAAGGCATACATCCATTTTGAATTTTGATTTTAACTTTTTATGAGTATAAATATAATTACATACAACTGGAAGTAAATGGCATGTTGAAAAAACAGCAAACAAATGAAGGAAGAAAAAGATGGGTAGACAGTAAGTTGTTTAATTCAAAATTTTGATTTGCTGAGGTATCAGACCAAAATTAGCCACCAGCAACTTCAATTGAAAGGAGCATGAGGTGCATGCATGAGATTGGTGGTGTTTGGAAATCATATGGTGCAAAATATGACCCAAAAATATATCTAAATTCATTTTCATTTAACTAGTTTATTCAAGGTATCACCTTCAATACCTAATTTTTTTATTCAGATCTGTAAAACTTGCTCATAAATAATTGTCCTGTTTCGTTTCAGGTTCTCTATGGTCCTGAGAATGGTATGAGAGCTTGCGACCTGAACACAAACACCGCAAGATTTTGCCATCGGAGTCTGTCGTACGACATTAACATGGCATATATCAAACCCATGGTCTTATATATGTATATATATATACATGTTTGACCAAACTTTAATGCTTAAAAAGCAGATCCATCACGTTGCTTTGACTTTGTACCCAGTGATTCCCTCCAATTTAAATGAACACATTACTATTAAAAAAGTTTAACCAAAATATCATGCCGAATTAATTTTTTAAATTTCACTATATTGTTATAACGTCAAAAAAAAAAAAAAAAAAGAAAGAAAAAAAAAAGAAAAAAAAAAGAAAAAAAGGAAAATGATAAAAGATAAAACAGAGGAATTTCGATGAACAGTTAAGGAGTATATGAGTTAAAATAACGACAAATCATTTAGTGCAACGTCTTTTGGTTTAGGTTGACTGATATCAAACCCCCGTCCAAGCAATGAAGCAAACAATTCATCTTTTTGATCATCATTCCATTCATCTGAAAGTGGTATTGGAACCATGAAATCGACAATTTTCTCATGCACATGATAACGAAGTTTTCTTCCTTTCGAAGCTCTTGGATCAACATTTGGTCTATGAGTTCTTTGTGATCTAAAAGAATTAGTCCTCAAATCTAGAAAAACCGATTAATAATTAAAAATTAATGATTCAAACTTTGTTCCTTTATCTTTGAAAGTCTTTTAGACATACCCAAATCAGTCCTATTTTCTACTACTTCTTTAAGGAGCGAATGATAAAAATCCCGGTCATCAAAAACATCCTCATCGGCAGCTCCATGTGCATCACTGTTTTTACCAACTGTGCCTTCTCTTCTTACACGAGTCCTAGCAATTAGACGTTCTTTTTCTCCAGGCGTGGACCATAAATTTTGTAATTGAATCAAAGCATTTTGATTAAAAACTTTGAACTTTTTTTGGTTGGCATTTAAGGTTGAAGCTGCATTGATTTTAGATGACCATTTGGATATTGTAGAGGTCAAATGTGGATCAAGGCTGTTTTGTCGGTCATATTATCATTGTTATTTGAAGGGTATAAAAAACAATAAATCAGGGAATGCAAAGAGAAGGACCTTTCATGTCAATAGAATATTTCATAAGACCTACACCTTGTCTAAATCTTTAGCATAATCCAACTGAACTTGAAAATCGGATGATTCATCAAAAACTTCGTCGTGAGTTCTTTTTTTGGGGCTCGGGGGTTTCAAAGAATCATTATCTTGTAAAAGTTTCTAAAAAAAAAAAAAAAAAAAAAAAAAAAATCACAAGTAATTCGGAAAGGACGTCAAAACAAACCACCATTCCTTAATACTGATGATCACATACTCCACGCAATTCACCGATCAGCATACTCAAAGAGTGCAGATCATTTATAACATTCGATACAGATTGAGGATTATCATTCTGAAACAATTTTCGGAATGTCAGATGTATGATTGATCAAAGCTCATCAGCATTTACTTTACGATTCTGTTCTACGAACAGTAAAATTTTCTGCATTCGAATTCGATAGCCAAGCAGTTTATCATAAAATGACTGAGAACAGAGAATTAGAGGAATCCGAAAAATAAGGATTAGTCAAATGAATGATCGGATATCCAAGGGGGGATATATAAAGTGAAAGAAAAGCATGGGTACAAGTTGACGCTCAATGGCTTTTCCCTTGAGAATATCGTTTTGAGCGGCATCTTTGAGATTTTGCAGGAGTGAGTGGTTGTTGGGTATCTCCGCCTGAGAAGAGTGTGGGTCTTTTACGGATGATGGAGATGGTGGGGAAGATGGAGAGGATGAAGACGAAGAGTGTTCCTCCTGTGGATGCCATTCACTGTCCGAAAGCCTGTGCTCATCTGGACTCAAACTTTCTTCGTCATCGTCACTCTGGGCGCGAAGAGGAAGCTTCGCGATTTCTTTGCGGCTGATGGGACGACCGCCATACCGGGGATCCCCGTCCAGATCGGGGACCCCGTTCTTCGGGCCAAGAGATGTGGGCTGAGTCAGAGAGTGATATGCATCCTCGGGGTCGAGCTCTTTCGGGGTCGGGTTGTGGAGATCGGATAAGAGTTGCGCCAAGGATTGAGACATCGTCAAAGTTTGGCCAGCACGGAGTTTTTATTTTTCGTGGGGTTGTTTATTGTTTGAGTGAATCGGTGGACTTGCAAGAAAGTCGCCGAGTGGACAAGGAATCCTTTATCGCCTCTATGCATAGTGGACTCTCCTTTACTTTCCTGTTCTTCAAACTTCACTCACTAGAATAAAAATCTATGCCTGAAAACACACAGACATATTCACCAGGAGATAGCTCCACTACCTTTTTCCACAACAGCTAGATTCTTTTTAGGGCATAGATACACTCAGGTTTCCAAAACATGCTTTGAAAATTCATTTCAAGCCTATTGAAGCAAATTATTAGTTAATCAATGGTTATCGTCATTCTTTCTGTAAGAAGAGTAACCTTTCCCCCATTCCATATTGTTTTCTTCTGCTTTGTCATATCAATATTACATCATTTTTCTGATCTGTCCATCAAATATCGAAGGCGGTGGTTCATTCATTGACTGTGTTTGAGGACTTTGAGTAAATATCAGCAGGGCCAAAACGTAAAATTCATTTATCTGTCTTTGTGAACCTTTGTTAATTTATGATAATAGTTTGACTAGATAATGCGTTAATGGAAACAATTGGTGTGGCCTCTTTTTTAGTTTTTCTTATGTTTTATCTAGCTTCACCCCAAAATATGGCTTGTTAGGCTGTCAAAAGCTTTTATTAGATAAAAGTGTATATCCCGCTTCTAATTTGATTAGGTGAGTTTTTTTTTTATAAAATGATTATTCTATCAAATTTTATATATCGTTGCTCAATACATATAATTATCTATACTTCACAGTTCATCTCTGATCGTAAGATGATTTTGAAATTTAATTTCCATGATCATTTTGGATTTTAAAATGGGTTTTCTCATTTAAAATTTGTCATTCTGTTTCAATATTAAAACTTCATGTACAACTATGTTGAAAAAGGTAGCGGAAATTGTGACCAAAAAAAAAAAAAATTCGCCGCACAAAAAATTAATTGACTATTCAAAAAGAAGTAGTACCCCCGACCAATCTTCAGCCCTTTAAAATAGGCAAATCATTTTTCGGTGAGAGAAAGTTAAATTTTTTTCGTTAAAAATTACTTGTTAACCAGCTTTGGTATGGGCACATCAAAATCGAATAACTGCTCTATGAAATGTCATGCTTTCTGTTCAAGTATTTCAAAACTTTTTAAAACAAAGTCCCAAGGGGTTTTTTTCTTTTTTTTTTCTTTTTTTTCTTTTTTTGATTTCGATTTGGATATTTTGTACTTGAAGCATTGTTTTAAGTTTTGTGAACTTCTTTTTCTGTTAGTGCAAATGATTCACATGATTCACGACCAGAATCTTATAAGATACATATATTTCAACTTCATTACTACGACGTTTTGTATATATGTATATATATAAGGCCTCAACTATCAATTTCAATCCTCGTTCAAGTATTTCCCTTCCAATTTACCATTAAAGATCCCAATTTAGCATTGTGGATAGAAAATGAATTTAAAAATCATTGCATGTTTTTTTCTTTGCATTCACCGTTCTAGGTAAATTTACATTTCAAGTTGTGAGTTAAAACATGATGTATTAAGTATAATTTCACTGACATACTTACATATCTTCAAGGCTATTGAAACTTCTGAATTATCCTTGGAGGAAAGATATATAAAAGAGAATTGTAATTCCGAGAAGCCTGAAATAGGTTTTAAAAACATTGTAATTCACCTCAATGATAATGTCAGTAGCATCTTTTCCTACGTGGAGTTATATAGCTAATGCGAATATGGCACCAAAATATTGATATTTCTTTTAGACATAGGCCATACTTTTTTATAAAAAACAAGAATCAGATTTTTGGCAAAAGGTATATAGCTTTGTGTCATGATTAGTAATTATATTGTACACTTCTACACATCATTAGTTTGGGAGTGTTGCATTCATTAGGGAGTCTCAAACCATACCAAACATGCCTAGAGTGTTTCATTTGAAAAACGCCACACAAACGCACCATGAAACATGGCTGATTTGGTACTTGGGTTTTCAAACAGGGCGTCAAATATGTCCTACTTTTGTACAATTTTCTCAACCACAATTTAGCCCATCAATACCCAAATCCTCCCAATTAACTTCACATTGCCTTCTTTCCATCTTAACCCATATACTCCACCTCACATCTTTTCTCTCCCAGTTCTTTTCCAAATCAGATTTTTCTCCTTCACACCACAGTAAGTTGATTATTTTTTATTCTTTTCTTTATCTTATTTTCCTGCTCAAATTTCTTTCCTTTCAACTTCATATTTTTACCTAAGGCATAATGGATATAATCAAGGTCCAAAACTTGCTGAATCCCATACAAATAATCAATAATTTCCTTTAGATACTTTGCTTGACTCTCCTGAATTCGAAAAACCAACTGTGTATTCTGACATTGAGCTTTATGAGCCCACATTAGTAAGCTTAAACTACTTTTTTTTTATTGCTTATTTTCTCCCCATGTATTAACCAGAACCAAGGCTTGACAAATTGAGAAATTTTCAAGGAAGTAACTGACAATAAAAGTTTAGATGATAAAGAATCAACTCCTCCTAGCAAAAGACTCAAGAAAAAGGCTTCTTTTAGTTTGTGGTTTCATTCAAAATCAAAGGATGAAACATTTTTATAAATTGAGATAGATTGTTTAGATTTAGAGAGGGATAAGTTTAGAATCCAAAGAGAGGAAAATGACAAATTTAAAATTTAAACTGTTCAACATTTTTTGTCTAGCTAAACTACTGATATCTAATAATCTAGATCCTACTCCTACCAACCATACTTCCACTCTTTCTATCAATTACATCTATTAATTTGTCTTTTGTCATTAATTTTATCACTCTCTTACACTTGTTCTCAAGTACTATCTTTATCATCAGTTTTTTTTCTGGGTGCAGATCTCCCAATTGTTTTTAAGTCAAAATAAATTTATGTCAAAAAATTATTTTTGGGCAATAACCTCCCATGCTATTTACCATAAAAGGGGAAGGGGATTACTAATTTTTTTCAAAGTCAAAAAAATATTTTGACCAGAATAAAAAAAATGGAACTACCCTCCCCTGTGTTTTATTGAAGTAGGGGCCCAGATTACCAAATTTTAAGTTCATTTCATCAATTAGCATGTAAACAAGTCATATAAGAAAAGTAACAAACCAAAATTAATGACAATTCAAGTAAAAATGTGAGTGTAAATCATCTGTACCTTAAGTCAATTAAATCAAACACAAGTGTATACATGAACCAAATGAAGAAAAAAAATGTCCCCATGATTGCTGTCATACAACACATGGCCTGATGGATCATTAATTTAAGTTTGTAGAATATCATATATGACTTGTTAAATTTTAATTTATGAAATAAAAATAAAACTTGACAACCTATATTGGACCCCATACTTTTTTTGGCTACCTAATGTTTTATTTTTTACATTACCTTTGTCGCTTACCTTACCAATCCAGTTGACCCACTCTAGATATTCAGTCATTTTTATCTAAAAAAAATGCAAATAAATATAAATGTAAATGAAAAAAAAAAAATAATAAAATCAGATAAAACATACCTAAAATAGTTCAAGAAGTCCTTGAAATTTTTTTTAAACAAGCATCCATAAAAGTTGAAAAATTTTTCTAAAAAAAAGCATCCAAAAGTCCCCCGAAAAGTCTTCAAAAGTTCCCAGAAATGTGCCAAAAAGTTCCAAAAAAAAATGAAAAAAGTGCCCCAAAGGTTCCCATAAATATGTCCCAAAAGTTCCCAAAAAATTATCCCAAAAGTTGTGGAAGTCTAAAGTTTAGTAAAGCACTAAATATTATTAAAAATTAATAATGGGGTACTAAATATGAAGAATTAGAGGGCTATTTAATTCTAGGTTCATTTTATTGTTAAGAAAAATGGTTGTTTTTATGGTGAATATTGGTCAAAATAACATGTCAAAAATATTTTATTTTACAACCAAGAAACAATATTATGGACTTGAAAATTCACAGAGATGAAAGTTAGGAGGCTGAAGAGCCTTTGGAAACTTTATTGAAATGTTTCAAATTTTTCTTATTATTTTTTTAACATTTTTATTAAGTATTTTAAAATAGTTTTGATTTTTGTCAAATTACTCAACTTTAATGAATTTTAGCTTGATGAATAGGGTTTCACAGAATACAAAAATTAGTGGAAATTTTCTTCATATGCATCTATATCATCTCTAATTTATATATATTTCTTATTAATTTTTTAAGGTTCTAATTGAGTCTGGAGGTTCACAGAAACTCCAAAAATTCTGGATGAACTCCAGGAAACTATGGACAAACTCCAGACAGGCTTTCAGCCTGTATATCCCCAGGACTGAGTAAAAAGTATTTATAAGTAATGTTAAACACCTGGACTATACATGGTAACAATAAATTAGAGTACACAAATAGTATACATAAGTAAATTTATGATTAAATACAAAATACACCTTTATAACACCTTATATACACGCATATATCCACCTTTTATAAGTATTATATAATTAATATTAAGCTAGAATATATTAGGGTAATCTTAAGAGCCTTAAATATAAGGCTACATAATTTTTATGCAGACTTAAAGCTGTTGTTTTTATTATTTTATGTGAAAAACAAGAAATGCGCTTTAAATCACTTAAAGTTAACTATATACTCTATATATTAAATAATATTAAAAATTATCTTTGACAGATCAATTTGTCTTAATTAGGGCTATTGATTTAACTACCCAAATGAATAAAAATAACACTTTTCAAATTTGGTGTTTTTTATGCCTGAAATGGCTTCTGTGTACTGGCCACATACTGCCTACATTTTTCCCATGTGAATAGCTTCATTTTTAGAAAATTTAGCTTTTTCAAACTATAATTACCTCACATTCTACACCCACTGTGGGGAAACATGCTAAATTAGGTGACAGGTGCTTATTTAGTGTCCTAGTTTTATTACAAATGCATTGACCCTTATTATATGCACTAATTCAATTAATAACCTTAAGCTTGGAACTTTAATTCACTACCAAACTTAAATTCACTTAAATTAGTCAAGAATTTACCCATGCAGGCGCCTTCCAAGGACTGCATGTAGTTACCCCACATCTCACACCCTTTTTTAAGGTTTTAAGTGGTTTCTCAGTCAATTTTGGCTATTTTTGAATGGGGATTTCACGTAGTATAATGTCATGATTAGCCCCATCATTTCTACCATTAATCCCCCATTAATATGGAGTAATAATAAGCCTTAATTTTCCCTTTTAGTCTTTAATTTAAATGTATTACACGCATATACTCTCTTTTTTGCTTATTCTTTATTTTTGATGGATTATCCTTATTACTGCAGGATTTTGGCGGGTGATATAATTCTAATTATGTTATTGGTAAATCTTTATATAGTTGAACACTTCTATTAGTTGGAATGTGGTGTCATTAATCATGTATAGAGCTGGTAAATAAAGGGGTTCATTGGGGAAGTTATTTTGTATAAAAGGAGGGGGTTTTGGGTCTTGTTTTCTGAATTCTTTATCATTACACTCAAATATATAACCAATACAATTACAATACATATCAAAAGCACTTATAAAGTCTTTGATTAGTATCTGAATTATTACATCTATTTTTCTACCAACTATAAGATTGTAACCCATTTATAATTAGTGAGATAAAAATTACTGAGACCCTTATATTGAGTTATATTTTAATACTTATTGGATTTGTATAACAGTATTCATATAGGACCATTAAAATATTCTAGACAACTAAACATTCAAGCTAGCTCACATCTCTGTACCTAACCTCAGCTTGACAATTGGGGACCTTTCCTCAAGAATTCTGTTGGTTACCTTCCAGTAAGTAAAAAATTCAAAAAGAGGCTACAAGTAAATAAAATTTCTATAGAAATATTTGGATAATTACAACAGGTTGCGGTCACTTATATAGTGATTTCAGAAAAAGAAGCCCTGTTATATAATAAAATTGTGATATTGAATCAACAATTTTACTACTAATTTAACATAAAAATTGTTATTAGTGGAAGTCTGTCAATAGACCAATAAATTTTGTGATCTTTGCAGATAATAAACCACTTAATAAAAACTGATTAATTGTTTTCTTTTAACAGGACTCTTAATCCCTTTTTATTGGTTTGAAAAATTCATTTAATAATTAGAAAAAATCTTACTGAAAAATTTTCTTTTTTAAATATTAAAACACAGCTACATATTGTAGACAAGTTAAATCAAGTGACCACATAAAAGCATATTTGACTTTTGGCACTTATAAATTCACTTAATACCTACAGGTAAGCAATAAAATTGTCTTCAGTGATATTGATTAATACTGATAGAACTCCTTTTGAAGTTTTAATATCCCAAATTTCATATTTTTGATTTAAATTCCACGTAAAAATGTGTGACAACAACAATGATATTGTGAGTAATAAGGCAAAGACTTAACGCTTAAGACCTAGAGCTGATAAACCTTTTACAGGAAATTCAAATGGAGGGCCAGGATTTTCCCACAAACAGGAACACTCCAAAGATGTCTCTGGAGGAAAGGGAAAGACTTTTAAAACAAGTATTGTAGACAATCCTATAGTACTAGCTATAGGACTTGACCAAGGGAGTTGGAGAAAACCCAGAGAGAAAATCCCCTGTCCCTTTAGAAAAATAAAGTGAGATTTAACTGCTATAGTAAATTGGTTTCTGTTTTCTAAATACCCTTTTCCAACACACTAGACTGTCTGATCAGCCAAGAAAGTAGTCTCCAGACAGACTACCAAACCAAAGAACTGAAAGTTAGACCAATACCCACACCAGAGAAAGCAATGATACCTGATGTAGGTTGCAAATCCACACCAGAGAAATCAATGATACTTGATGTAGGTTGAAAATCCACACCAGAGACAGCAATAATACTTGATATAGCTTGCAAGACTATACCAGAGAAACCAGTTGCCAAGTTAAGTTAAATGAAGAACTCACCTTGCAACAAACACAGCCAATTGTGGCCAAAAAAACAGTGAAAACTGAGTGAGGAACAATGATATCACCTCCAGATGGTTGTATAATAATTAAAGTTGCCCCAAAATGTCTTATTCACTATGGACACACAGACCACTATCTAAGAGCCCATGCACAACAACGAATTTGGTGTTTTTGAGCACCAAATTGTATAAAACCCCTCTAGAAACACTTCCCAGCCTTCTAGCACCAAGGCTGGTGGTCCTCTTGACGTCGGGAGGACCGCCTGAAGCAGCCTGACCACCCTAAAGCCATAAAACCACCGAAAACCCCTAAAAATACCCAAAATACTTAGAAAAATCTACTACAACTACTAAAACCTTTAAAACACATAATTAGGCTATAACAACATTGTGACATGAAATGTAGAGAAAAATTAGCCCATTCTAATGGTACTAAGCACTTAACCCTAAGACTTAAGGTTAGCCCATAAAACACAAAAAACAAAATTAAACAGCTATCTTTTTAAATAAAAAATGAGAAATTATCCCCTTAATACTTAAAATCTGAAAAATGCCATCAAGACATAAAATATAGAGAAAGCCCGGGGATATCCAACGGTAGTACCTACATCCCTGCAGTCCCAATATTTGCTAAAGAATTCCAGAAAAACACCCAATTATTAAATAATGCCATTTAAGACATATCAAAACAATGACAAATAGACCAACAAAGGGCTCTTCCAATGTTGGAAGACCACATCCTACCTCCAATAGAGAATGTACACATTTTCCTTCATCACAACCACCATGTTCAGCTTTCTTTCCAAATCTGCTACTGACATGGGTCCTTGCCAATACTGCATTGACAACAATTTCATCTGTACCATCACACCACCAGCTCATCCCTACAGAACCTCCTGTGATGCCTGTCACTCTAGGAAGAAGACTTGTTTCAGACCTGGTCCATTGTTCTCTTCAACATCTTCTCCTTCTCCACAACCTGATCCACCTTTTACCAGCACCAAAAGATCCAGACCATCCTTCCTGATCCCCAGACTGGTCAACAAATTACACCCTTCAAAAAAGAGTGCCAACCTTGCTACAACTACTAGCTCTACTATTCCTGGTCCGTCTGATGATAAGCCCAATACTTCTTCATACTGAAATTCAATCTGACAATTTTCCAGTTCATTTCCATTCTGACAGTGATTATGACAATGTGGGAACCATTGAAGAACCCCCACCTAATAAATTTCCCACCATCAAAGACAAATTCCAACAACATTCTTCTCAACAGAAACATCTCATTCTAAATTACTTCCAATCCACTCCTGCCAGGAATCCACAGGACCTTGAGAAAAGAAGACACCTCATCCACCAGTTCAAAGCCAATGCTGAACATTTTGTTACATCTCTTGATTTTTTTCTGTAATTGCTTCTTGCCTGAAAATCTTAATTTAGAAATAAAAAAATGAAAAAAATTTCCTCAGTTTAAAGTCTTGGTGGACTAATCCTCAGGTTTAAGTCTTGGGGGACTAACAGCCCTCATTTTAAAGTCTTGGGGGACTCAAAACCCTCAGCTTATGGTCTTGGGGGACTCCAATACCTAAATCAAAATGACAGAACCAGAGATCAAAAAATTAAAGACCAAAGAAACAAACTAACATTCTGAAGTAACTTTTCTACAGAGAATCCAGCCCATCAGTTACCCCCACACTTGCCTTAACAAAATTAAGAGACTCCCCTTTGGATGCCCTCTGCCAGAATCACACCAACTCCCATTATCAGTTTATAGTCCTGAAGGACTCAACCATTAAAACATCCTCATTTTATAGTCTTGGGGGACTCCACCATTTTTCAGTTTAAAGTCTTTATGGACTACCCACAGTGTTCAGTTTAAAGTCTTGATGGACTAACCCAGTGTTCAGTTTAAAGTCTTGATGGACTAACCCAGTGTTCAGTTTAAAGTCTTGACAGACTAACCCAGTGTTCAGTTTAAATTCTTGAAAGACTAACCCAGTGTTCAGTTTAAAGTCTTTATGGACTAACCAATTGTTCAGTTTATAGTCTTTTTGGACTAAAACACATTTTTCATAAAAAGGAGGAGCCAGCTCCATGCACAATGCTCCACAGCCCACCTGCTGAACTTCCATTCTCCCTTCATCATCTACCATCACTGATAAAATTTTCTTTCATCTCTTTTCTTTTCATTGATGTTCCTTCACAGATCATGGCTTAATCTCCAGACTATGACCCATTGGACCTTCCTTGCTTCACTGCTCCAAAAGACTATGCTTTTAAACAGTGCATCCACATGTGCAGGCCTTGCACTTTCACTTTTCCTACTCCTCAGGCCAAATTCTATAACATAGCCTGTGATTCTTGAAACTCTAAAAAGAAAAGATGTGACAGAGACCCCAACTATCCAATACCTCCACCTTCACCTTCTCATAAATATATTTCCAGATCTCCTACCTGGTCACCAGAACTTGGACCTGCTTCCTCTTCTTTTTCTTCTGCTCCTTCCAGAAGACCACACTGTTCTATTCCAAAAACACTCCCTAAAAGACCTGCTTTATCTTCTTAAGAATCTACTTTTACCTCAGCAAATTTATCCAAAAAAGCTTCAAAATCAGCTTCCTGGCTGCTAGACCGCATCCAGGCGGCCCTCCCGCCTTGCCAGAAAGCAAAAATCAGGCTCAAAACTCCCAAATTCAGCCAGATAACAGCCAAAATCCATCATTAAACACCCTCCTAGTGCTCCCAGAGAAATGCGTACACACACAAATTCTTCATCAGAAAACACCAAAAATTCAAACATCTCTAGAAGGCTTGCCAGAAGACCTCCTGAAAACACCAAAGCACACAAAACCGCTCTCAAACAAAAATGTCCTGTTCCACCAAGAAGAACTAACTGCAACTCTCCTCTGGCTGCCAATTACTCCTCTGAAAGTTCCATTTCTTCCAGATCTTCATCCAGAAGATCCCAATCAGGTTTCAGGTCACCTTTTCCTGGTCCATCCTACAACAACCCTGGTACTCCACCACCAGTGTCCAACCCAACTGAGCCAAGCAATAATATCAAAAACAACAACAGCAGCCCTTCTTCTCCAACCAGGCCACAGGAACACCCTTCTTCTAGTCCTTCTTCCCAAAACCATTTAGAGAATGATCAAAAGAATCCATACCTCCATCTGGTTGATCCTCCTACAACATGCATTCAGAATTCTTCAACAGCTCAAATCCCGGCCGCTTACAAATTTGATGAGCTCCCAATCTGTAAGTACCAAATTAATAATTTCAATTTTGTTAACAGCAAAAAATTACTAATCCAATTCTTCTGTGTGGTTGGAACCTCACCTCCTGAAACTGCAATAGGGATTGGCCAACCTCTAGAAACTACCTTAACACTGGATTATGCCAACATGAAGCAACAGCTTAGAATGATGTGTTATAACATGCTTAAGGCCTTTTCTCTTAATGTTCCGTTGAATGAATTTGAAAAGAATCTGAGCAAACAGCTCCTCAATGACCACTGGAAGATGTCTAGAATAATCAAGCACACCTTCCAACACTCTATCCCTGCTTCTTCCACTTCTTCCCAAAAATTACCTTCAAATCTGGTACCTGACCATTACAACCCATACACTCTTTCCAGTTGCCTACATCACAAAGAACACTGTTCTTCCTCCAATCCTAACAAATAGCAAAAACGCCACCATATTCTGGACCAAACACTGGAGGCTTCTTCTTCCAGACATTAAAATAAAAAATAATTAATAAGTCACTAAATAGAGAGACCAATAATAATTAACAGATATATATATAAAATTTGTGTTATTTTTATTTTATTTTATTTTATTTATTTTTTATTTTTATTTTTATTTTTATTTTTTTTTATTTATTTTTTGTATATTTTTATTATTTTTTATTTAAACTACTAACATACTAAAAAAAACTTGAAAATAAATAAACAAAATTACCCAAAAAATATGAGAGCTGAGAAATTAAAATGAAATAAATAATAATAATAAGATGAGATAAATAATAATTACAAATGGTATCCCCTAGCCAATTGATGAGCTGATCCCCTGATACCTTACCCACATTGAAGTGCACCTTGATATGGATACACCTTTAAATAATTTTTTAATGAATTGAGATAAAAAATGAATTAAGAAAATTAATATCAATAAAGAAAAGATGAAATTAATAGAAATCAAAGAAAATAATAATAAAAAAATGAGATAGAGATAAAAAAAGAAAATAGCATTGCCTGGCCAATTGATGAGCCTTTCCCAACCAATGCTTGCCCACATCCAGGTGACCCTGATGTGGTGAAACCATATAATATAATTTGTGATTTTTCCGCTTTTATATCCTAATAAACCCAATAAAAAATTAAAAGAAAAAAAAGAGAAAAAAAGAAAATAATCTAAAACTACTATCTAACATAACCATAGACACAAAAATTAAAGAAAAGAAAAAGACAAAGTCCGGCTACATAGAAAGTACAGTCCAAGAAAATAATCACTGGGTGGGCTCCCTCCAATAAGTAAAAATGATGGGAGACCACCATTGATCCACCACCAAAACCAAAGAAGCCAGTATTGAGCCAGTAAGCCAGTTTAAAGTCTTAGTGGACTTGAAACATGAATAACAAAAACCAGAACTAGGATTCAACTAGGAAAAACAAAAACTTGAAACAGACATTATGGGGTAACTTTTTGACAGAGCAGCCAGCTCATCAGTTACCCCTACACTTTCCAAAATAAAATCTAGAGGCCCCCCATGGGCACCTTCTAACAAAAACACAACTTCCAACACAATAACCCAAGACAAATAAGAGTGAAGAGTCCGCCACTTGAAGACCAAAATAATTTCCAGCTTAAAGTCATAGAGGACTAAAACCTGTGAAAAGAAACCAATACTAGGGTTCAACCAAATTAAGAGAAGGGGTTGGAAACAGAAAATCTGGGGTAACTATTCCACAGAGCAGCCAGCTCATCAGTTACCCCCACACTTTCCAAAGTAAAATCTAGAAGCCCCACCCATGGGTACTTTCTAACAAAAAGTTTCCAACAAAACAGATGCACAGAATCACCAAAATCCCAAATTTAAAGAATGGTCCATGGTTTACCCTCATTTTAGAGTCAATCCTCTTCATTTCTAGTGCCTCTTGGGTAAAATCTCTTCACCTGATCAGCAGCCACTCTCTTCTTTAAGACTGCGCCATATAACTCCTCCAAAACATAAGAGCCTCCAGACACCTGAGATCTGACTCTGTAAGGTCCATTCCATCTGTCAGCAAACATCTTTTCCCACTGAATCTCCAAACTTCTATTATACACCAAAACCAAAAAACCAGGTTTAAAGGGATTCCTGAGTCTATGAGCCAACTTCTTGTCCCAGTATCTTACTGATTGATTTCTTATCTTCATCATTCTAGAGTATGCCTTCTCTTGACATTCCTCTCTACATTCCAACTGCTGCATCCTGGCACAGAGCAAATCTTCAGGTGAGCACACATCATCCCAATCAATTCCAAGATAAGAGACAGCTTCCAAATCCACTGGTAGAACAGCTTTCTGCCCAATCATTAATTCAGAAGGGGAATAGCCAGCTGTCATTTTCACAGTGACCCTATAAGCAAATAACACCAAGAGTAAATAATGCCTCCATTATTCAGCACTATCTCCACACATTTTCACCAAAGCATTCTTGATAACTTGATGGCCTCTTTCAACCATGCCTTCAAATTCAGGATAATAAGGTGTGGCCACTCTGACTTTAGAACCAATACTTGCCACAGCTTCTTTAAATTCAGCTCTAAACTCTGGCCCACCATCAACAGTCACCAACTTCATCAACCCATATCTAAACACCAATTCCTTCTTCAAAAATTTTGCCACATTTTTGGCAGTCAAATTAACCAGAGGCACTGCCTCAAACCAACCAGACAAATCATCCCTGGCAAAAACCAAGTATTTATACCTGCCCTCTTAAATATGGACAGCATCCAAACTGACTCTTCCAAAAACAGTTGTTTCACCAGTAGCACAGCCAACCTCTTTAGTTTTCAAGTGACTTCTTCTTTGAAATTCTTCACAAGATTGAAACCAACCCTGTACAGCCAGCTTCATACCTGGCCACCAAAATCTATCTTCTACTCTCCTATAAGTCTCCCCAAAGCCTCTATGACCAAGGTCTTCATGCAAAGACTTCAACACCAACTCTTGACCCTTCTTCTGAGTCACCACCACTTGAGGATTTGGATGTCTCCTCCTCATCAACCTCCTTCCTGAAACATAGAATCCAGGACTCTTCTTCTTGATTTCCACCCAAGTATCATCATCACAAATATCTGGCCTCTCCAATGTTAACAGATATTCAACCATAATAAAATAAAACCCAGTCTGACCCCAGATCTCATCTTCAAAATCCAACAAAACAACATCCAAGGGTACAACCCTATCATCAAAATCTCCAGTGTACACATGAGCAACACAACCAGCCTATCCAGGACACCAATCCTTAAACTTTGGTACATCATTTTCCTTCAACTGAATTTTAAGAGAATTCAGTTCACCGACAAAAACACCATTTTCCAATTTGGAGCCATACCAAACAACAGCCCCATCTTCTTCAACAAAAACATCTTGATCACCAGAATCAAGATCAGAACCAGCCAGTTTAACCTCTTGGTGGAGGAGATAACAATCATCCAGCTTAGCCTCATGGGGGAGGAGAGAACAATCATCCAGTTTAGCCTCATGGGGGAGAAGAGAACAATCATCCAGTTTAGCCTCATGGGGGAGGAGAGAAAAATCTTCGGCACCCTTTGTGCTGGCTCTAATCACTGGTACATCTTCATCAAATTCTTCAGAGTCTAACTCTTCATCCATGGGTGGTCTCCTTGATAATCCATCTGGCATCATAAAAGTTTTTCCAGGTTTGTGTAACAGGTCAAAAGAAAAATGCTGAATAAATGCCACCCACCTTTTTGTTGGAGCATTTGGAAGACTAGGTGTATTGATCATTTGAGCTAGAGATTTTGCATCCACCTGCAGATAAAAATGCTTCCCCCACAAAACAGTTTGTAGCTTCTTCAAAATTTTCACTGCACCACACAATTCCAACTTTGGTTGAGAATATCTAGATTCAACCTCATTAAATACCACAGACTCATACCTTACTGGCCTGACCCTCCAAGTTTTATCTTCCTGAGACAAAACAGCACCAGCCGCAATATAACTTGAGTCCACTTACAGATAAATTTTTCAAGCACCAACACCATAATCCAACTTGTGAAGAATAATATCTTCACCCACCACCCTTTTCAACTTCTTAAAAGCCTCTTCACACTCTTCAGTCCATTCCCACTCCGCATCTTTCCTGGTCAACCTTCTTAAAGATGAAGCCAAAAAAGAAAAATCTTTAATAAAAATTCTGACATACACACAAACCCCCGAAAATCCCCAGACTTCAGTAGTATTTTTAGGCCTTGGCCATGACTGAATTTTATTTACTTTCTTCTTTGCCATAATTGTTCTCTCCTTACATACAACATGATTCAGAATTTCGAGAGCAGGAACACAACAACAAAGCTTTGACCCAGAAATGTTCAAACCAGCCTCTTCAATCTTAAACAATACTCTCTCTAGAGTAATTGCATATTCCTAAACAAATCTCCTTATACCTGGGTTCTCCTTCAGCACCACATTTCTATAATCAGTGGAGGGTCCTTTGATTCCACCATCATCAATAAAAATACCAGCATAAATAGGGACCTCATCTTGTAAAATCTAAGCCATTTGTGCTTGATATATCACTACTGAATTAGTTGCTCCTTGAGGCAACCTAGTGAGCTGAAATCTTCCCAGAGGAGTCTCAAATGTTATAAGTGGCAGTAGGTCCATGTGAAGTTCCCTTTCATTTTAACCACCCATAATACCACCAAAACCATAACACAACCTTCCAGAAAAAGCTTCCACAAAGTCTTCGGCACTTGGCTGAATTGCCGCATCCTTGATAGTGACTCTATTCAAGGCCCTAAGATCATGCACCACCCTCAGCTTCACATTATGCTTCTTGACACAGAACACCAGACTTGAGTAACTAGATGTTGATTGTTTGTATAAGCCAGTCCTGACTCTTTCCCTAACAATCTCTACAAAATCATCCCTAATATCAGCCAGAATTGGAATAGGTTTGATTTTCCAAGGTTCATGACAAACCACAGGAATCAAGTAAGGATCCCCATAAGAGTGTTTCAACACACCCCTTTCCTCTTAAACAAATGCAACTGCTTTCTCCCTCAGAATAATAACATGCAACAACAACTTCTTTTCCTCATCAGACAACCACCCATCAGGACCAAAATTAACAACTTTCAACCTTTCCACAGTCACCCTAGCAGTTTCCACAAAATCTGGAGGATTCTTCACCAGAGGAGTACAGTACAAATATCTTGACAAAGGAGGTCTCTTCAAAGTAGGATTCAAACCTACAGGCATAGGCTCATTGACAGGCCTAATCTTCTGTATTACCTTCTTATACTTTGCAGCTCTGCCTTCAACTTGAGGGATCTTCAGGACGTCTTCACCAACAGACCTGGAAAAAAAACCAAAGGTTTCCACATTTCTCACATGTGTGGCCAAGGTAATGTTTTTGAAAGGTGTAGAAAAACCCTAGCCGTGCACAATTATGAGGACTTACTTTTATTCCCCAATCTCACCACTCCAAAACTTTTTTGCAATTCCACATTTTCACCCTTGCTTCCATCTTCTAAATCTTCAAATCTTGATTCATCTTCTGAATCACATCTTCTAAAATTTTGCAGTTTATCCCCATGCCAGAGGCCTGAAGATTGATCTTGCTGATCTTCTTCCTTTAAAAATTCTTGCAGTTTAACCTCATGCCAGAGGCCCAAAAATTGATCTTGATGATCTTCACAAAAATAATTCTTTTCTTCTTTCTTGATTATTTTCAGTTTTTTTTCTTGATTTTCTTCAGTTATCTTGAAATTTTTATTTTATTTTCTTGAGTTTTCTTCTATCCTACAAAAATAACCAGGGGTATCCCCAATGCTCACAAAAATGGCCAAGGTAATGTTTTTGAAAGGCGTAGAAGAAACCCTAGTGGTGCACAATTGGGAGGAGTTACTTTTAGGCCCCAATCTCACCACTCCACAGCTTTTCTACATATCTTTCAATAAAGATATATAACCAATCTTCTTTTTTGAACTTGAATTAAAAATAATTGAGAATCTTGAGAGAGAACAGATACTTGATAAAAAACATGAAGAATAATTGCAGAGAAGAGAAACATTAAAAAGAGAAAGTTGAAAATTCACTTGGTATATCTCCAAGGGAGCCGACCTACTACAACCTGGGATTTCCTCATCATGGGGAGAGGTTGTAGCACTTGGGCAATCAGCCCTCATCACTCTAAAAAAGATAGACTCTCACTAGAGCCTGAGCCACACTCCAAAAAACCAGAGGCAGCACCCACTTCTCTTCTTCTCCTACAACAATCCATGCACTGGCACATTGAAGACAAGCCTGGCCTGGTCTCCCAACCATCATCTCCAGGAGATGATAACCTCATGTGAAGTCTTCTTTCATCTTCACCAGTAAACTCCAAACTAATTCCCATATCAAACTGATAACCAATTCTTTCCTGGAAATCTATCAAGAATGGTCCACCCAAAACAGATTTTACATTACCTTTGGCAATGTAAAAATGAACCTTCCCTGAGGCTCCACCAACATCCAGCTTCACAAATTCAGCTTTTCCAATCAACTCAGTGACATGTACACCTATCCCTCTTAAATTTACACCAATTCCTGTCTTGATTGGGAGGCCCAGATGAGTAGCCTCAAACAAAGAAATCAGGTTAATCTGAGAACCTGAATCAACCAATTCCCTAGCCTCCCTTCCATTCAGAGTGACATTGACATAACCCAGAGGTGCAGAAAAATGAGTCTTTAACCCCTCACCAAACTTCTCAGAAGAATCACAAATGTATTCCACCTGGTCAACAACATTTTCTGTCTATCAGCCAACCCAGGACTGATAGCATACAACTCCCCATAAGTAAGGGAAGCCTGACCCTGATTCATTGTTTTCAGAACAGAGTCAATAACGTTAGATTGGCCAGAAACTACTGGCCTCTCAAAGTGAGCCCTTGGCTTAGCTACCTTGGTCCTGAAAGATTCTTGAGGAACATAAGTACCAACAGATTTACCATCAACAGGAATCAAACCATATCCCTCACCAGAACCTCTAAATCCAGCAGGCTTTGGCAATGAAGCCAAAGGGACATCCTCCTCAGAGTCAGAATCAAAATCCATAGGCATTGGTTCACCATTCATGTCCAATGCACCAAAACTAGGGGGGCCCATATCAGCAATCCCCTTCTGCATCATGTACAGCTCCTCTTTGCTGTACTTCTTCCTAGCTGCACTCAGCTTAGGATCCACCTTTGAAGCCTTATGCTTTAGTTGGGTCTGAAAACTGCTCTTAGGCCTTCCCATATTTCCCACTTCTACATCATTAACACCATTCAAGCATTCACCACTTGACTGTCCACCACAAGAATACAACTCCAATCCACCAAAGGAAGTAGAAAAAGAGACCTTATTAACCTCCTTCCCTTTTCCCATTGACAGCATCACCTTCTTTACCAGAAGACTTCCCCTGATCAAGAATCTCCTCAAACTTTGGCCTCCTCTGATTGAGACCACTCCTTCTCCTGACCAAATTAACAGGCCCCTGCCCCTCACTGGGCTTCACAAATGAACCATCAGGGAACTTGAACACCCTGCAATCAAATTCCACCTTTCCCTCTGACCATCTCTGTTCAGAGCCCAACAATAATTGGACTTGTGCCCCCTCCTGCTTCAATAAGAGAAGACCCAAGGATCACTCCTACCAGCTCTCCTATCAAAATCTCTAGGCTGAGAAGGAGCCTTATTGGCCTTCTTAGCCTCCTGAACAAAAATATGTAGCTTTTTTGTTAGATCAGCCAACTGCTCTACCACTGCATCCCTCTCCTGTTTGGGAACCCTCACCATATTCTTCTCTTCCTTCTTCACTCTATTCTCCTCTTCAGCTAAAGCCTCACTGAATTTGCTGAAATATTTGGCACACCCCTCCTGATAGGTGTACACAGCCAATAACTTCAAATGGGCTTCCACAGCCTCCTTCACCTTGTCCAAGGCAGGCAACTTCTTATCCCCATTGGAAAGAGTCTTTATCAAGTACTTTCTTGAAAGCTCCTTCAACACATCCATCCTGACATCTCTAGCCAAAACAGACCAAAAAACATCCTTGGAAGCATTTTCATGTGCCAGTTCCTCCACTTCCACCAAATATTCCACCACAGGATCAAACTGTAGCAGAAACTTCCTGTAACTGTGCAAGTTACCAACACCACCATAAGACTTCCATTCACTGACAACCTTGTTCAGATCCACCATAGTGAACCTAATACCCCATCTATCCACCATCTCCCTACAAAATAACTTCCAGTCCCTCTTCTTGTAGCCAGACATGGCCACAACCTCCTTCTTCACTGCTCTATCACCAATGAAGAAAATAATCTGCTTCACCATTTTCAGGTAAGAAGCACCATCCACGCCAGCAGCAGTTTCGTACTTCTCCAGAAACCACTTCACATCTTCACCATAAAACTTGGTACCATCCCAAGTTTTAATCCTAACACACTCACTAACCATCACAACAGGAGGACCTTCCCCCCCACTGACAGTGAACACAGGAATAGAAGAGCCAGAAGCCATTCAAAGACAACAGAGATTCCAAAGAACTAGCAGGTTCACACCCCATGTTGAGCGCCAGAAATGTAGACAATCCTATAGTACTAGCTATAGGCCTTACCCAAGGGAGTTGGAGAAAACCCAGAGAGAAAATCCCCTGTCCCTTTAGAAAAATAAGGTGAGATTTACCTGCTACAGTAAATTGGTTCCTGCTTGCTAAAGCCCCTTTTCCAACACACTTGACTGCTTGATCAGCCAAGAAAGTAGTCTCCAGACAGACCAACAAACCAAAGAACTGAAATGTAGACCAATGCCTACACCAGAGAAAGCAATGATACTTGATGTAGGTTGCAAATACACACCAGAGACAGCAATAATACTTGATATAGCTTGCAAGACTATACCAGAGAAACTAGTTGCCAAGTTAAGTTAAATGAAGAACTCACCTTGCAACAGACACAGCCAATTGTGGCCAAAAAACAGTGAAAACTTAGTGAGGAACAATGATATAATCTCTGGTTGCTTGTATGATAATTGAAGTTGCCCCAAACTGTCTTATTTACTATGTACACACAGGCCACTATCTAAGAGACCATGAAAAACAACAAATTCAGCGTTTTTGAGCACCAAATTGCATAAAACCCCCCTAGAAACGCTTCCCAGCCTTCTAGCACCAAGGCTGGTGGTCTGCCTGCCTGAGGCGGCAGGACCACCCTGAAGCCATAAAACCACCGAAAACCCCTAAAAATACCCAAAATACTTAGAAAAATCTACTACAACTACTAAAACTTTTAAAACACACAATTAGGCTATAACAACATTGTGACATGAAATGTAGAGAAAAATTAGCCCATTCTAACAGTACTAAGCACTTAACCCTAAGACTTAAGGTTAGCCCGTAAAACACAAAAAACAAAATTAAACAGCTATTTGTTTAAATAAAAAATGAGAAATAATCCCCTTAATACTTAAAATCTGAGAAATGTCAACAACACATAAAATATAGAGAAAACCAGGCACTATTCAATGGTAGTACCTACATCCCTGCAGTCCCAATATTTGCTGAATAATTCCAGAAAAACACCCAATTATTAAATAATGCCATTTAAGACATATCAAAACAATGCCAAATAAACCAACAAAGGGATCTGCCAATGTTGGAAGACCACAGTATCATTAAAGAAAACAAGAAATACTTTATAAGAACAAATTCACTCCCTATCCACTCTTCTAAACACCCTAAAAATAAGGGTTAACAACATAGTAAACCAGATAAACAATCTGGAGAAAAGAGCTGCTCAGGGTTTCATAGAAGTCAACCAAGCTCTAGTGGAAATAAAAGCTCAACCAACAACAGTTGCACCCAACAATTTCACAGCCACGCCTCCAGCCCAAGAGGAGGACCAAAAGATTACTGTAAGCAAATGGAAGTGGGACTGGTATGCCCAAAACTACAAAAACCCTCAAAAACAGGGCTCCAGAAGTCACCCTTACAGTGGAAAGACAAGGAGAGGCAGGGGAAATGGAATAAGACCTTGGTAAGTCATCCATCTTCTCAGCATCAATTATATAATACTAAAAATGAATTACTTATAGGTAATGAGATTGATAGAGAGTTACTGGATATTATTGATAAAGATTTAAAAAATTATTCATTTGAAAATCACATTTTAAACTTGTCTTTACATGATGACAATTTACATAGTTTTTTTAATCACCAGGATAAAACTAGTCACATTAAAATGGAACCAAATGAAGTAAATCTTGAGCCTGGTGATGAGTCTTCTGAATTGGACACAGAAAAAATTGAATATTTTTTAAAAGAAAATCCAATTGAATCAAAAATCATTAGCAAATTATTATTAATAATTGAAAAATAGGAAGAGTTCTCTAGAGGTCAAACAATATTACAGAAAGTGTATTATTAAACCTCACACAATCATTGAGTAACACAGCCAATAAGGTAAAAATTATTGAAAATTCAAAAAGATAATTTACCAATGAAATCAAAAGATTAAACTCTGAGATTAAGAATTTACAAATTAAATTAGAACATTCTCAGAATATTATGGCTACCATAGAAGGACGTGTAAAATTGTCTTTTTCAAATGTGAATGATACCTTAACACATTTACCTGTAATAAAAGATAGGTTACTGTCAGGCTGCAGTACTATTAAGTGCTCAGAAAGATTGTTGTCTGGAAGTATATATGGTCCAGTCTGAATATTAGTTATCCACCAATCTAATTTAAAGTAAAATATATTATGAACTCAAATATTAGTAACCTGTATATTAATAATCTCACTAATATAAATATGAAAGGCTCTTACAATTGAAAGAAAAATAGAATAAAAATTATATTTAAAAGGCTAATGATTGTAACCAGATAAAGTATATTATATATAATATAAGATTGTATTGTGTTTGTATAAAATGATTGAATTGAATGATTATTTTTATCCACCAAAATTCCCCTCTATATATACCCAAAATCCCTGGAGTACATTCCCCTAGGTCCCAGACCCACTACACTCCTATTCCCGGCCATTACAGCACTTTGAGGGGGCTCATCTCCCCATGGTGTCCACTTCAAGCAGCTTCACAGGCCGAGTTACCAAGAAAACTTCCTCCTCACAAAAGAAGATACCAGTACATGTCATTATAACCCCAAATAAGAATGACTGGTGCCCAAAGCACTGATTGTGCGTGACTAAAAGTAAAGGAAAAAATTAAAAATAACCAATAAAGGAACCAAATAAAAGCCTCATTAAAGTATAACCATAAAAATTAATAATGGAACCAATATAACTAATTTCTCACACAAAATATACCATTCCCATGCCCAACCATTGACCCAATATCCCAATCCAGAGACCAGAAGAGGAGTGTTAAGTCTAGGTAATATTCCCATAGCATTATAAGGTGGTTGAAAGCGTGAATTCTTGATTTTTTGTGTGAATATATGAATTTGTGGCATATTTGAGACCTTCTGGGTGCATACCTTGAGGTAACTGATGCTGTCTGTGCATATAATAAGGTTTTATGATGTCATCACTTAATTAGTATACTTATTAAGCATATCCCACTAAATTCCTAAGTGATCCCATAAGGGGTAACCACCTATAAAGTAAGTACTTAGGCCAAAATGACTAATTATGTTGATAATGCATATTAACATATGGGATTTATGCAGGCAGCATAATTCCACTACAAAATAGTCATTTTTGCATGACAAAACCTTAATATTGAAAAGTCATATTTTAAAACTTTTGAATAGTTTATTATATTGTCCTTATAGAGGGAAATTGAACTTTCCAAGCACAATTTTTATACCTTTAAAAAAAGTGTGCATATACCCAGCTTTTAGTATGAATTAACAGTTCATTTTGCTAAAAATTCATAATAAAATGCAATAAACAACTTAAGACCACTTAATAAGTTATAATAACATAATATTAAGTCCTTAAAACTTTTTGGGATTACATTATACTTATACTTAAGTACTTAAGACTTAATAAAAGTACTTATTTAACCTTTCAAAGGTGTTTTATTATATTATCAAAGTAATCAATTCATGTATCACTTCTCTGTTACTTTTCTACATGTTTTAGACATGTGTCTGACATCTTTTTGATGCTCCATTTACTCAGTACTGGGGGAACCAAGGCTGAAAGCTACAAAGAGTAGAAATTGAAGTAGCTAACATTTTGAAAAATACTGATAAAGTAAAAGATAATACCTCCTATGTGGAAAGAGTACCAGTTTTTATGAAACACTCACATGATAAACCAATGATTGAACATGAAAATTGTGTCATGGGCTCTGAGAATATAAAATCAGTAAAGGATGAAATAAATGATTTTCATTTTAAAGTAAGTGAATTACTTAATATTCCTCAGGTTAGGGAAGCAAAAACTAACCAAAAGAACTGGCCTAAGTTAGATCAGTACCCTTCTTTTGATGGGGATTCAAAGTCTGATTGGCAAAAGTTCATTCAGAGAATTGATAACTTAAAATTTTCATACAAACTACCTGGTGAGGAAATCACATCAAAATTGATATCTTTATTTACAGATGTGGCCTTATTATGGTTTGAATCTGTATTGAGTGAGGGAGTTAACTACTCCTGGAATGAATGAAAGGCACTAATTGAAAGGCAATTTGGTGGCCCAAAATTTAGAATCACTCAACAAAGATTTTATGAGAAAACCAGATATAATCCAAATGATGGAGATAAACTGTCAGCCAGGCTACTAGACTTACCCAGTGAAATAAGGAATTATTTACTGGATGAAGCCGCACCTTATCATCTTTAATTATTATTTAATTATCATTTAGTTACATTAAAATTAGTTATAAATTAACTAGTTACAGAATGTTAAAATTAAATTAATTAATTAAATAAATAAGAAAAATTAAAATTATTTTGTCCCTTATATTTTCTCTAACACCGTGCTCAATTGACAGGTTGGGAAAAATAAAACTTTATATTTAAAAAAAAAAAAAATAAAATACAAATATAAAATAAGATTTAAATATTCATATACAAAAAAATCAAATTTCTTATTTGGGATTGACATTTACAGTAAATATTAAAAATATTGATGTATTTCTGACATACTCTGTAAATACATCTTTTTGACGCCTTCTTTTTGGAATAACTTTATTATTTGAAATACTCTTTCTGGAATGTTCTTTTTCTCTCTTTTTCTACTGTTTTTAGAATTTGATTTCCGTGCTTTGTCTCTCCTTTGCCTATAAAAGGCCTCTCTTTTTGTTGTCTTTTGATCATTCTATTTACCAACTCATTTTATTAAAACAATAACCAACTAAACACTTATTCTTATATTCTATATTATTAGTATTTACAATAGCGTAATTCTAAAATATAATTTATATTAATATTTTAAAAACTACCTCTTTTATTGAGTAAAAAATTCAACCTGAATTAAGAAATACGTACAATTCTGTTGAGAACCCATTATAGCCTTTTAAATCCTCGTAGAACTACGTACCAAATCTTCTAGACAAAAAGTATACCTTGACAATTGGGAACCTTTCCGAAATATCGACGGCGCAACGTTACTTGAGGCGTAATCGAGAGGACCACCGGCGTAGAAGCACCTGTAAAGGACGAGTGGAGGCAAGAAAACGACGAACGTCATACGTCACGTGATAAAAGTTTTTGCTGCGAACGGGAATCGAACCGCGCTCCAAAACTTAAGTTCATATACTGACTAAAGATCGTATATATCGTGGTAATTATTGTAATTACTATTTGTGGGTTACTCTTCACTCTTCATTTGCTACGTATTTCCTTTTACTCAGCACTCTGTAAGTGGCATTAATTTGCTCATTTTGCAGGGGGAGGTGTCTGGTAATTGGAATTTAATTTTATTATTATATTTTTTTTTTATTTTTCCTGGTTGACCATAATAGAGCAATAACTGTTCTTAGTCCCAGAGGTAATAAAATAATTATATATTAATATTAATTATTATCATTTTTCAGTTGACAATTGTCCTGATTAATTTGAATTTAAATTGTTCCAGTTGACAAACTGTCCTGACAATAAAATATTTTATTAAATAAAATAATTATTATAATTTTTCAGTTGACATTTGTCCTGATTAATTAATTGTTCCAGTTGACAAATTGTCCTGACAATTATATTTTTTTTTAATAAATAATTAACATTTCATTACTTCAGTTGACTTTGAGTCCTGGTAATCCAATAAATCTTTTTAAGTAATAAAATTCATATTTAAATTACTTCAGTTGACATTAAGTCCTGGTAATTAATCAGTTAAAATAATTTTTATTAATAAAGATTCATATTTGATTATTTCAGTTGACAATAAATCCTGGTAATAAATTAGTTGATTTAAATCCTGAAAATAAAAATTAATAGAAATTCAAATTTATTTCTACAGTTGATTGCATTATCCTGGTTTTAAATTTTTTTTTATTAATTTTATTTAAGTTGATTTTTTATCCTAAAGAGATTTTTTTTATTTTTATTTTATTTCTGTTAAAGAAAAATTAAAAATAAAGACTAATTAATTTTTGTCTCTTTTCCTTCATTTCAGTAGAATCTTAAAATGACTGATCAAAGTGGTTTAACTACACGTGAAGAAGAACTAGACTTAATTGATTATGATGAGCCTACTTCTGTAAGTTCTCCTTTAACAAGAAGAATTTCTCAAACTGATAAATCCTTGCCCCAAACAGGATGTAGAAATGGAAGAAGTAGAAATCCTGGTGGACAATACTCAGGATCAGAAACCCAAGAAAAACCCACCAGAAGAGCTTCCAAGAGGCTTCAAAATAAAAAAGATGCCGCTGTCCCAGCAGATAAAGAATCTGTCAACCCACATAAAGGAGTTAAAGACAGACATCTTAAAAATAAAGGTAAGGGTAGATGCCTTGGAAGAATGGGAGAAAAGAAAAAATACTTCTCCCCAAGAGAAAAGGAAACCTCTTCCTCCCAGGGATCAACAACAATTGGCTCCCCAATCCCAAGAGATGGTAGAAGTGTCCAAGTGGCAGTGGGACTGGCTGAACACACAGTGGGACTACTTAGCTCAAAATCAGCATCAATTACCTCAGGTAGGTCCATCAAGGCCCACCCAGGTCAACCCCACTCCTCCCCACCCTTATCAAGGAGGCAAAAGAAGAAGGAAGCCCAATATGGTGATACCCAGCAAACCCTGGTACGTCCCTCTATTGATTCTCAAGTGCCTTTTCTTGTGGCTGACTCTGTTCCTTCAGGTAAATCTGGAAGGCAGGATGAAACCTTGAGACCTATAGAGGCTGGGAATAGTAGACAGTTATCTCATGTATCCAATCCATTACTTTTAATTGCTACCTCAATGATTAATCCTGATATGGCTGTGATTGATGAAACTCTTGACCCTGAGTTCTATGAGAATCTGGAAAGTTACTCAGTTTCCTTATTGAGAAACACTCCAGATGTAGCAAGAATTAATGATGAGCACTTGAGAGATATTATTGCCAAGCAAAATCATATAATGAACAATATGCAATTGACCCAGAGATATAATAGTTTGTTAACTGATCAGGGTTATCAAGCATTAAAAAGTGAAGCACAGAGAGTCTCTGATGAATTGTCTCATTACAAAGCAACCCATGAAAAGAAAATTGCTTTATGGCAAAATATAAAAAATGATTTGTCTAAACTAAAAGATACTGTATCTGCCTGTTGCCAGGAGGTAGAAATAGATAAGATAAATCTGAAAAGATTGAGTGACCATTTGTCATCTTTTCAACATAAAAACCAATTATCTTTTGCAACTGTCAATGAAAGTTTATCTAGTCTTCCAAGAATGAAAACAAGACTAACAACCATTGAAGAAACATTGAACTCATTGTTAAATGACCAAAAATATTCTGACAATTCTGTGAAGGAACATATAGTGCAGGATTCTCAACCAGTACCTGTGGCTAGTTCATCTAAAATAAAAATTGATCCAGAAATACCTGTTGATAACACTGAGTTTCCATCAAAAACTGATGATGCACCAGGATCTGCAACAGAAGGATTAAACAATGAGATTTCAGCACAATTAGAGAAATTACAGCTGCTTCTTACTCAGAAACAAGCTAGTACTAAGGAGACTCCTTCAAATCAAAAGAATTGGCCAAAACTTGACCAGTACCCAACATTTGATGGTGATTCTTCCTCTGATTGGCAACAATTTATTTGCAGAATTGATAATTTAAAAAATTCTTACAAACTCCCAGATGAGGAAATTGTGTCCAAATTAATTTCTTTGTTCACTAATGTTGCCCTGATGTGGTATGAATCTGTTCTCCTGGATGGGAATGACTACTCATGGGAGGATTGGAAGAAATTAATTAAAGCACAATTTGGTGGCTCCAAGTTCAGAATGGCTCAACAAAGGCAGTATGAGGAAACTAGATATAGCTCTTCTACTGATAAACCTATTGAGTTTTTAATGAAACTTGTAAAAATCTTAAGGGCAATGGACCCAAATATGGAGTTTGATTTATGGAAGGACAGGATCCTCTATAAATTACCAATGTCTCTGAGAGACTTGATTGTGGCTAGGACTGAGTTCTCCAAAGAACCCTCTTCTTTCATTAATACTTGCAATGAGATACTTCTAAACAATAAGTATGATGCAAGAAGATTCATTCCTAGGACCCCTTTGGAGAAACCCTCCACTTACCAACAAAAACCTCTGGAAAAGGTTGGTAAACCTTCTGCCCCTGTTGCACCAAAGAAGTATGCAACAAACACTTGCTTCAAGTGCAACAAGACTTGGCAGAAAGGCCATGTTTGTGACAAGAAGATAAATCTTGTGGAACAAACAGAGGAGCATGCTGATGACACAGTGGCACTGGATGATACATCAAGTGATTGTGCCAGCAATATTTCATATGAATCTCAACAAGAAATCTTGATGCTGGAAGAAGATATTCATTATTTAAATACTATTGACATTGATAATAATGATTTATCTACAGTTGAGGATGCTGAGATCATAAAGAACATTGAGGATAACTCAATTGTTATTGCCCCTCTTAAGGCACCAGTCCTGATTAATGGAACCAGCATTGAAGTTGTTCTGGATTCTGGAGCTGGAGGAAGTGTAGTATCTGAAAGAGCACTTGCCTCAGTAGATCAAGACTATAAATCTAAACTGTTACCTATCATTTCTGAAAATTGGAGAGGGTATGGTTCTGTTTTGTCCCCCATTGGTAAATACAAAGCCACAGTGTTTTTTAAATATAACCATGGTTTTGTAAGAGCTATTTGTGATTTTGTTGTCATGAAAAATGATAACTTGAGCAATTGGTTTATTGTAGGGAATGATATTTTAACCAAGTATGGCATAAAATTGGATCCTTCAAACCAATGTTTCACAATGGGGTTGAATGGGAAGAGAAAATTTAAAATTTCCTCCCCTAAAAAATTATTAAAACCAGAATTGAACACATGTAATTCTGTGGTTCAATATAAAGGAAGATCTACAAAGGAAATGCATGCCCTTATGTCTGAAATTGACAATGCCTCTTTTGGAGAACAACTTTCTGGTGAGGATAAAGATTCCATCATTAACTTGATAAAATCTTTTCCTATGGCCTTTGCTCATGGGTCACATGAACTGGGATTAGTTAAAGAGGAAATGAAACTTTCATTGTCTTGCCCATTAACTGATATACCACCTAGTTTAAAGAAGAAGCCTTATCCTGCTTCTCCCACAAAGAGAAAAGATATTGAAGATAATATCTCTACCCTTTTAAAAATGAATATTATTGAAAAGGTAGTTGAAACACCTAAATATTGTGTTATCTCACCTGTCCTAATTTCTTATGAGAAAGATAAAGCCAGGTTATGTGGTGATTATAGAGCACTAAATACTTATACTGTTGATGATATCTATCCTTTACCTAGAATCAGCTCTATACATGCTACTTTACAGGGTGCTAAATATATCAGCTGTTTGGATGGTAATAAGGGATATCACCAGGTACCTGTTGAGAAAAATTCTCAGAACTTTCTGATGATTGCCACTCATATGGGTATTTATAAGTATATTAGGATGCCATTTGGCCCTAAAAATGCCCCTTCTGTTTTCCAAAAAGTAATGGATAACACATTCCATCAAGAGATAATTGAAGGTTGGCTGATGGTTTATATTGATGATATCATTATATTCTCAAAAACATTTGAGGACCATCTTAAACACCTGTGTAAAGTATTCCAGAAAATGGATGAAATAAATATGACACTTGCTTTGAAGAAATGTAAATTTGGTTTCCATTCTTTAAAAGTTCTTGGTCATGTTGTTTCAGGCTTACAGATATGTGTTGACCAGAACAAAGTGGCAGCCATACAACAGGTGAAAGCTCCTACAACAGTAAGAGAGCTCCAAAGTTTTTTGGGAATGTGTGGATACTATAGACAGTATATTAAAAATTACCAAGTCATAGCTTTACCCCTTACCCAATTAACTAGAAAGGATGTTGCTTTTGTCTGGAATAGTGAAAGACAAAGAGCCTTTGACACTATGAAACACTGTTTGATGTCAGCACCAATTCTTGCTTTACCTGACTTTGATCAACCATTTGTTTTGTACACTGATGCCAGTTTCATTGGTCTTGGTGCTGCCCTCCATCAAAAACAAGTGATAAATGATAAAGTTTCAGAAGTAGTAATTTGTTATATTTCAAGAACCTTGAGAAATAGTGAATTGAAATATGGTGCCACTCAATTAGAGTGTTTAGCTGTAGTATGGGCTCTAGAAAAGCTTCATTATTACCTAGATGACCAGAAATTTGAACTTGTCACTGACTGCAGTGCAGTTAAATCCCTTTTAAACTTGAAAACACCTAATAGACATATGTTTAGATGGCAGCTGGCTGTTCAAGAGTACAGAGGGAGAATGACAATTATTCACAGAGCTGGTATTGGTCACTCAAATGTGGATATGTTATCAAGGTTACCCTTACCAAATGATGACTCAAATCCTGCATATGATCCTGAGGATGAAATTATACATATCCATGGGATATATGTGGTTGATATGGAGGAAGAGCTATTACAGCTTATTCTGGAATCATATGATAAGGACACTGACTTGAAAAAGTTATGCACCATATTAAATGATCCAAAGAATGCTTCAATACAAGCATTAATTAAAACCCTTCCACCAAAGTACCAAAAAGGTTTGGAAAAAGGAAAATTTTCAATTGATGAAGGATATCTATATTATAGAAGAAAGTTGAGTAATGTTATTGTTATTCCTCCTTCTATGAAAGAAATCATCTTGAAAATTTGTCATGATGACATATTAGCTGGACATTTTGATCTTGACAAAACAATGATCAGAATTAAGAACACTGCTTGGTGGGCTAATATGTCTGAGGACACAAAATTATATGTTGAATCCTGTGATTCATTCCAAAAATCAAAAAGATTAACTGGTAAAAGAGCAGGATTAATGCAACATATTGAACCTCCTGATGCCCCATGGCAAATAATAAACATGGATTTTGTAACAGGATTACCTATTGCTGGTAAAGACAGTTATAACTCTTGTTGGGTTATTGTGGACAGATTCACAAAAATGTGTAAATTTATCCCTACCCACAAGGATGTTTCCACTAAAGAATTAGCTTTCTTATGGTGGTCTCATATGTTTAATACTGCTGGTTTTCCTAAAGCCATAATCTCTGACAGAGACCCTAAATTTACTTCTGAATTTTGGATGTCTCTGATGGATGTTTGTGGTTGTGATCTGAAACTTTCTACTGCCCATCACCCTCAGACTGATGGTTTAGCTGAAAGAATGATTCAGACTTTAGAGGACATGATAAGAAGATATTGTGCCTTTGGCCTTGAGTATAAAGATAATGACAGATTCACTCATGATTGGGTTACCTTACTTCCTGGGTTAGAATTTGCTTATAATAGCACTGTTCATTCTGTTACTCAAAGAAAACCTTTTGAGCTCTGGCTTGGATATGTTCCTAATACTCCTGCCCAAATTCTCAATAACAAAATACCTAAATTGGATATCCATCCTGGTGTAAAATCTTTTCTTCAAATGCAACAACTATGTAGAAATCATGCTCAAAAATGTATTGAAAAATCATTTGAATATGAGAAGAAAAGATGGGACAAATCCCATAAAGAATACACTTTTAAAAAGGGTGATGAAGTGTTGATTTCTACAGTCCACTTCAACTTACAAGGTAATAACAAATTAAAAGATCCATTTGTTGGTCCTTTTGTTGTCAGAAGAATGATTGGAGATAATGCAGTTGAAGTTATTCTGTATTCCCCATATGACAGAAAACATCCTGTTTTTCCAATATCTCTTTTGAAACCTTACACATCCAATAGTGATTTATTTCCAAGAAGGAGGGGTAGACCAAAGAAAACCCCAAATGAAATCACTGAGACAGCAGAAATTGAAAAAATATTAAATGACAGAATAGTCACTGCTGAAAAAGGTACAGAATACTTATTGAGATTCAAGAATAAATCATCTGAATATGATTCTTGGATACCTGGGAAAGAGATATCTAATCTTCCTACTCTACTAAAGAAGTATAAGAAGAAAAAATCATAGCATTTTTTTTTTTTTTTTTTTTTTTTTAGAGTGAGGGAGTGTCAGCCAGGCTACTAGACTTACCCAGTGAAATAAGGAATTATTTACTGGATGAAGCCGCACCTTATCATCTTTAATTATTATTTAATTATCATTTAGTTACATTAAAATTAGTTATAAATTAACTAGTTACAGAATGTTAAAATTAAATTAATTAATTAAATAAATAAGAAAAATTAAAATTATTTTGTCCCTTATATTTTCTCTAACACCGTGCTCAATTGACAGGTTGGGAAAAATAAAACTTTATATTTAAAAAAAAAAAATAAAATACAAATATAAAATAAGATTTAAATATTCATATACAAAAAAATCAAATTTCTTATTTGGGATTGACATTTACAGTAAATATTAAAAATATTGATGTATTTCTGACATACTCTGTAAATACATCTTTTTGACGCCTTCTTTTTGGAATAACTTTATTATTTGAAATACTCTTTCTGGAATGTTCTTTTTCTCTCTTTTTCTACTGTTTTTAGAATTTGATTTCCGTGCTTTGTCTCTCCTTTGCCTATAAAAGGCCTCTCTTTTTGTTGTCTTTTGATCATTCTATTTACCAACTCATTTTATTAAAACAATAACCAACTAAACACTTATTCTTATATTCTATATTATTAGTATTTACAATAGCGTAATTCTAAAATATAATTTATATTAATATTTTAAAACCTACCTCTTTTATTGAGTAAAAAATTCAACCTGAATTAAGAAATACGTACAATTCTGTTGAGAACCCATTATAGCCTTTTAAATCCTCGTAGAACTACGTACCAAATCTTCTAGACAAAAAGTATACCTTGACATAAACCCTTCGTATTTTTAATGAATTTAATAAAAATTATGAAAGCCATGGACCCAAACATGGATTATGATGAGTGGAAAGAAAAAATAATATATAAATTGCCTATATCAGTCAGAGACATTATTTTAGCTAGAACTGAAGCCATCAGAGATACTTCTGGGCTTATTAATATATGCAATGAAATATTATTGAACCAAAAATATGAAACCAGGTATAATAATTACAAACAAAGTGTTGAGGTAGTAATACCTACTAAAAATAAATTACCAGTGGAGAAAAAAAAATATTCAGCTCCCATTGTCCCTAAAAGACAAGAGAATAACACTTGTTACAAATGTAATGAACCTTGGGCTAAAGGTCATACTTGTAAGAAAAGAATAAATGTTCTTGAAAACTCACAAGATTCTGAACCAAGTAATCATGAAGATGAAAAGGAGGAATCTAGTTAGGATTGTAAAAGTAACATTTCTTTCAGTGATGATGAAAAGAAGATATATGTATTAGAACAGGATATTATGTTCCTGAATGATGCAATACCTCATACAGATACATCTTTAAATTCCATTGAAGAAGCTGAAATTATTAAAGATGTATCTCATGATACTTACAAAATCACAACTATTAGAGCACCTGTTATTATATGTGGAAAATAAATGAATGCCATTCTTGACACTGGGGCTGCAGGTAGTTTAGTTTCTATTAACATGCTAATGAAACTTGATAGTAAGTATAAAGAAAAACTAGAAAATGTACAGAAAAAGAATTGGAGGGGTTTTGTTTCAGTATTAAATCCAATTGGAAAATACAAAACTACTGTATTCTTTAAATATAATAATGGATATGTAAGAGCAGTGTGTGAATTTGTGGTGATAAATAACAATAATTTTAGTGATTGGTTTATTATTGGAAATGACTTATTGACAAAATTTGGCATTAAACTAGATCCTGAAAATATTTTCTTCACTATAGGCATAAATGGGAAAAGAAAATTCAAGATTTTCTCTGAAAATTCAGTTTATTCCATTGCTCCCAAAGTAGAACAACTGCATGGTGGAAGAACCACCTCTGAAGTGGTGGAATTATGAAATGAAATCCAAAAAGCCTTGTTCAGTCCACAACTCTCAAAAATTGAAGAAAATAATATTTTGAGATTGATAAAATCTTATCCTACAGCATTTGCTCATTATTCAAATGAACTAGGATTGGTCAAGGACCATGAGATGAAAATCTCTTTAAGTTGTTATTTGGATAATATCCCTGGAAGCTTGTAAAAGAAACCTTACCCAGCTTCTCCTGAAAAAAGGAAAGACATTGAAGACAACATTAAAATGTTTTTAGAAATGGGTATTGTTGAAAAAGGGGACACAACACCTGTTGGGGATTCCTTTTGGTCTAGAAAATTTCAATGGAGGTATAACAGCGTAGGTAGGTGGATTTGGACAGTTCAAGGTCAAGGTACATATGTTTTATTTTTTTAATTACTCAAATTTAAAGAGGTAGGAGTTTTTTATAATAATTATTATAATTAATGGTTTAAAAGTATGTGATGTAAATACTAGAACAATAAATAATAATAATAAATATTTAATTCGTATAATGATTAATAAAATAATAAGTAAGTAAAGGATGATTCAAAACAACCAGAAAGGGGAGGCCTTATATAGGCAAAAGCTAGTCAAAGTATGAAGTAAAAATCCTATATACAAGTGTATGAGAGAGAGGAAAGACATTCCAGAAGAAAATATTTCAAATTTTAAGATTGTTCTATAAAGAAAGATTTAGAATTTTGTATTTATTGTATATTTTGAAATAATCTGATTTATTTAAAAAATTCCTGTAAATGTCATTTTTAGATACGTAATTTGATTTTTTGTATATATTTATTATATTTAAATTTTTTTTTCCAATATTAAATTTTATTTTTATATTAATTTGTATTTTAATATTTTAATCTTTATTTTGTTTAACCTGACATTGAGCACGGTGTTAGGAAATAAAAATAAAATATATGGGACAATTAATATTAATTTTTATTTTTTACTAAATTTAATTTTTTGTCACTAGTTAATTTATTACAAATAAATTAAAAATAACTATAATAAAATCAATAATAATATATAAGAAATAAAAAGGCGTGGCTTTATCCCAGGAAATAATTAATTATTTTACTGGGTAAGTCTAGCAGCCTGGCTGACACTCCCTCTGTCAGCCAGGCTACTAGACTTACCCAGTAAAATAATTAATTATTTACTGGATGAAGCCACGCTTTATTATTTTAATTATTTAATTAAATTAGTTACATTAAAATTACCTGTAATAAATTAACTAATTACAGAATGGTAAAATTAAATTAATAATTAAAATTAAATATAAAATGTCCCTTATATTTTTATTCTCGAACAATGTGCTCATTGACAGGTTAGAAGAAATAAAATTTTATATTAAAATAAAAATAGATTTTTAGATTAAAATAAAATTTTAATATTCAAATAAAAATAAATATATACAAAAAATTCAAATTTCTTATTTATAATTGACTTCTACAGTAAATAGTAAATAAATTTATGTATTTCTGACATACTCTGTAAGTACATCTTTAAAATACATCTTTTTTACGCCTTCTTTTTAGAACAACTTTGTTATTTGAAATACTCCTTCTGGAATATTCTTTTTCTCTCTCTCTCATACTACTGTTTTTAGAATTTCATTGCTGTGGTTTGTCCCTCCTTTGCCTATATAAGGCCTCTCTCTTGGTTGTTTTTTATTCATTCATTACTTACTTAATTTTATTACAATTATTTACAATCCTTTTATTACTATTTATTATTGCCTTAGTATTTACATTAAAAGTAATTCTAATCCATTAATTTTAATAATAATCCAACTATCTACCTCTTATTATTGAGTAAATAATCTTTAAGATAGGAAAATATGTACCTGAGTTTGAATCCCTTAAAAACCATTGTTACTGCCATTGGACCTCCCTATAAAACCTTCTAGACTTGAAAGACCCCTTGACACCCTCACTCTAAAAAAATAATAAAAAAATGATATGATTTTTTCTTTTCATATTTCTTAAGCAGAGTAGGAAGATTAGATATTTCCTTCCCAGGTATCCAGGAATTATATTCAGAAGATTTATTGTTGAATCTCAATAAGTATTCAGTACCTTTTTCAGCAGTAACTATTCTGTCATTTAGAATATTATTGATTTCTTCTGTCTCAGTTATTTCATTAGGGGTCTTCTTTGGTCTTCCCCTCCTCTTGGGAAATAAATCACTGTTGAATGTGTAAGTTTTCAAAAAAGATATTGGAATAACAGGATGTTTTCTGTCATATGGAGAATACAAGATAACTTCAACTGCATTATCCCCAACCATTCTTCTGAAAACAAATGGACCTAAAAATGGGTCTTTTAATTTGTTATTACCTTGTAAATTGAAGTGGACTATAGAAATCATTACTTCATCACCCTTTTTAAAAGTATATTCTTTATGGGTTTTGTCCCATCTTTTCTTCTCATATTCAAAGGATTTTTAAATACATTTTTGAGCATGACTTCTGCAAAGTTGTTGAATTTGAAGAAAAGATTTTACACCAGGATGTAAATCCAATTTAGGTATTTTACTATTGAGAATTTGGGCAGGATTATTTGGAACATATCCAAGCCAGAGCTCAAAAGGCTTTCTTTGAGTAACAGAATGAAAAGTGCTATTATAAGCAAATTTCAAACCAGGAAGTAAGGTAACCCAATCATGAGTAAATCTATCATTGTCTTTGTACTCAAGGCCAAAGGCACAATACCTTCTTATCATGTCCTCCAAGGTCTGAATCATTCTTTCAGCTAATAAATCAGTTTGGGGGTGATGGGCAGTAGAAAGTTTCAGATCACAACCACAAACATCCATAAGAGACATCCAAAATTCAGAAGTAAATTTAGGGTCTCTGTCAGAGATTATGGCTTTAAGGAAACCAGCAGTATTTAACATATGAGACCACCACAAGAAAGCTAATTCTTTAGTGGAAACATCCCTGTGGGTGGGGGTAAATTTACACATTTTTGTGAATCTTTCTATAATAACCCAGTAAGAGTTATAACTGTCTTTCCCATAAATGGGTAATCCTGTTACAAAGTCCATGTTTATTATTTGCCATGTTGCATTAGGAGTTTCAATATGTTGCATTAATCCATCTCTTTTACCAGTAAATCTTTTTGATTTTTGGAAAGAATCACAGGATTCAACATATAGTTTGGTGTCTTCAGACATATTAACTCACAAAGCAGTGCTCTTGATTCTGATCATTTTTTTCTCAAGATCAAAATGTCCAGCCAATATGTCATCATGACAAATTTTCAAGATGATCTCTTTCATAGAAGGAGGAATAAAAATAACATTACTCAACTTTCTTCTATAATAGAGGTAGCCTTCATCAATTGAAAATTTACCTTTTTCCAAAGCCTTTGGGTACTTTGGTGGAAGGGTTTTAATTAATGCTTGTATTGAAGCATTCTTTAGATCATTTAATATGGCACATGACCTTTTTAAGTCAGTTTCCTTATCATATGAATCCAGAATAAGCTGTAATAGCTCTTCCTCCATATCAACCACATATATCCCATTAATATGAACAATTTCATCCTCCGAATCATATGCAGGATTTGAGCAATCATTTGGCAAAGGTAAACTTTATTACATATCCACATTTAAGTGAACAATACCAGCCCTATGAGTTATAGTCATTCTCCCTCTGTATTCTTGAACAGCTAACTGCCATCTGAACATATGGCTGTTAGGTGTTTTTAAGTTTAAGAGGGATTTAACTGCACTTCAGTCAGTGACAAGTTCAAATTTCTGGTAATCCAGGTAATAATGTGGCTTCTCTAGATCCCACACTACTGCTAAACACTCCAGTTGATTGGCACCATAGTTCAATTCACTATTTCTCAAGGTTCTTGAAATATAACAAACTACTACTTCTGATACTTTATCATTCATCACTTGTTTTTGATGGAGGGTAGCACCAAGACCAATAAAACTGGAATAAGTGTATAAAACAAATAGTTGATTAAAGTCAGGTAAAGCAAGAGTTTGTGCTGACATTAACCAATGTTTCATAGTGTCAAAAGCTCTTTGTCTTTCACTGTTCCAGATAAAAGCAACATCCTTCCTAGTTAATTGGGTTAGTGGTTATTTTATGACCTGATAAGTTTTAATATAATTTCTATAGTATCCACACATTCCCAAAAAACTCTGGAGCTCTCTAACTGTGGTAGAAGCCTTCACCTCTTGAATGGCTGCCACTTTGTTTTGGTCAACACATATCTGTAAACCTGAGACAACATGACCAAGCACTTTTAAGGAATGAAAACCAAATTTGAATTTCTTCAAAGAAAGTGTCATATTTATCTCATCCATCTTATGGAACACTTTACACAGGTAATTAAGATGGTCCTCAAATGTTTTAGTGAATCTGATAATATCATCAATGTAAACCATCAGCCATCTTTCAATTATTTCCTGATGCAATGTGTTATCGATAACTTTTTGAAAAACTGAAGGGGCATTTTTGGGGCCAAATGGCATCCTAACATACTTATAAATACCCATATGAGTAGCAATCATCAGAAAGTTCTGAGAATCCTTCTCAAAAGGTACCTGGTGATATCCTTTATTAAAATCTAAACAGCTGATATATTTAGCACCTTGTAGGGTAGCATGTATAGAGCTAAATCTAGGTAAAGGATAGATATCATCAACAGTATAAGTGTTTAATTTTCTATAATCACCACATATCCTGGCTTTATCTTTCTCATAAGAAATTAAGACAGGTGGGATAACACAATATTTAGGTGTTTCAACTACCTTTTCAATAATATTCATTTTTAAAAGGGTAGAGATATTATTTTCAATATCTTTTCTCTTTGTGGGAGAAGCAGATTAAGGCTTCTTTTTTAAACTAGGTGGTATTTCAGTTAATGGGAAAGATAAGGAAAGTTTCATTTCTTCTTTTACCAATCCTAATTCATGTGACCCATGAGAAAAGACCATAGGAAAAGATTTTATCAATTGGATGATGGAATATTTTTCCTCACCAGAAATTTGTTCTACAAAAGAAGCATTGTCAATTTCAGACCCAAGGGCAGGCATTTCTTTTGTAGATCTTCCTTTATATTGAACTACAGAATTAAATGTGTTTAATCCTGGTGTTAAAAATTTTTTGAGGGAGGAAATTTTAAATTTTCTCTTCCCATTCATCCCCATTGTGAAGCATTGGTTTGAAAGATCCAATTTCATCCCATATTTGGTTAAAATATCATTTCCCACAATGAACCAACTGCTTAATTTATCATTTCTCATGACAACAAAGTCACAAATAGCTCTTATAAAACCATGGTTATATTTGAAAAATACTCTGACTTTGTATTTACCAATGGGGGACAAAACAGAGCCATCACCTCTCCAATTCTCAGAAATGATAGGCATGAGTTTTGATTTATAATTTTGATCCACTGAAGCAAGTGCTTTTTCAGATACTACACTTCCTCTAGCTCCAGAATCTAAGACAAGCTCAATGTTATTTCCATTGATCAAGACTGGTGCCTTGAGAGGGGAAATAATAATTGAGCTGTCCTCAAGAATTCTTATGATCCCAGCATCTTCTACTGTGGATAAATCATTATTCCCAAGATCAATATTATTTAAATAATGAATATCCTCTTCCAGCATCAAAATGTCTTGTTGAGATTCATATGAAATATTGCTTGCACAATCACTTGAAGTATCATCCAGTGCTATTGTGTTATCAGCATGTTCCTCTGTCTGTTCAACAAGATTTATTTTCTTGTCAAAATATGGCCTTTCTGCCAAGGCTTTCTGCATTTGAAGAAAGTGTTTGTTGCATACTTTTTAGGTGAAAAAGGGGAAGAAGGTTTACCAACCTTTTCCAGAGTTTTCTGTTGGTAATTGGAGGTTTTCTCCAATGAAGTTCTACAAATGAATCTTCTAGAATCATACTTATTGTTTAGAAGGATCTCATTACAAGTATTAATGAAAGAAGAAGGTTCTCTTAAGAACTCAGTCCTAGAAACTATTAAGTCTCTCAGAAACATAGGTAATTTATAGAGGATCCTGTACTTCCATAATTCAAACTCCATATCTGGGTCCATCGCCCTCAAAATTTTTACAAGTTCCATCAGGAACTCAATAGGTTTTTCAGCAGAAGAGCTATATCTGGCTTCTTCATACTGCCTTTGTTGAGCTAACCTAAACTTGGAGCCACCAAATTGTGCTCTAATTAATTTCTTCCAATATTCCCATGAGTAGTCATTTTTATCCAAGAGAACAGATTCATACAACATTAGGGCTATATTGGTAAATAAAGAAATTAATTTTGACAAAATTTCCTCATCTGGGAGTTTATAAGAATTTTTTAGATTATAAATCCTGAAAACAAACTGCTTCCAATCAGAGGAAGAATCACCATCAAATATTGGATATTGGTCAAGTTTGGCCAATTCTTTTGATTTGAAGTAGTCTCTTTATTACAAGCTTTTTTCTGAGTGAGAAGGAGCTGTAACTTCTCCAATTGGGAAGTAATTTCATTGTTTAGTCCTTCTGTAGATGATTCAGGTACATCATCAAGTTTTGATGGAAACTCAGTGATATCTTCAGGCATTTCTGGCACTAATTTTACTTTAGATGAAATAGGAAAAGGTACAATTGGGGTATCCTGCACAACAGGTTCTTTCAAAGAAATGTCAGAAAACTTTTGATCATGTAACAATGAATTCAATTTATCTTAAATGGTTGATAAACTAGTTTTCACTCTTGGAATACTAGATAAACTCTCATTGATGGTTGCAAAAGATAACTGGTTTTTATTTTGTTAAGATGAATAATGGTCACCTAATCTTTTTAAGTTCAACTTATGTCCCTCTAGCTCTTGGATATAGATAGACACAGTATCTTTTAAGTTAAACAAATCATTCTTGATATTTTTCCACAAAGCAACTTTCTTTTCATGAGTTACTTTGTAGTTAAACAAATCATCAGAAACTCTTTGTAATTCACTCCTCAATGCTTGATACCCTTTTTCAGTTAACAAACTATTAAATTTATGAGTTAATTGCATCTTTTTCATTGTATGATTTATTTAGAAATAATATCCCTCAAATATTCATTATTAATGTTAGCTACATCTGGAGTATTTCTCAATAGGGAAACAGAATAATTTTCCATATTTTCATAAAATTCAGGATCAAGTTTTTCATCAATAAGAGCCATATCAAGATTTATCATTGAAGTAGAAATCAATACCAAAGGATTATTTACATTGTAATATTGGGCAATCTGTCTACCACTATCAGTCTCCACTGGTCTCAAAGTCTCATCTCCTCTTCCAGAATTACCTGGAGGAACTGGATCAGTAACAAGAAAAGGTACTTGAGATTCAATAGAGGGGCTAGCCATAGCTTTGGAAAGAACTGAATGTGATTGTTTTTCCTCTTTCTTCCTCCTTGGTGAAGGTGAGGAGGTGTTGGGTTGAACTGATGGGTTCTTGAAGGATCTGCCTGAGGTACTTGTTGTTGTTGTTTTTGTTTTTGTTGGGCCTGTAGATAAACCCACCGGGTTTTCAGCTATTTCCATTGCCATTTTGAGACTTCCATCTTCTCTTGTTGTTGGGGGGCCAATTGTGGAAGGGCTTTTGGGGGAGGAGGTTTCCTCTTCTCTTGAAGAAAGGACTCTATTTTTCTTACCTTTTCTTCTAGATACTCTGCTTTTGACCTCAGTTTGAGATTTTCTGACCTCAACTCCTTGATGTGAGTGGAGAGATTGCTGACCTGCTGATGCAAGGGCATCTTTTTTATCTTGAATCTTTTTGGAAGCTCTTCTGGGGGGTTGATTAAAGGCTTTTTATCCAGAGCAGTTGTCTCCACTTTTATCTCTATTTCTTGCATTTCCACATCCTGATTGGTCTAGTAATTGATTAATTTGAGCAAGTTTTGTAGTCAAAGGAAAACTTACAGAAGAAGCTTCATCATAATCAATCAAATCTAGTTCCTCATCACGGCCAGCAGAAGCAGTTTGATCAGTCATAGTTGTAAATAACCTGAACTGAGAGAAAGAGATAATAAAATTTAATCAGTTATTATTTTACTTTGATTTAAAGAAAAATAAAAGAGAAGAAAAAATATTTCTAGTATATAATCAATTATCAGGATTTTGTAATCAACTGGAATAATGAAAATATAATGGTTATCAGGACAAAAAATCAACTGAAATAATAATCACAATTGTTATTAATTAAATTAAGATAATTTTATTGCCAGGATTTTAAATAAATCAACCGAAATAATAAAAAATTTATTAATTATTAATATATATGTTGATAATTATCAGGACTAAAAGTCAACTGAAGAATTTAACTGCCAGGATTTAATGTCAACTGAAATAATTTTTATTAACAGGACTTAATTTCAACTGAAACAATTTAATTACAAGGAATTACTTTCAACTTAAATAGTTTAATATAATTAATTAAACTAATTTTATATATTATCATTTTAATGCCAGGACAATTGTTCAACTGAAACAATAATATAATATTTTAATTATCAGGACAGAGATCAACTGAAATAATTAAAAAAATATAATATAATTAATTTTAGTTTTTATATTACTTCTAGGACTAAGAACAATATAGTTCTATCTTGGTAAACTAAGAAAAAAAATTATTTACCAGGCACCTCCCCCTGTAAAATGAGTAATTTAATGCCACTTACAGAGTGCTGAGTAAAAAAGATATACATAGACTAAGAAATGTGCAAAGGGACCCACAAATAGTAATCACTATAATTACCACAATTATATATGACTATTTCAAATATATGAACCTAAAATTTGGAGCACAGTTTGATTCCCAGTCACAGCAAAAAAATAATTCATCTGGCTGATGATGTTCTTTGTTTTTGTCGTCCACCCATCCCTACTGGTTCCTCAATGTTGATGGTCTCTTGGCAGCCAGCTTCAAGATATCAATGTGCCATCAAGGATTTTGAAAGAGCCTCAAGTGTTGAGGATTCCTTTTGGTCTAGAAGATTTCAATGGAGGTATAACAGCGTAGGTAGGTGGATTAGGAAAATTAAAGGTCAAGCTATGTATGTTTTCTTTTTTTTAATTACTCAAATTTTAAGAGGTAAGAGTTTTATATAATTATTATTATAATGAATGGTTTAAAAGTATGTGATGTAAATACTAAAACAAAAAATAATAGTAATAAATATTTAATTAGTATAATGATTAATAAAATAATAAGTAAGTAAAGGATGATTCAAAACAACCAGAAAGGGGAGGCCTTATATAGGCAAAAGAGAGTCAAAGTATGAAGTAAAAATCCTATATACAAGTGTATGAAAGAGAGAAAGGAAATTCCAGAAGAAAATATTTCAAATTTTAAAATTTTTCTATAAAGAAAGATTTAGAATGTTTTATTTACTGCATATTTCAAAATAATTTGATTTATTTAAAAAATTCCTGTAAATGTCATTTTTAAATAAGTAATTTGATTTTTTGTATGTATTCATTATATTTAAAAAAAAATTTCCAATATTAAATTTTATTTTAATATTAATTTGTATTTTAATATTTTAATCTTTATTTTGTTTAACCTGACATTGAGCATGGTGTTAGGAAATAAAAATAAAATATACAGGACAATTAATATTAATTTTTATTTTTTACTAAATTTAATTTTTTTGTAACTAGTTAATTTATTAAAAGTAAATTTAAAGTAACTATAATAAAATTAATAATAATATATAAGAAATAAAAATGTTTGGCTTCATCCCAGGAAATAATTAATTATTTTACTGGGTAAGTCTAGAAGCCTGGCTGACAACACCTAAGTATTGTGTTATTTCACCAGTTTTAATCTCTTATGAAAAAGATATGGCAAGATTATGTGGTGATTAAAGAGATCTGAATACATTCACTGCAGATGATATTTACCCTCTACCAAGGATAGCTTCTATCCATGCTACCTTACAAGGAGCAAAATATATTTCCTGTCTGGATGGAAACAAAGGTTACCACCAGATCACTGTGTAAAATAATTCTCAGCATTTTTTACTGATAACCACACACATGGGGATATATAAATATGTGAGAATTCCCTTTGGCCCAAAGAATGCGCCTTCAGTCTTCCAAAAATTGATGAATAGTACTTTTCATGAGGAAATGGTTGAAGGATGGCTTTTAGTTTATATTGATGACATCAAATCTTTTTCAAAAAACATATGATGAACATTTAAATCACCTGAAAAGATTATTTCAAAAGATGGATGAAATTAATATTACAATTGCATTAAAGAAATTTAAGTTTGGGTTTCTATCCTTGAAAGTACTTGGACATGTTGTATCTGGATTACAAATTTGTGTTGACCAGAACAAAGTTGCATCAATAAAAAACATTAGTATACCTAAGAATGTGAAAGATGTTAAAAGTTTTTAAGGTATGTGTGGATATTATAGGCAGTATATAAGAAACTACCAATCCATTGCAGACTCTTTAACAACATTAATCAGAAAAAATGAGGCTCTCATTTGGAATAATGAAAGAAAACACACCTTTTATAAATTGAAGGAATTTTTAATTTCAGCTCCAATATTGGGACTTCCAGATTTTAACCTCCCTTTTATCTTATATACTGATGCAAGCTTCACAGGTTTAGGTGCTGCTTTACAGCAGAAACAGATAATAAATGGGAACTTATCTCAAGTAGTTATCTGTTATATATCCAGAGCCTTAAGAAAGACAGAATTAAGTTATGGTGCCACCCAACTGGAATATTTAGCCCTTGTGTGGGCCCTGGAGAAACTTCATTACTATCTGGAAGACCAGAAAGTTGAATCAATAACAGATTTCAGTGCAGTAAAATCATTACTAAAAATGAAAACACCTGATAGGCACATGTTTAGATGGCAACTAGCTGTAAAAGAGTACAGAGGAAGAATGAAAATCACTCATAGAGCAGGGTTATTGCATTCTAATGGGTTTATTATCCAGAAGCCCTTTGAAAAATGATAATTAAAATCCAGCTTATGTACCTGAAAATGAGGTTATACATATATTTGGGATCTATATAGTGGAAATAGAGAAAGAATTTGTGCAAACTATATTAGAAAATTATTCATCTGATAAAGATTTTTCTAAATCATCTACCATTTTAAATGATACAACTAATGCCTCTACAAGTGCATTAATTAAAACCTTACCTCCAAAGTATAAAACTGCATTGGAAAAATGAAAATTTTCAATTGAAGATGGACACATATATTACAGGAAAAAGCTAAGTAATGTAATAGTTATACCACCTTCTATGAAACAGTTAATGTTAAGTACTTGTCATGATGACATCTTATCTGGTAATTTTGATTTTAACAAAACATTAACTAGAGTTAAAAATACAGCCTGGTGGATAAACATGAAAGAAGATGTACAAAAATACATTGAAACATGTGACTCTTATCAGAAATCTAAAAGATTGACTGGAAAGAGAGATGGGTTATTACAACAAATATAGCAGCCAAAAGCTCAATGGGAAACTATAAACATGGATTTTGTCACTGGCTTTCCATTAGCAGAAAAAGAAATTTTCAATTCTTCCTGGGTAATTGTAGATAGATTAACAAACATTTGAAAATTTATCCCTACCCATAAAGAGGTATCTGCAAAAGACTTAGCATTACTATGGTGGACTCAAATGATGAATACTTCTGGGTTTCCCAAAGCCATAATTTCTGAAAGAGACCCTAAATTTACTTCAGAGTTCTGGACATCATTGATGGAAGTATCAGGTTTTCAATTGAAATTGTCTACAGTACACCACCCACAAACTGATGGGCTGGCTGAAAGAATGATACAGACTCTTGAAGACACTATCAAAAGATATTGTGCCTTTGGTTTAGAATACAAAGACAATGAGAAATTCACACATGACTGGGTAACATTAATTCCTGGCCTTGAATTTACTTATAATAGCACAACTCAGTCTGTAACAGAGAAAAAACCATTTGAACTCTGGCTGGGATATGTACCAAATACACCAGTAAATCATTTAAATAAATTACCAAGGTAAGATATACACCCTGGTACTAGATCCTTTATTCATATGAAACAAATTTGTCCAAGGCATGCAGAGAAATCCATCCAAAAAGCATTTGAATATGAAAAGAAAAGGTGGGATAAATCTCTAGGAATTTGAATTCAAAAAAGGAGATGAAGTCCTAACTTGAACACTACATTTTAACTTAAAAGGTAATGTTAAATTAAAGGACCCTTTTGCAGGAACTTTTGTAGTAAGAAAAATGGTTGGTAATGATGCTGTGGAAGTCATATTTTATGCCCCATATGATAGGAAACATCCGGTTTTCTCTATCTCATTATTAAAACCTTACGATGCATATGACCCTGACTTATTTCCAAAAAGAAGAGGAAGGCCTAAAAAGCAACCTGAATAGATTGTGGAAAAAGCAGAGCTTGAAAAAATACTCAAGAAAATAATCTTTACTAAATAAAAAGGAATTGAGTATCTATTAAGATTTAAGGGAAAATCAAATGAATTTGATAAATGGATACCTGAAAAAGAAATTTTTAATTTATCCTCCCTTCTCAAGAAATTTAAGCAGAAAGAAAGTTCTGTTCAACCAACTGAGGGGTTGAAAAACCAGTACTCATAATATTTTACTATGTTTTATTTATTTAAAGAATTAATCTTTAATGCTACAGAATTTTTTGAATACCTGAAAAATAACATAAAATAAAAAAGTGTATAACTTATCATTTTTTATTGTTTTTTTCGGACGGGCGAGTGTCAGCCTGGGTATCCCCAGGACTGAGTAAAAATTACTTATAATTTATTTTAAACACATGGACTATACATGGGAGCAATAAATTAAAGTACACAACTAGTATACATAAGTAAATTTATGATAAAATACAAAATATGCCATTGTAACACCTTATATACATGCATATATTCACCTTTTATAAGTCTTATGTACTTAATATTAATTTGGAATATGTTAGTGTAATCTTAAGAGCCTTGAATATATAGCTACATAATTTTTAAGTAGACTTAAAGCTGTTGTTTTTATTATTTTATGTGAAAAACAAGAAATGTGCTTTAAATCACTTAAAGTTGACTATATGCACTATAAATTTAATAATATTAAAAATGTTCTTTGACAGATCAATTTTTCTTAATTAGAAATATTTATTTGGCTGCTCAAATGCATAAAAATAAAACTTTTCAATTTTGGTGTTTTTTATGCCAGAAATGGCTTCTGTGTACTGGCCACATACTGCCTGCATTTTTCCCATGTGAATAGCTTCATTTTTAGAGAAGTTAGATTTTTCATACTATTATTACCCCACATTCTGCACCCATTGTGGGAAACACACTGAAATAGGCGACAGGCGCTTATTTAGTGTCCTAGTTTAATTACAAATGCATTGACCCTCTTTATATGCACTAATTTCATTAATAACCTCAATCTTGGCACTTTAGTTCACTACCATGCTTAAATTTGCCTAAATTAGTCAAATATTTACCCATGCAATTGCCTGAAAAGGACTGCATGTAGTTACCCCACATCTCACACCCTTTTTTGGGTTTTTAAGTGGTTTCTCAGTCAATTTTGGTTATTTTTGAATGGGTATTTCATGTAGTATAATGTCATTATTAGCCCCATCATTTCTAATTTTCATCTCCCTCAATATGGAGTAATAATTAGTCTTAATTTTCCCTTTTAGTCTTTTATTTTAATTTATTACACGCTGTAGACAATCCTATAGTACTTGCTATAGGCCTTGACCAAGGGAGTTGGAGAAAAACCAGAGAGAAAATCCCCTGTCCCTTTAGAAAAATAGAGTGAGATTTACTTGCTAAAGTAAGTTGGTTCCTGTTTTGCTAAAGCCCCTTTTTAACACACTTGACTGCTTGATGAGCCAAGGAAGTAGTCACCAGATAGACTACCATACCAAAGAACTGAAATGTAGAACAAAGTCCACACCAGAGACAGCAAAGATACTTGATGTAGGCTGCAAATCCACACCAGAGACAGCAATAATACTTGCTATAGCTTGCAAGACTATAACAGAGAAAACAGTTGCCAAAGTTAAGTTAAATGAAGAACTCACTTGCAACAAACACAGCCAATTGTGGCCAGAAAACAGTGAAAACTGAGTGAGGAACAATGATATCACCTCCGGATGGTTGTATGATGATTAAGGTTGCCCCAAACTGTCTTATTCACTATGTACACACAGAACACTAACTAAGAGCCCATGCGCACCCACCAATCTGGCGCCTGTACCTGCCAAATTGCATAAAAAACCCTCCTGGAGTGCTCCCCAACCTCCTAAAACAGAGGCGGGCGGGCCGCCTGAAGCGGCCCGGCCTCCCTGAAGCCAGAAAACCAATAAAAACCACTAATCTACTTGGAAAAATTAGCTACAACTACTAAAACCTTTAAAACACGGAATTTCACTATAACAACATTGAGACATGAAATATAGAGAAAAATTAGCTTTATCCAATGGTACTAAGCACTTAACCCTAAGACTTAAGGTTAGCCCGTAAAACACGAAAAACAAAATTAAACAGCAATCTTTTATAAATGAAAAATGAGGAAATGACCCCTTAAACTCAGAATATGAAAAATGTCTTCACAACATAAAATATAGAGAAAAACCAGGGCTATCCAATGATAGTACCCACATACCCGCAGACCCAATATCCACGGAATAAAACCAGAAAAATACCAAATTCCTTAACAGATGTCAATTAAGACATGCACAAACAGCGCCAAATCACACAACAAAGGCCCCTGCCAATGTTGGAAGACCACATCCTCCCTCCAATTGAGAATGTCCACATTCTTTCTTCATCCAACCACCATGTTTAACCTCCTTCCCAAATCTTCCTCTGAAATGGGCCCCTGCCAATACTGCATCAACAATAATTTAATCTGCACCATGACACCACCTGTTCATCCATACAGAACGTCCTGCAATGTCTGCCACTCCAGAAAGAAGACCTTCCACAGACCTGGTCCACTTTCTTCCACAACAGATTCACCTCCGCCTCAACCTGGTCCTTCTTCTGCCAGCACCAAAAGATCTAGGCCATCCATCCTGATACCCAGATTACTCAAAAAGCTCCACCCTTCCCAGAAGAGTGCCACAACCCATAAAGCAACTAGTTCCCCCATCCCTGGTCCATCTGATGGTAAAGAACATTCATTTCTTCCTTCAAATTTAAAACTGACAACTTCTCAGTTCCTTCCTCTTCTGATAGTGATGATAACAATGTAGGATCCATTGCACCACCAACACCAACGCACTTTCCCACTATCAAGGCCAAGTTCCAACAACACACATCTCAACAGAAACAACTTCTGCTTCACTACTTCCAATCCACTCCTGCTAGAGATCCACAGGACATTGAGAACAGAAGACACCTCATTCACCAGTTCAAGGCTAATTCTGAACACTTCATTTCATCTCTTGATTCACTCTGTAATTCCACTAGTACTTGAGTTTGATTCAGAAAAGAAAAATTGACCACACCCTCTATAGGATGTAACCACAAACAACCCTCAGTTTTAATTCTTGGGGGACCATCCTTATTTTATAGTCTTGGGGGAGTCAAAAACCCTCAGTTTAAAGTCTTGGGGGACTCAAAAACCTAAATCATAAACCCAGAACCAGAGATCAACCACATTAAGACACAGAGAAAAAACTAACATTCTGGGGTAATTGTGAATAGAGCAGCCAGCCCATCAATTACCCCCAAACTTGCCTTTGCTAAATTTGGAGGCTCCCCCTGTGGATACCCTCCACCAATATTTCAAACCAACTCCAACAACAAAAACTTTTCCCTCAGTTTATAGTCTTGGGGGACTTACAACCCTCAGTTTAAAGTCTTGGGGGACTAACACAGTGTTCAGTTTAAAGTCTTGACAGACTACTTCTTGATAAAATCTTGAAATCAGCCAGTTTAAAGTCTTGGAGGACTAACAGAAACCAGATTTCAGTTTAAATTCTTGATGGACTGACTTGATACCATAGCTTTTTCAGTTTAGAGTCTTGATGGACTGATAAAATTTCCAGTTTAGAGTCATAGAGGACTGTCAGAATCTTGCATGAATCCGACCCAGCCAATTTCATGCAATACACACACAGCTAGACCCACGGAGCGTCCGCCTTCACTTCATTTTCTACTCATCACTGACAAAATCTTCTCTTATCCTTTTCATCACCTTTCACACCACAAATCATGTCTGGATCCCCTGCTGTTGACTCCTCTACTCTTCCTTGCTTCACTGTTCCAAGGGACTATGCCTGCAAACAGTGCATCCACATGTGCAGACCTTGCACATTCACTCTTCCAAATCCAGAAGCCAAATTCTACAACAGGGCTTGTGACTCTTGCTATTCCAAAAAAAAGAAATGTGACAGAGATGCCCACTATCCTATTCCTCCGCCTTCTCCTTCTCACAAGTACATCTCCAGAACTTGGTCCATCCTCTTCCTCTCTATCTTCAGCTCCTTCCAGAAGATCCAGAAGCTCAGCTTCCCGCACTCTTCCCAAAATACCAGCCTTAGCTTCTCAAGAAACTGCTTTTATCACTGCTAAATTAGCTCCAAAAGCTTCAAAATCAACCCCTAGGCTTCTAGACCGCGTCCAGGCAGCCCGGCTGACGTTGGGAGGCCCGCCCGCCTCACCAAACAGTGAAAATCAGGGCCAAAACCTCCAAAAACGGCCAGAAAATAGCCAAATTCATCCAGACAACAATAACAACTCAACCCAACTACCTCCTACTGCTCCCAGAGCAATGCAATCCACCCTTCCAAAATCCAAAAACACCAAAATTTCCCAGATTTCTAAGAGAACTGCCAGAGAACCCCAAGAAGAAGCCAGAACACCACACACTGCTCCACAACAACAACTTCGTCCCCAACTAAGACAAAGAAACTACACCTCTCCTCTGTCAGCCAACTACTCTTCTGACAGTTCCATCTCTTCAAATTCTCCATCCAGAAGAGAGCAGTCTGCTTCCAAATCCCCCTCTCCTGCTCCATCCTTTAACAACCCTGGTACTCCATCACCAGCACCTCCTCCAGCTGAATCCAACAGAAATAACAACCACAACAACAACAACAATCTCACTGCTCCAACTAGGCCCCAGGAACATCAGCATCCCAGTTCACCTTCTCAGGATCCTTCAGAGGAAGACCATGAGAATCCATATCTTTCCCTAGTTGATCCACCCACTATGACCATAACAAAATCGTCAGAGATCCAAATCCCAGCTGCTTACAGATTTGATGAGCTTCCAATCTGTAAGTACCAAATTAATTATTCCATTTCTTCAACAAAAATAATTACTGATCCAATTCTTCTTGTCTAGTTGGCACCCCTCCTCCTGAATCTATTATTGGAGTTGACCAAACTCTTGAAACTTCTTTGACCCTGGATTATGGAGACATGAAGAAACACCTAAGCACCATGTGTTCCAATATGCTAAAAGCCTTTGCCCTCCATGGACCCTTGAATGACTTTGAAAAATCCCTGAGAAAGCGCCTACTGGACGACCACTGGAAAATGTCTAGGATCATTAAACACACCCTCCAGCACTCCATTCGTGCCTCTTCTTCTTCCTCCTCTGAACTTCCCTCTAATCCAATCCCTGATCATTACAATCCCTATAATCTCTCCAGCAGGATGCACTTCAAAGAACACAGTGCTTCCCACAATCCCAACAAAAAACAAAAACATCATCACAATCCGGACCAGCCTCCAGAAGCTTCATCATCCAGATAATGAGCTCCTGCAAAAGATTAGAAACATAAAAATAATATAAAACAAATAATAAAAAATAATTTCAGAATTTTTTTTTTTTTACAGTCTACTGATATACTAAAATAAAAAATTAATAATTAAAATGAAATGAAATAACATAAATGAAATAAAATAAAATATAAAAAATAATACAAATGGTATCCCCCAGCCAATTGATGAGATGATCCCCTGATACCTTACCCACATCCAAGTGCACCTTGATGTGGATACACAATTAATTCTTTTAAATGGTTAACAGAAAACAAAATTCAAAAAATTTAGAAATTCAGAAAATAATAAAAAATAATGTAACACAGAAACACATGAAATAAATAATAATTAAAAATAAGAAAATAGCATTGCCCGGCCAATTGATGAGCCTTTCCCCACCAATTCTTGCCCACATCCAGGTGACCCTGATGTGGTAACACCCTATATTTTGATTTTATAATTCTAAACAACCCCCATAAAAAAATTAAAAGAAAAAAAGAGAAAAAAGAAAATAATCTAAAACTACTATCTAGCAAAAACATAACTGCAAAAATCAAAGAAAGACCAGCTCCATAAATTGTCCAATAAGGGAATGTCCGGTCCATAGAAATGATCACTGGGTGGGCTCCCTCCAATAAGTAAAAATGATGGGAGACCACCAGTGATCCACCACCAATCTGAAAGAACCAAAGATAAAGAAGCCAGTCCCAAACCAGTTTAAAGTCATAGCGGACTTGAAACCTGAATAATAAACAACAGAACTAGAATTCAACTAGGAAAAAACAAAAGACTTGAGACAGACATTCTGGGGTAACTGTTCTACAGAGCAGCCAGCTCATCAGTTACCCCCACACTTGCCAAAATAAAATCTAGAAGCCCCCCTGGGTACCTTCTAACAAAAACACAACATCCAACACAATAAACCAAAACCAATAAGATTGAAGAGTCCAGCACTTGAAAACCAAAGGAAATTCCAGTTTAAAGTCATAGAGGACTAAAACCTGTGAAAATAAACCAATACTAGGTTTCAACCAAATTAAGAGAAAGGGTTGGAAACAGACAATCTGGGGTAACTGTTGATAGAGCAGCCAGCCCATCAGTCACCCCCACACTTGCCAAAATCAAATCTAGAAGCCCCACCCATGGGTACCCTCTAACAAAAAGTTTCCTACACAAAAGTTGCTCTGCAACACCACAAAATTCCAAAACAAAAAAGAACTTTCCATAGTTTATCCTCATTGCAGAGTCAATCTTCTTCATGCCTAGTGCCTCTGGGATAAAACCTCTTCACTTGGTCTGCAGCCACCCTCTTTTTCAAGACTGCACCATCCAACTCTTCCAAAACATAAGAACCTCCAGACGCCTGAGATCTGACTCTGTAAGGTCCATTCCATCTGTCAGCAAACATTTTGCCCCACTGACTCTCCAAACTTCTATTATACACCAAAACCAGACAACCAGGTTTCAAGGGATTCCTGAGTCTATGAGCTAACTTCTTGTCCCAGTACCTGACTGATTGATTCCTAATCTTCATCATTCTAGAGTATGCCTTCTCCTGACATTCCTCTCTACATTCAAACTGTTGCATCCTGGCACAGAGCAAATCTTCTGTTGAGTGCACGTCATCCCAATCAATTCCAAGATAAGAGACAGCTTCCAAGTCCACTGGTAGAACGGCTTTCTGACCAAACATTAACTCATAAGGAGAATAGCCAGTTGTCCTCTTCACAGTGACCCTATCTGCAAATAAAACCAAGGGTAAATAATGCCTCCACTTTTCGGCACTATCTCCACACATCTTCACCAAAGCATTCTTGATAACTTGATGGCCTCTTTCAACCATGCCTTCAGCTTCAGGATAATACGGTGTAGCCACTCTAACTTTAGAACCAACACTAGCCACAGCTTCTTTAAATTCGGCACCAAACTCCGGCCCACCATCAACAGTCACCAACTTCATCAACCCATACCTATAAGTCCACTCCTTCTTCAAAAACTCTGCCACATTCTTGGCAGTCAAATTAACCAGAGGCACTGCCTCAAACCAACCAGACAAATCATCCCTAGCAACAATCAAGTATTTATACCTGCCCTCTTTAATATGGACAGCATCCAGGCTGACCCTTCCAAAAACAGTTGATTCACCAGTAGCACAGCCCACCTCTTTAGGTTTCAAGTGACTTCTTCTTTGACATTCTTCGCAAGATTGAACCCAACCCTGCACAGCCAACTTCATACCCGGCCACCAAAATCTGTCTGCTACTCTTCTATAAGTCTCCCCAAAGCCTCTATGACCAAGGTCTTCATGCAAAGACCTCAAAACTAATTCTTGACCCTTCCTCTGAGTCACCACCACTTGAGGATTAGGATGTCTCCTTCTCATCAAGCGCCTTCCTGACACATAAAATCCAGGACTCTTCTTCTTGATTGCCAACCAAGTATCATCATCACAACTATCTGGCCTCTCCAAGGTCAACAGATATTCCACCAAAATAAAATAAACCCCAGATTGACCCCAGGTCTCATCTTCAAAATCCAACAAAACAACATCCAAGGGTACAACTCTGTCATCAAAATCACCAGTGTGAACATGAGCCAATTGAGCAGCCCAACCAGGACACCAATCCTTAAATTTTGGCACGTCCTTCTCTTTCCACTGAACCTTGTGAGAATCCAGTTCACTAACAAAAACACCCTTTTCCAATTTTGAGCTGTCCCAAACAACAACTCCATCTTCATCAACAAAAACATCCTGATCACCAGAATCAAGATCAGATCCAGCCAGTTTAACCTCTTGGGGGAGGTCAAAACAATCATCCAGTTTAGCCTCATGGGGGAGGGAAGAAAAATCCTCAGCACCCTTTGTGCTGGCCCTAATCACTGGAACATCTTCTTCAAACTCTTCAGAATCAGAATCCTCATCTGTAGGTGGCCTCCTTGATAACCCATCAGGCATAGTAAAAGTTTTACCTGGTTTGTGTACCAGGTCAAGAGAAAAATGTTGAATAAATGCCACCCACCTAGTCATTGGAGCATTTGGAAGACTAGTTGTATTGATCATCTGAACCAAAGATTTTGCATCCACCTGCAGCTCAAAATGCTTCCCCCACAAAACCGTCTGTAGCTTCTTTAAAATTTTAGCTACGCCACACAATTCCAACTTAGGTTGAGAATACCTAGATTCCACCTCATTAAACACCACAGACTCATACCTTACTGGCCTGACCCTCCCAGTCTTATCCTCCTGAGACAAAATAGCACCAGCAGCAATATAACTTGAGTCCACTGCCAGATAAATCTTTCCAGAACCAACACCATAATCCAACTTGTGAAGAATTATATCTTCACCAACAACCTTTTTCAGCTTCTGAAAAGCCTCTTCACACTCTTCCGTCCATTCCCAATCTGCATCTTTTCTGGTCAACCTTCTTAAAGGTGAAGCCAACAAAGAAAAATCCTTAATGAAAATCCTGACATATACACATACACCCAAAAATCCTCTGACTTCAGTAGTATTTTTAGGCCTTGGCCATGCCTGAATTTTATTAATCTTCTTCTTCGCCATAATCCTTCCCTCTTTACATACCACATGACCCAGAATTTCCAAAGCAGGAACACAACAACAGAATTTTGACCCTGAAATGGTCAAACCAGCCTCTTCAATCCTGAACAACACTCTCTCTAGAGTTATTGCATATTCCCACACAAACCTCCTTATTCCAGGGTTCTCCGATAACACCTCATTACCATAATCAGTGGATGGTCCTTTAATTCCACCATCATCAATAAAAATACCAGCATGAGTAGGAACCTCATCCTGCAAAATCCAAGCCAACTGTGCTTGATAAACTGCCACTGAATTAGTTGCTCCTTGAGGCAACCTAGTGAGCTGAAATCTTCCCAAAGGAGTCTCAAAAGTTGTTAGAGGCCTTGAATCCGTATGGAGTTCCCTCTCATCATAACCACCCATAATATCACCCAAACCATAACACACCCTTCGAGCAAAAGCTTCAACAAAATCCTCTGCACTTGGCGGCATACCAGCGTCCTTGATAGTGACTCTATTCAAGGCTCTAAGATCATGAACCACCCTCAACTTTCCATTCTGCTTCTTTACACAGAACACCGGACTTGAGTAACTGGATGTTGATTGTTCATATAACCCAGTCCTGACTCTTTCCCTAACAATCTCTACAAAATACTCTCAAATAGCGGCTGGAATCGGAATAGGTTTGATTTGCCAAGGTTCATGACAAACAACAGGAATCAAGTAAGGTTCCCCATAAGAGTGCTTCAATACACCCCTTTCCTCCTCAACAAATGCCACCGCTTTTTCCCTTAGCACAATAACGTGCAACAACAACTTCTTTTCTTCCTCAGACAACCACCCATCAGGACCAAAATTAACAACTTTCAATCTTTCCACGGTCACCCTCGTCGTCTCTACAAATTCTAGAGGATTCTTCACCAAAGGAGTACAGTACGGATCTCTTGACAAAGGAGGTCTCTTCAAAGGCGGATTCAAACCCACAGGCATAGGCTCATTGACAGGCCTAATCTTCTGCGCTACCTTCTTATACTTTGCCGCTCCACCTTCAACTTGAGGGATCTTCAGGAAATCTTCACCACCAGACCTGGAACAAAAACCAAGGGTTTCCCCATTTCTCACATGCGTGGCCAAGGTAATGTTTTTGAAAGGTGTAGAAGAAACCCTAGCGGTGCACAATTGGGAGGACTTACTTTTACACCCCAATCTCACCACTCCAAAACTTTTCCGCAATTCCACATCTTCATCCTCACTTCCAACTTCCAAATCTTCAAATCTTGATTCATCTTCTGAATCACATCTTCTAAAATTGTGCAGTTTATCCTCATGCTGGAGGTCCAAAAATAGATCTTGATGATCTTCTCTCTTCAAAATTTTCTGCAGTTTAACCTCATGCTGGAGGCCCATGAATAGATCTTGACGATCTTCACAAAAATATTTTGCATCTTCTTTCTTCATTATCTTCAGATTTTTTTCTTGATTTTCTTGAATTATCTTGAAATTTTTATCTTCTTTTCTTGAGTTTTCTTCTGTCCTACAAAAATAACCAGGGGCTTTCCCAATGCTCACAGGTGTGGCCCAGGTAATGTTTTTGAAAGCTGTAGAAGAAACCCTAGCGGTGCACAATTGGGAGGACTTACTTTTAGACCCCAATCTCACCGCCCCAAAACTTTTCTGCATATCTTTCAATAAAGATATATAACCAATCTTCTTCTTTTAACTTGAATTAAAAACAATTAAGAATCTTGAGAGAGAACAGAGACTTGATAAAAAACTTGATGAATACTTGCAGAGAAGAGAAACATTAAAAAGAGAAAGTTGAAAATCCACTTGGTATATCTCCAAGGGAGCTGACCTACTACAACCTGGGATTTCCTCATCTCGGGGAGAGGTTGTAGCACTAGGGTGATCAGCCCTCATTACTCTAAAAAAGACAGACTCTCAATAGAGCCTGAGCCGCACTCCAAAAAACCAGAGGCATCACCTACTTCTTTCCTTCTCCTGCAGCAATCCATGCACTGGCACATTAAAGATAAACCAGGCCTAGTCTCCCAACCATCCTCTCCAGGGGATGATGACCTCATGTGAAGCCTCCTTTCGTCTTCACCAGTCAACTCCAAACTGATTCCCAAATCAAATTGATAACCAATTCTTGCCTGAAAATCCATCAAGAATGGCCCACCCAAAACTGCTTTTACATTACCTTTAGCAATGTAAAAATGAACCTTCCCTGAGGCTCCTCCAACATCTAACTTCACAAACTCTGAAGTTCCAACCAATTCAGTGACATGGCCACCAATCCCTCTCAAATTCCCACCAATACCAGTTTTGATGGGGAGGCCCATATGAGTTGCCTCAAACAAAGAAATCAGGTATATCTGAGAACCTGAATCCACCAATGCCCTTGCCTCCCTGCCATTCAGAGTGACATTGACATATCCCAGAGGAGCAGAAAAATGAGTTTCCAACCCCTCACCAAATTTTTCAGCAGAATCACAAATGTATTCTACCTCACCAGAAGAAACCCTTCTCCTGGTCAGCAACTTCTTCTGCCTATCAGCCAACCCTTGACTGATAGCATACAATTCCCCATAAGATAGGGAAACCTGACCCTGGTTCATCCTTTCCAGGACAGAGTCCATAACATTAACTTGACCAGACACTACTGGCCTCTCAAAGTGAGCTCTTTTCTTCACCACCTTGGTCCTAGAAGATTCTTGAGGACCAGCACCACCAACAGATTTACCATTAACAGGAACCAAACCAGATCCCTGACCAGAACCTCTGACTCCAACAGGCTTTGGCAATGAAGCCAAAGGGACATCCTCCTCGGAGTCAGAATCCACCTCCATTGGCATTGGCTCACCATTCAGGTCCAATGCACCAAAACTAGGGGGGCCCATGTCAGCCATACCTTTCTGCATCTTGTACAGCTCCTCTTTGCTGTACCTTTTCCTAGCTGCACTCAGCTTAGGATCACCCTTTGAAGCATTTGGCTTTGGTTGGGCCTGAGAACTGCTCTTAGGCCTACCCACCTTCCCTTCTTCCACATCATAAACACCAGCCAAGCATTCACCACTTGACTGTCCACCACAAGAATACAACTCCAAACCACCAAAGGAAGTAGAAAAAGAGACCTTATTGACCTCCTTCCCCTTTCCCTTGACGTCCTCATCTACCTTAACAGAAGACTTCCCCTGATCAGGAATCTCCTCAAACCTTGGCCTCCTTTGATTGAGACCACCCCTTCTCCTGACCAAATCAACAGGAGCCTGCGCCTCACTGGGCTTCACAAAAGAACCGTCAGGGAACTTAAAAACCCTACCATCAAACTCCACTTTTCCTTCAGACACATCTCTGTTCAGTGCCCAACAATCATTGGAACTGTGCCCCCTCCTACTGCAATAAGAGCAAACCCAAGGATCACTCCTACCAGCCCTCCTTTCAAAATATCTTGGCTGAGAAGGTGCCTTATTAACCTTCTTGGCCTCCTGGACAAAAATGTGCAGCTGTTTTGTCAGATCAGCCAGCTGCTCCACCATTGGGTCCCTCTCCTGTTTGGGAACCTGCACCAAATTCTTCTCCTCCTTCTTCTCCCTAACTTCCTCTTCAGCCAAAGCCTCACTGACTTTGCTGACATACTTGGCACACCCCTCCTGATAGGTGTCCACAGCCAATAACTTCAAATGGGCCTCAACAGCCTCCTTTACCTTATCCAAGGCAGGCAACTTCTGGTCCCCATTAGAAAGAGTTTTCATCAATTCCTTTCTTGACAACTCCTTCAACACATCCATCCTGACATCTCTAGCCAGGGCAGACCAAAAAACATCCTTGGCAGCATTTTCATGTGCCAGCTCCTCCACTTCCACCAAATATTCCACCACAGGATCAAACTGTAGCAGAAACTTTCTGTAACTATGTAAGTTACCAAAACCACCATAAGATTGCCATTCACTGACAACCTTGTTCAAATCCACCATAGTGAACCTGACACCCCATCTATCCACCATTTCCCTACACAACAATTTCCAATCCCTCTTCTTGTAGCCAGACATGGCCACAATCTCCTTCTCCACTGACCTATCACCAATGAAGAAGATAATCTGCTTCACCATGTCCAGGTAGGAAGCACCATCCACTCCAGCAGCAGTTTCATACTTCTCTAGAAACCACTTGACATCCTCCCCATTAAACTTGGTACCATCCCAAGTTTTAATCCTCACACACTCCCTAACCATCACAGAAGGAGGACCATCCCCCCCACTGAAGGTCACCACAGGAATAGCAGAACCAGAAGCCATTCCTCCTGTCCAAAACACCAAAAAGAGCCAACCAAAGAAAACAGAGATTTCAAAGAACTAGCAAGTTCTACCCCACGTTGGGCGCCAGAAATGTAGACAATCCTATAGTACTAGCTATAGGCCTTGACCAAGGGAGTTGGAGAAAAACCAGAGAGAAAATCCCCTGTCCCTTTAGAAAAATAGAGTGAGATTTACTTGCTAAAGTAAGTTGGTTCCTGTTTTGCTAAAGCCCCTTTTTAACACACTTGACTGCTTGATGAGCCGAGGAAGTAGTCACCAGATAGACTACCAGACCAAAGAACTGAAATGTAGAACAAAGTCCACACCAGAGACAGCAAAGATACTTGATGTAGGCTGCAAATCCACACCAGAGACAGCAATAATACTTGCTATAGCTTGCAAGACTATAACAGAGAAAACAGTTGCCAAAGTTAAGTTAAATGAAGAACTCACTTGCAACAAACACAGCCAATTGTGGCAAGAAAACAGTGAAAACTGAGTGAGGAACAATGATATCACCTCCGGATGGTTGTATGATGATTAAGGTTGCCCCAAACTGTCTTATTCACTATGTACACACAGAACACTAACTAAGAGCCCATGCGCACCCACCAATCTGGCGCCTGTACCTGCCAAATTGCATAAAAAACCCTCCTGGAGCGCTCCCCAACCTCCTAAAACAGAGGCGGGCGGGCCGCCTGAAGCGGCCCGGCCTCCCTGAAGCCAGAAAACCAATAAAAACCACTAATCTACTTGGAAAAATTAGCTACAACTACTAAAACCTTTAAAACACGGAATTTCACTATAACAACATTGAGACATGAAATATAGAGAAAAATTATCTCTATCCAATGGTACTAAGCACTTAACCCTAAGACTTAAGGTTAGCCCGTAAAACACGAAAAACAAAATTAAACAGCAATCTTTTATAAATGAAAACTGAGGAAATGACCCCTTAAACTCAGAATATGAAAAATGTCTTCAAGACATAAAATATAGAGAAAAACCAGGGCTATCCAATGATAGTACCCAAATACCCGCAGACCCAATATCCACGGAATAAAACCAGAAAAATACCAAATTCCTTAACAGATGTCAATTAAGACATGCACAAACAGCGCCAAATCACACAACAAAGGCCCCTGCCAATGTTGGAAGACCACAACGCATATACTCTCTTTTTTGCTTATTCTTTTTTTTTGATGGATTATCCCTATTACTGCACAATTTTGGCAGGTGATATCATTCTAATTATGTTACTGGTCACTCTTTATGTTGGTAGAAATTTCTATTATTTGGGATGAGGCATCATTAACCATGTATAGAGCTGGTAAATCAAAGGGTTCATTGGGGAAGTTATTGTGTATAAAAGGAGGGTGTTTTGGTCTTGTTTTCTACATTCTTTATCATTACAATCAAACATACAACCAATACAATTTACTATACATATCAATAGTACTTATAAAGTCTTTGAATAGTATCTAAATTATTAAATCTATTTTTCTACCAACTATAATATTGTAAGCCATATATAATTAGTGAGATTTAAATTACTGAGACCCTTATATTGAGTTATATTTTAATACTTATTGGATTTTACTACAGTATTCATATAAGACCATTAAAATTTTTTATACAACTGACTATTCAAGCTAGTTCACCTCTCTGTACTTGACCTCAGCCTGACAACCAGGGTCACTCTGAGTGTGTCAAAACAGGATTACTCCATACACCAGGCCCAGAAGTGTGCCCTGTGACCAAATACTGAACTTGACATCTAGTTCAAGGGTTTTTCCCCCTGTGTCACTTTTCATTCTGGCTTTCTGGGTGCTCACCACTACTCTACAGTTTTTCAACAAGTGATTTTTTGTCAAAAACTGGAGAATTGCATTAATGAAAATTAATATCTTGCTGAATCTACTTACACTAGTGGTGAATATGTGATCCCAGCATTTTTTGGGGCTGCAGATGAAAGTAGTAAAGAATCCCAATTCAACACTCATCTTGGAAAGTCTCAAATAAGGATTGAGCATGAAATTAAAATTTTGAAAGGTGGATTTTCATTACTAAGTTAAATGAG